>JACEEU010000871.1:25057836-25080336 GCA_016630915.1 Callionymus lyra | reverse complement strand
ATTAAAAAAGATAGTTTTGTCTGATGGTTTGAAGAACACGGATCAACATAAACATGATCCAAGAGATTTGAAGAAACATCTAAACCTTGTTCTTGTCAAACGCAAATGATGCGTTCAATGGTGTTGGGATTACTATGGTGCGTTCAAGAGCGTAGGAAGTATTATATATATGTGTTTGTTTAGTGATGACTTTTTAAAATATACTACAGTCAAAACGTGGTCAATTATGAGGATCTTGACGTACATTTAGATGTTTTCAAAGTCAATGACTTTGGTCTTCAGGCAGGTTCTCTTCAGAACGATGCTAAAGGATCAATAATCGTCATAATAATCAATCATCTCCACGAGTGGTTCAGGTTCTCTTCAGAACGATGCTAAAGGATCAATAATCGTGATAATAATCAATCATCTCCACGAGTGGTTCAGGTTCTCGTAAAGAACGATGCTAAAGGATCAATAATCGTGATAATAATCAATCATCTCCACGAGTGGTTCAGGTTCTAAAGAACTTCTCCCACAGGATACATCCTGCAGTTCTCTGAGGACAACAGTGAGCAATGGGGCAGTTTTCCCATCAGCCCCAGCGAGCGCTCGTACCGCCTGGAGAACCTCAAGTGCGGCACCTGGTACAAATTCACCCTGACGGCCCAGAATGCAGTTGGGCCGGGACGCATCAGCGAGATCATCGAAGCTAAGACTCATGGGAAAGGTAGATGACGGTGAACTGAAGAAAGACTTGATGTTCTTGACGGTTCTTCTGCTCCTCAGAACCTCAGTTTGCCAAAGAACACGAGCTCTTCACCAGCATCAACTCCACCCGGGCCAGACTCAACCTGGTGGGCTGGAACAACGGCGGCTGCCCCATCACCTCCTTCGTCCTGGAGTACCGGGCGGCGGACTCGCCCACCTGGACCACGGCCCAGCGCACCTCGCTGACCAAGAGCTACATCCTGTACGACCTGCTGGAGGCCTCGTGGTACGAGCTGCAGATGAAGGTCACCAACAGCGCCGGCTCGGCGGAGAAGAAGGTCACGTTTGCTACGCTCAACGCTGACGGGAGTGAGTCGGTCTTTTGTGTCACCTTTGAGTCCTTTATCTTGTTTTTTAAGACAAAAATAAAGGCTGAAAATAGAGTTTAGGATGTTGAGATCCACTATTCCGCCACCAGAGGGAGCCAGAAACACTGTTTGATTTCTACTGATTGGGCCTTTAAGAAAATGGGTATTTTTTTCAAGTGAATAAATATTAGTTTTGTGAATAACAGGAGCTTGTGTGAGCTGAGCTAAGAGTCTAAAGTGAGTCTTAGGTCCACTCTCCCCGGTGCTGGTACCTACTCATGGTGTGTAGCTCATAGTTACACAACTTTTCTGACCGATACTACAGTATATATACATATATATCTCGAAGTAGTTTATTTTTGAATGGCAGGTTCATTATTTCTGACGAGAGTCGATCACTGACCCGTCATTTGAAATTTTTTATTGTGGGCTCAGTTGTCCTGGAACCAGAACAGGTACCAGGACTGGACGTGGACCAGCAGGACTGAGACGGTTCAGAGAATCCAGTGATTAATGTTTGTTTGTTTGTCTTCAAGGCACCATCGCGCCCCAGCTGAAGAGCGGGGACCCCGTCTCTGACAACATGTCGGGCAGCGGGGGTCTGAAGATGGTGGTCACCATCACCTCCGTCCTGGTGGTGGCGGTCCTGGTCTTCATCATGCTCATGGTCCTCAAGAGGAGGAGGAGGGAGCAGAGACTCAAGCGGCTCCGAGGTGAGGATTCTTGCTGCGATGAACCATAACGTACGACCACAAGTCAGGAAATACAAGATAAAGACTCTATTGTGAGATAAAGTATCTTCAGCAGCTCAGTATCTATTAAACACAGTTAGATCTTCTATAGTTCTTATGGTTTAGGTTCAAATAAAGTGTCTAAACACTAAACTTTCATCTTAATTTAAACATATATATATTCAGTGTTTGTTTGTGTTGTAATTAAACTTCCGGCCTCTAGATGGCAGAAGTCGTTACGTCCTCCACAGCTAGAGGAAGAATGATGACTGAGGACGAGAGGATACAGTGAGTCCAGCAGCTTTTAAAGCTGATGTTTGGACATTTTTTGGTTTGAAAACAAATGAAAGTAGTTACGACTTCATCAAGAGTCATGTGGTCTGAAAATACTACACCAGAGTCATGTGGTCTGTAAATACTACACCAGAGTCATGTGGTCTGTAAATACTACACCAGAGTCATGTGGTCTGTAAATACTACACCAGAGTCATGTGGTCTGTAAATACTACACCAGAGTCATGTGGTCTGTAAATACTACACCAGAGTCATGTGGTCTGTAAATACTACACCAGAGTCATGTGGTCTGTAAATACTACACCAGAGTCATGTGGTCTGTATACCAGAGTCATGTGGTCTGTAAATACTACACCAGAGTCATGTGGTCTGTAAATACTACACCAGAGTCATGTGGTCTGTAAATACTACACCAGAGTCATGTGGTCTGTAAATACTACACCAGAGTCATGTGGTCTGTAAAATACATACACCAGAGTCATGTGGTCTGTAAATACTACACCAGAGTCATGTGGTCTGTAAATACTACACCAGAGTCATGTGGTCTGTAAATACTACACCAGAGTCATGTGGTCTGTAAATACTACACCAGAGTATCATGTATCCTTGTATCGCACACGTATCAACTCTCTCAGGAATAAAGTTCAAATGTTTATCTTCTTTAATGTCGTCTTTTGTGACTGTAGATGCCAAGAGTCTGGCAGAGATGCTGATGAGGTGAGTGATGCTACTATATATGTATACTATAGATATATACTATATATATATACATATACTATCATGTACTCTAGTGAACTATTGATCATCACAGAGTCATAAACATGTTATTAACACTCCAACTAAACTTTCTTCTGCAGTAAAAACACTCGAACGCCCGACACTGTCAACAAACAGCAGCAGACGCTCAGGATGCACATCGACATCCCTCGAGCTCAGCTGCTCATCGAGGAGAGAGACACCATGGAGACCATCGGTACCTCTTACCTCCTTCTGCTCTACCTCCTCCTGCTGCACCTCCTTCTGCTCTACCTCCTTCTCCTTCTGTATCTCCTCATCCTGCTGTACCTCCTCCTGCTTCACCTCCTGCTGTACCTCCTCCTACTGCTGTACCTTCTCCTCCTGCTGTACCTTCTCCTCCTGCTGTACCTCCTCCTACTGCTGTACCTTCTCCTCCTGCTGTACCTCCACCTACTTCACCTCCTGCTGTACCTCCTCCTGCTTCACCTCCTGCTGTACCTCCTCCTACTGCTGTACCTTCTCCTCCTGCTGTACCTCCTCCTACTTCACCTCTTCTTGCCGTACCTCCTTCTTCACCTCCTCCTCCTGTACCTCCTCCTGCTGCACCTCCTCCTGCTGTACCTCCTCCTGCTGTACCTCCTCCTGTACCTCCTCCTCCTTGTACCTCCTCCTGCTGTACCTCCTCCTGTACCTCCTCCTGCTGCACCTCCTCCTGCTGTACCTCCTCCTGCTGTACCTTCTCCTGCTGTACCTTCTCCTCCTGTACCTCCTCCTGCTGTACCTCCTCCTGCTGTACCTCCTCCTGCTGTACCTCCTCCTGCTGTACCTTCTCCTGCTGTACCTTCTCCTCCTGTACCTCCTCCTCCTGCACCTCCTCCTGCTGTACCTCCTCCTGCTGTACCTCCTCCTGCTGTACCTCCTCCTGCTGCACCTCCTCCTGCTGTACCTCCTCCTCCTGTACCTCCTCCTGCTGCACCTCCTCCTGCTGTACCTCCTCCTGCTGTACCTTCTCCTTCTTCACCTCCTCCTCCTGTACCTCCTCCTGCTGTACCTCCTCCTGCTGTACCTCCTCCTTCTTCACCTCCTCCTGCTGCACCTCCTCCTCCTCACCTCCTCCTGACTCTTGTCTCCCTGCAGACGATCGCTCCACGGTGCTTCTGACGGACAATGACTTCGGCGACAGCAACAAAGCCAAGTCTTCTACAGTGACTCACACGGTTCATTATCAGTCTCTGTCTCAAGCCACTGGACCTCTGGTGGACGTTTCTGACGCCAGACCTGGAACCAGTGAGTCACACCACCGTCAGTACACTTTATTCTCTCTCTGTGTGTGTGTGTGTGTGTGTGTGTGTGTGTGTGTGTGTGTGTGTGTGTGTGTGTGTGTGTGTGTGTGTGTGTGTGTGTGTGTGTGTGTGTGTGTGTGTGTGTGTGTGTGTGTGTGTGTGTGTGTGTGTGTGTGTGTGTGTGTGTGTATTTGGATATGTTGTCATAAATCTTGTCTAAAGAATGAACATTTTGTAAAGATTTGAACATCAGTGTGAAATAAAATGTCACTTATAAAATACAATAAAAACACTGCATTGTTGTAGCATCTATGCTATGATATATACATTGTTGTAGCATCTAAGCTATGATATAAATATTGTTGTAGCATCTATGCTATGATATATACATTGTTGTAGCATCTATGCTATGATATATACATTGTTGTAGCATCTATGCTATGATATATACATTGTTGTAGCATCTAAGCTATGATATAAATATTGTTGTAGCATCTATGCTATGATATAAATATGTTGTAGCATCTATGCTATGATATATACATTGTTGTAGCATCTAAGCTATGATATATACATTGTTGTAGCATCTATGCTATGATATATACATTGTTGTAGCATCTTATGCTATGCTATGATATATACATTGTTGTAGCATCTAAGCTATGATATAAATATTGTTGTAGCATCTATGCTATGATATATACATTGTTGTAGCATCTAAGCTATGATATAAATATTGTTGTAGCATCTATGCTATGATATATACATTGTTGTAGCATCTAAGCTATGATATAAATATGTTGTAGCATCTATGCTATGATATATATAAATATTGTTGTAGCATCTATGCTATGATATAAATATGTTGTAGCATCTATGCCTATATATACATTGTTTAGCATCTATGCTATGATATATATATTGTTGTAGCATCTATGCTATGATATTACATTGTTGAGCATCATATATATAAATATTGTTGTAGCATCTATGCTATGATATATATAAATATTGTTGTAGCATGTATGCTATGATATATATAAATATTGTTGTAGCATGTATGCTATGTTATATCATTAACATCTTCTCTGGTCCAGATCCTACTGCCAGACGAACTGCCAAAGCAGGTCCTGCTGCGACGCGAAGCCGCTACGCCAGTCAGTGGACCCTGAACCGACCTCACCCCACCAGCTCGTCTCACACCCTGACCAGCGACTGGAGGCTCCCGACGCCGAGAGCCACCGGCTCCGTGGACAAGGAGAGCGACAGCTACAGCGTCAGCCCCTCGCAGGACACAGGTGAGTCCGTGACCTCCACGTGACCTCCACGTGACCTCCACGTGACCTCCACGTGACCTCCACGTGACCTCCTCACACTGACCCTGCTCCTCAGACCGGGCTCGCAGCAGCATGGTGTCCACGGAGAGCGCCTCCTCCACCTACGAGGAGCTGGCGCGGGCCTACGAACACGCCAAGATGGAGGAGCAGCTCCGTCACGCCAAGTTCACCATCACCGAGTGCTTCATCTCCGACACGTCGTCCGAGCAGATGACGGCAGGAACCAACGACTACACCGACAGCATGACCTCCAGCACGCCGTCCGAGTCGGGAATCTGTCGCTTCACCGCCTCGCCGCCCAAACCTCAGGACGTGAGCCGAGTCATGAACATGGCGGCGCCCAAGGCTCACAGACCTGGTGAGACCAGTACCGTAATGTCTGGACTATACAGGCCTGCAGATTTAATGAGAGACTCTTTTGTCTCATACACTCCATGATGACGTATTACTTAGTATTACTCTGATACTTCATAGTATTGATTACGGAGCCTCTTAATAATACTATGGAGTCTTGTTGTAATACTATAGAGTATCAAAGAGTAATACTACAGAGTATCAATGCGTAACACTACAGATTCTTTCAGAGTAATACTAGTATTATAGACATACATACTATAGACTATCACGGAGTAATACTAGATAATATCACGGAGTAATACTTACTAGTATCACAGAGTAATACTATAGACTATCACGGAGTAATACTATAGACTATCACAGAGTAATACTACAGAGTATCACAGAGTAATACTATAGAGTCACAAGAATCTCAGAGTTTCAGAGTAATACTACAGAGTATCACAGACGTAATACTATAGACTATCACGGAGTAATACTAGATAATATCACAGAGTAATACTACAGAGTATCACAGAGTAATACTACAGAGTATCACAGAGTAATACTATAGACTATCACAGAGTAATACTACAGAGTATCACAGAGTAATACTATAGAGTATCACAGAGTAATACTACAGAGTATCACAGAGTAATACTACAGAGTATCATGGAGTAATACTGTTAAGTATCATTGCGTAACACTACAGATTCTCTCAGAGTTATACTATAGAGTATCACGGAGTAATACTAATATTACTCCGTGATAGTCTATACTATAGACTATCCCAGAGTAATACTATATAATATCATGGAGTAATACTATAGACTATCACGGAGTAATACTACAGAGTATCACAGAGTAATACTATAGAGTATCACAGAGTAATACTACAGAGTATCACAGAGTAATACTATAGAGTATCACAGAGTAATACTACAGAGTATCACAGAGTAATACTACAGAGTATCACAGAGTAATACTATCACAGAGTATCATGGAGTAATATTAGAGAGTATCATGGAGTAATACTATAGACTATCACGGAGTAATACTATAGACTATCACAGAGTAATACTATAGACTATCACGGAGTAATACTATAGACTATCACAGAGTAATACTATAGACTATCACGGAGTAATACTATAGACTATCACGGAGTAATACTATAGACTATCACAGAGTAATACTACAGAGTATCACAGAGTAATACTATAGAGTATCATGGAGTAATACTATAGAGTATCACGGCGTAATACTACAGATTATCACAGAGTTATACTATAGAGTATCACGGAGTAATACTAATATTACTCCGTGATAGTCTATACTATAGACTATCCCAGAGTAATACTATATAATATCATGGAGTAATACTATAGACTATCACGGAGTAATACAATAGACTATCACGGAGTAATACTATAGACTATCACGGAGTAATACTACAGAGTATCATGGAGTAATATTAGAGAGTATCATGGAGTAATACTAGAGAGTATCATGGAGTAATACTACAGAGTATCATGGAGTAATACTACAGAGTATCATGGAGTAATACTATAGACTATCACGGAGTAATACTACAGAGTATCATGGAGTAATACTAGAGAGTATCACCGAGTAATATATAGACACAATGTTCTCTGTAGGTGGTCATATGTTCTTTATTAAAGCATGACTAACTCTGGCCACCAGGGGGAGAGCTGGTCCACCTGCCGCCTTATCTCCGGATGGACTTCCTGTTGAACCGAACCGTTCCTCGCGGAGGAGGCGTCAGCGGCGGCGGAACAGGAAGTGGCGCTGGCGCTACAGGGGAGACGAGAGGAGGAGCCACGGGAGGAGCCATGGGTCAGACCTGCCTCGAGCCACAAAGGAGCCGCACCCTCAAGAGGCCCCCGCCCATGGAGCCCACCCCCATGGAGGTGCCCTCGCCCCGGGAGGTGCAGCAGTGGCAGCCGGGAACTGCCGCCACCCTCCCCCACAGGGATGCCCGGGACAGGGGGGAGGCCCGGGGGGAGGTCCGGGCAGAGGCCTCCTCGTCGGGAGACCTGGTCCAAGCACAGGCTGCCAAGCTCAGCACCTCCCAGGAGTCCCTGCTGGACTCGCGAGGACACCTGAAACAAAGCAACAACCCCTACGCCAAGTCCTACACGCTGGTATAACCCGGACGCACAGCAGGGGGCGCTGACGGACCATGTTGTACATACTTTGTGTTTCTCTGTTGCTTCACTTTCACGTCTCTGAGGATTTTATTTTCTACTTTATTCTCAAGTGACAAAAGGACGAAATCATTTATTTAAATTTGAGAAAAAACACAAGAATTTCTATCAATCGATTATAGTCATGATTATTATTATTACGATTGTTAATATATAAAGAAGAAAATGTCTAAAAACAAAGATGTTGTTTTCATAACTTATTTTTCTTCATGACGGACGAGGAACGACTGCATGGCGACGATTCACAGGAACGGCTGGAAATCCAAAAAAAAGAGATTTTTGTCACAAACGAAACCATGTGAATATATATATAAAGAGACACTTTTATTTGTGGATATTACGGGAAATGATTTGGTTAATAAAGTCCTTAGTCATGTTTGCACAACTCCTGAGTGACGGCCCTTCGTTTCCACGGTTACTGTGTGTTTGTGAAGAGTTGGTGTTTATTTTCTGACAAATGATGTCATTTCATTTAAGCACAAATGATCAAAATGACATTTAAAAACTAATAATTATAAATATTTCTACATACGTTTAGATTTAGTTTTCGTCACCATTAAAAAATCATTTTAATTCTATATTGAAGTTATAAAGTTTAAACACCAAGAAAAGAACAAATAACACGTAAAAGTTCCTGAAACTGATGTTAATTAAGACTTTAAGTTAAGATAAAACTTATTTTATTCTGAGCCTTATTTAAGGTAAGGTAAGGTAAAACTTTATTAAATGGCATCATGTTTGAGACCTCGGCTCCTGCCAGGGTTTGAGTGACGTCTCTTTAAGAAACTGTTTCTTATTAAAATAACTGGACGAGTTTAAATAGCAATTATTAACATAAATATTATTACATTTAAAAAATGATTGAAAATTGTTTATATTTAGAAAAATGTTTTCTTTATTATTTTTAAATGAAACAAAACACAAGTTTGATATAAACTGTTTCTACTTTAAAACAGAGAATTGATGAATTGACTCTTGTTTTGTAAATGTTTTATCAAAACAAACATAACAAAAACTGTGATAAAATAAATAAAAATATAAAAATAATAAACAATAATTAATGAAACCGTACACGTTAAGCTCGTGCGTGTGTTGAAGTTTGTTTAAATAAAGAAAAAAGGTTTTAAATCCAGATGTTAATGTGACCAGCAGGGGTCGCTGTGCAGCCGCTGAACTGCAGCTTCTGAATGAACGTCTCACTCGCTGCGGTCAAACCCCGGTGCATGCTGGGAGAATGATTGATGACAGGTGCGAGTTAATTTGATCGAAATGAAGAATTATTCGATTCAAAAGTTCACGAAACTAAGTTTGATTCTGACGTCATCAAACCTCCCATGATGCTTCACCACAGCGGGACCTCCATCTCAGGTGCATGCTGGGAGATCAGGATCACTCGAAGACCCGTCACGTGACAGCAAACGTTTTACTTCCAGGTTCCAGAGGTTTTCACGTCTTCACTCGATTCTTCGACTTTAAAGACACGAAACATCAAAGTTTATACACAAAAGTTTGTTTGTAAACATTTGACAACAACAGTCACATGTTAGTAAACAATAAACAATATCTAATTCAATTATATATGTTTATATAAAGACACTCAAATGTTTCTGTTTCTTCTGACTTTCACTAAATGAAACCTCTTGACCTAAGATGACCTCAGTTGACCTCAGATGACCTCAGATGACCTCAGTTGACCTCAGATGACCTCAGATGACCTCAGTTGACCTCAGATGACCTCAGTATCAAACAAATAAAGTGAAGGTTTTGAATCAATTCTTTAAAAAAGTTAATATTTACAAAATGTTTTTTTTATTTTTCCTTTTACTGCCAGTTTGAAGACTTGATGTTGAAACAACACTAAAGGTGAGTCACTCAGAGTCACTAATGTTTCAAATCACATCTTTAAAATAAAATAAAAACCTCAGGTGTCATATGACATGATGAGTGAGGTGTAATAACAGCACGTGTGTCGTCACATGTTCGTCTGATGTTCATCACATGTTCATCACATGTTCATCACAGTGTTCATCACATGTTCATCACATGCTCATCACGTGTTCATCACATGTTCATCACATGTTCATCACATGTTTATCACGTGTTCATCACATGTTTCATCACATGTTCATCACATGTTCATCACATGTTCATCACGTGTTCATCACATGCTCATCACGTGTTCATCACATGTTCATCACGTGTTCATCATGTGTTTATCATGCGACTCACCTGCGACTCTTCAGGTATTTTTAGCTCCTGGACTGAGTGTCGGGTCAGTGCAGCAGCAGGTTTGTAGGACGAGTCACGAGGATTCATGTGAGCATCAACCAGAGAAGAAGAAATATCCCCCAATTACGCTGCTGTCACAGGTCAAAGGTCACGCGCTGAACATGACCTTTAACTCTCTAAGCTCATGATTTATTCTCTCAGTTTTACTCTCTTGACTGGCTAAACCTCTGGTTGGTGGGCCGACAAGGTATGACTTTCTGCAAGACTCTCGTCCAAAATCCTTAGAGGCGGAGTCAGTTGACTTTGACTGAGAGGTCATCGTCCAATCATCTTGTTAGTTCCACATGTGACTCAAATACTTCCCTCTCTTCTTCGCTCTCTTCTTCACTCTCTTCTTCACTCTCTTCTTCGCTCTCTTCTTCACTCTCTTCTTCACTCTCTTCTTCACTCTCTTCTTCACTCTCTTCTTCACTCTCTCTTCTTCACATTTTCTTCTTTTAGCACATTTTCATCACTGTTTCTTCACTCTCTTCTTCACATCTCTTCTTCACATGTTCTTCTTCATCATCTTCTTCACTCTCTTCTTCACTCATCACATGTTCTTTCACATCTCTCTTCACTTCTTCTTCACCTCTTCTTCATTTTCTCGTTCTTCACATGTTCATCTTATCACATGTTCATCTTCTTCACTTTTTCATCACATGCTCTTCTTCACTCTCTTCTTCACTCTCTTCTTTCACTCACCTTCTTCACTTTCTTCACATGTTCTCTCTTCTTCGCTCTCTTCTTCACTCTCTTCTTCACTCTCTTCTTCACTCTCTTCTTCACTCTCTTCTTCGCTCTCTTCTTCACTCTCTTCTTCACTCTCTTCTTTTCGGGACTCTCTTCTTCACTCTCTTCTTCACTCTCTTCTTCACTCTCTTCTTCACTCTCTTCTTCACTCTCTTCTTCACTCTCTTCTTCACTCTCTTCTTCACTCTCTCTTCTTTTACTTCACTTCTCTTCTTCACTCTCTTCTTCTCTCTTCTTCACTCTCTTCTTCACTCTCTTCTTCACCTCTTCTTCACTCTCTTCTTCACTCTCTTCTTCACTCTCTTCTTCACTCTCTTCTTCACTCTCTTCTTCACTCTCTTCTTCTCTTCTTCTCTCTTCTTCACTCTCTTCTTCACTCTCTTCTTCACTCTCTTCTTCACTCTCTTCTTCGCTCTCTTCACTCTCTTCTTCACTCTCTTCTTCACTCTCTTCTTCACTCTCTTCTTCGCTCTCTTCTTCGCTCTCTTCTTCACTCCTCTCTCTTCTTCACTCTCTTCTTCACTCTCTTCTTTCTTCTTCACTCTCTTCTTCACTCTCTTCTTCACTCTCTTCACTCTCTTCTTCACTCTCTTCTTCACTCTCTTCTTCACTCTCTTCTTCACTCTCTTCTTCACTCTCTTCTTCACTCTCTTCTTCACTCTCTCCTTCACTCTCTTCTTCACTCTCTTCTTCACTCTCTTCTTCACTCTCTTCTTCACTCTCTTCTTCACTCTCTTCTTTCTCTCTTCTTCGCTCTCTTCTTCGCTCTCTTCTTCACTCTCTTCTTCACTCTCTTCTTCACTCTCTTCTTCACTCTCTTCTTCACTCTCTTCTTCTCTCTTCTTCACCTCTTCTTCACTCTCTTCTTCACTCTCTTCTTCTCCTTCTTCCTCTCTTCTTCCTCTTCTTCGCTCTCTTCTTCACTCTCTTCTTCACTCTCTTCTTCACTCTCTTCTTCACTCTCTTCTTCTACTCTCTTCTTCACTCTCTTCTTCACTCTCTTCTTCACTCTCTCCTTCGCTCTCTTCTTCACTCTCTTCTTCACTCTCTTCTTCTTCTTCTTCACTCTCTTCTTCGCTCTCTTCTTCACTCTCTTCTTCACTCTCTTCTTCACTCTCTCTTCTTCACTCTCTTCTCTCTTCTTCCTCTTCTTCTTCGCTTCTCTTCTCTTCTTCACTCTCTTCTTCACTCTCTTCTTCACTCTCTTCTTCTCTTCACTCTCTTCTTCCTCTCTTCTTCACTCTCTTCTTCACTCTCTCTTCTTCTCTTCTTCTCTTCTTCCTCTCTTCTTCACTCTCTTCTTCCTCTCTTCTTCTCTCTCTTCTTCACTCTCTTCTTCACTCTCTTCTTCACTCTCTTCTTCACTCTCTTCTTCACTCTCTTCTTCGCTCTCTTCTTCACTCTCTTCTTCCCCTCTTCTTCACTCTCTTCTTCACTCTCTTCTTCGCTCTCTTCTTCACTCTCTTCTTCACTCTCTTCTTCACTCTCTTCTTCACTCTCTTCTTCACTCTCTTCTTCTTCACTCTCTTCTTCGCTCTCTTCTTCACTCTCTTCTTCACTCTCTTCTTCACTCTCTTCTTCCTCTCTTCTTCACTCTCTTCTTCGCTCTCTTCTTCACTCTCTTCTTCACTCTCTTCTTCACTCTCTTCTTCGCTCTCTTCTTCACTCTCTTCTTCGCTCTCTTCTTCACTCTCTTCTTCACTCTCTTCTTCACTCTCTTCTTCACTCTCTTCTTCGCTCTCTTCTTCACTCTCTTCTTCACTCTCTTCTTCACTCTCTTCTTCACTCTCTTCTTCACTCTCTTCTTCACCGCTCTCTTCTTCACTCTCTTCTTCTTCACTCTCTTCTTCTTCGCTCTCTTCTTCACTCTCTTCTTCACCGCTCTCTTCTTCACTCTCTTCTTCACTCTCTCTTCTTCACTCTCTTCTTCGCTCTCTTCTTCACTCTCTTCTTCGCTCTCTTCTTCCTCTTCTTCTTCCTTCACTCTCTTCTTCGCTCTCTTCTTCACTCTCTTCTTCGCTCTCTTCTTCACTCTCTTCTTCACCTGACTTCACTCTCTTCTTCGCTCTCTTCTTCGCTCTCTTCTTCGCTCTCTTCTTCACTCTCTCCTTCGCTCTCTTCTTCACTCTCTTCTTCGCTCTCTTCTTCACTCTCTTCTTTCCCTCTTCTTCTCTCTTCGCTCTTTCTTCACTCTCTTCTTCGCTCTCTTCTTCACTCTCTCCTTCGCTCTCTTCTTCACTCTCTTCTTCGCTCTCTTCTTCACTCTCTCCTTCACTCTCTCCTTCGCTCTCTTCTTCACTCTTTCTCTTCCTCTCTTCTTATCTCTCTCCTTCGCTCTCTTCTTCACTCTCTTCTTCGCTCTCTTCTTCACTCTCTCCTTCGCTCTCTTCTTCACTCTCTTCTTCACTCTCTTCTTCACTCTCTTCTTCGCTCTCTTCTTCGCTCTCTTCTTCACTCTCTTCTTCACCTGACTTCACTCTCTTCTTCGCTCTTCTTCGCTCTTCTTCACTCTCTCCTTCGCTCTCTTCTTCACTCTCTTCTTTGGTCTCTTCTTCGCTCTCTTCTTCACCGACCTTCAGCTCCATCCATTGATGATTGAAGTTTTCATTCTCAACTTCCTGCTCTGTCTCCTTGTGTTGTGTTGTGTTGTTGTGTCACTATAGCATCCAGAAACATCATCGTCGTCAGTACAAACTGACACAATTATAAACACAATCTTTGGTTTGACTTTCCTGTGATGAACGACACGAACGTTTGAAGGTCACGCGTCAGTTAAATAGTGTTTTGTTTACTCACTTATATGGACTCAGGTGTTGCGTCCTCTCTGGGTACTCCACCTGTCACACTGTCAGGTTAAGTCTAACCTGCTCACACTGGGATTGAATCCGACCTTTGAACCCTGGTACACGACACTCTGACATTGACACACGATCTTTATTCAATGTTGACACAGAAACATGCGAGAACGACTGACTTTCTAACATTCACGTCGAGCCATCGATAACAAACAAAGACCTGAGAAGAACAGAAAGTGAGTAAAAACTCAAGGACGACTCCTCGACGATGACGTGGTGGTCATAATGTTTTGAAATGAAACCTCAGGGACGTGTAACAACTATTGCGTTCCCTCCGTCACGACCTCCGACCTTAGCATGCAGGCGTCGGCGCCGCTCACTTCTCCACGCGCTTCTTCTTCTGGAACTTCCTGAACTGCGACTGGATGGCGACGGCCGCCTTCTCCGTCTCCGGGTTCTCCATGTCGATGTCGAAGTCCTCGGGGACGTCGGTCTTGGACGCATCTGACGACAGAAGACGGACATTTGTTCAGACTCGTGAAGACAAGTCCACCAGTCCTTGTCTGGGGTCAAAGTTCACTAATGATGTAAGTAAGTAAGTCATTTATATTTATAGTACTTTTCCAGACCAGGGTCACAAAGCGCTTAAATAATAAAAACAATATTCAATAAAGTATATACTTTAAAGATCAAGATTACACCAAAACAAACACAGGAGTCACAGAGAATCAAGGAAAAGCTCAAATCAAAGTGTGTTGAGATGTTTCTTGAAGGAGTCAGTAGATCATCAAACACAGATGTTTCTTGAAGGAGTCAGTAGATCATCAAACACAGATGTTTCTTGAAGGAGTCAGTAGATCATCAAACACAGATGTTTCTTGAAGGAGTCAGTAGATCATCAAACACAGATGTTTCTTGAAGGAGTCAGTAGATCATCAAACACAGATGTTTCTTGAAGGAGTCAGTAGATCATCAAACACAGATTTTTCTTGAAGGAGTCAGTAGATCATCAAACACACATGTTTCTTGAAGGAGTCAGTAGATCATCAAACACAGATGTTTCTTGAAGGAGTCAGTAGATCATCAAACACACATGTTTCTTGAAGGAGTCAGTAGATCATCAAACACAGATGTTTCTTGAAGGAGTCAGTAGATCATCAAACACAGATGTTTCTTGAAGGAGTCAGTAGATCATCAAACACAGATGTTTCTTGAAGGAGTCAGTAGATCATCAAACACACAGATGTTTCTTGAAGGAGTCAGTAGATCCAAAAATATTTCTTGAAGGAGTCAGTAGATCATCAAACACAGATGTTTCTTGAAGGAGTCAGTAGATCATCAAACACACATGTTTCTTGAAGGAGTCAGTAGATCATCAAACACAGATGTTTCTTGAAGGAGTCAGTAGATCATCAAACACACATGTTTCTTGAAGGAGTCAGTAGATCATCAAACACAGATGTTTCTTGAAGGAGTCAGTAGATCATCAAACACAGATGTTTCTTGAAGGAGTCAGTAGATCATCAAACACAGAGATGTTTCTTGAAGGAGTCAGTAGATCATCAAACACAGAGATGTTTCTTGAAGGAGTCAGTAGATCATCAAACACAGATGTTTCTTGAAGGAGTCAGTAGATCATCAAACACAGAGATGTTTCTTGAAGGAGTCAGTAGATCATCAAACACAGATGTTTCTTGAAGGAGTCAGTAGATCATCAAACACAGATGTTTCTTGAAGGAGTCAGTAGATCATCAAACACAGAGATGGTTCCAAAGCTTAGGAGCAACAGTCTGGAAGGATTTCTCTCCTCTGGTCCGTCTTCAGGAACCATCAGTAGATTCTGATCCACAGACCTCAGAGCCCGAGCTGGGGTGCAAGTCTGGATCAGATCACTGATGGAAGGTCTGACCATGAATAGATCTGAAAGGGTCTCCTGCTCTCAACAAAAGGCTTGTGGTCGTAATGTTCGGGCCAATAGAATCCTACTGTCTTCAGTCACATGACCATGGATGTCTCTCCATGACCTCGAGAACATCAAGAAGGTGCAGGAGTTTGCTTGACTTCCAGATGGTTTATGAACTGAGGTGGTCTTGGTTCAGTCTTGGATCAGCGTCTAACGGTGGACGTCGTGAGGATCGATCGTCAAACGCTCGTCGATCGATTCAACTTCATGAAACCATGACCTGGGATCAAGTTTTTCATTGGATGGTACGATCACGATTGAAGTGAAACAAATACACAACATTCTTCCTGAAGCGACGACAAACGTTTAAGTGAACGTTTAGATCTTTTCAACGTGTTGGAAAATCTACGTCGACTGAAAGAGAACGACTTGAAAACGCTTCCTCAGTTGAATCTGTTCTGACAGTTCTTCGACTCCTGAGCGTCTTTTTCTGTCAAAGTCACTGCAGGGACGACAGCGCAGCCTAGAGGTGAATGTATCGAGCGGCGGCTAATCCTGGCGTCTCCGGGGACTTCCTGTTCCTGCGGCTCCAGGAGGAAACACTCGAGCGCCGTCCAATCCTGCGTCCAGATGTTTCTTTAGCAGATTCTGTGAGATTCAAATGATTCTATACGTATACGCCATACTTAACTTAATGCTAAAAGATAATCAAAATATAAAGTGTAAAATACTCATTGATCTAAGACCTTAAACATTCACATCAACATTTCACTCCAGACTGATTCACTGTTTCAAGACAAGCTTGGATCAGAATTAGATACGACACCGAAATTCAAAACATCTGTTCGTAGATCAAAGAACGAAGACACACCCGGGAAAGGGGGGCTAAGAGACGGGAACCCCCGCCCGAGAACACTTGAATGATTAGATTACAAGAAAACAAATCAGGATGTCTCTTAATAGGGGATCGTGACACAGGGAACTTGAAAGGACCATTTGGCCGGAAAGGACGACCCCCTGGGCGGGAAATTTTCCTTAAATATAGCGATGTTTCTACAGATCGAGACCTTTTCTCCGCGACTACTGACCTGTACAATGTACCTGTTTGACTTGAAGTGTTACTTTCTGACTGACGTGTGTCAATGAGTGACTGAAGTCTTAATATTATCTTTACGAATAAAACTGTTCATCAGTTATTTAATAGAAACAAAGATTTTTCTCTCTCAGAAGTATTTTTAGAATATTCTAGTTGATGATTATATGTTGATTCATTTGAATATTTAAATCCATTCATCTAGAAAAAGCATCGAGCTAACATCGTAGAAGACGTCGTATTAACTTCATTAACTGTTGCCAAGACATCCGAAGATGACGAATGTAACGAGAAGTTTAATAGAAAATAAAGTCTAACGCTAACATATCTTATTTCAATAGAAATGCAATAGAAACAAAGATGCTAAGCTAACGCTAACATATCTTATTTCAATAGAAATGCAATAGAAATAAAGATGCTAAGCTAACGCTAACATAGCTTATTTAAATAGAAATGCAACAGAAACAAAGATGCTAAGCTAACGCTAACATAGCTTATTTCAATAGAAATGCAATAGAAACAAAGATGCTAAGCTAATGCTAACATATCTTATTTAAATATAAATGCAATAGAAACAAAGATGCTAAGCTAACGCTAACATATCTTATTTAAATAGAAATGCAATAGAAACAAAGATGCTAAGCTAACGCTAACATAGCTTATTTCAATAGAAATGCAATAGAAACAAAGATGCTAAGCTAACGCTAACATAGCTTATTTCAATAGAAATGCAATAGAAACAAAGATGCTAAGCTAACGCTAACATAGCTTATTTCAATAGAAATGCAATAGAAACAAAGATGCTAAGCTAACACTAACATATCTTATTTAAATAGAAATGCAATAGAAACAAAGATGCTAAGCTAACGCTAACATAGCTTATCTCATGTCTCGTTCCTCGATATATGAATTATAAAATAAAATAAATACTTTTGTTTACCAAAAACCGTAAAAGCCAGTTTTAGAGATTATTAAGAAATACAATGAACTTTTAAATGTAATTATAAATGTTATTTTATCCTCTCGACATTTTTCAAGCGTCGAACTGAAGAAGAAAAACCTCCAGAGACGACTTTACTCTTAAAGTCTCGCACGATCGACTCGAAGATCCATGAGTGGGATCTGAGGACGAGGAGGACGAGAAAGACTCGGTGGGAGGAAGAAGAAGAAGAAGAAGAAGAAGAAGAAGAAGAAGAAGAAGAAGAAGAAGAAGAAGAAGAAGAAGAAGAAGAAGAAGAAGAAGAAGAAGAGGAAGAAGAAGAAGAACGTGGGTTCAGGTAGAGAAAAGCGAACCGACTGTTATTTTCTCCAAAAATATTAAATCATCTCAGATTAAAGTATTTTTGGAAACAAACAAACTCGTTTCTCCGTAGATTCACTGCAGACACACAAACACACAAACACACAAACACACAAACACACAACACTTGTTAAAGCTTTTGCTTCTTTGACTGTGACGTTTGTTAAAAAATCATCTTTAAACGATGAACATGTTTCATTCTTTCTATAAGAAATTAAATCTGTGAGGAAAGAATGAAACAATTTTCATGGTTTAAGATGAAGGTTCAAGAAAAACCTCCTTCGAAGCAGATGTTGATGTAATGAGAAGATGAGACGGTCAATAATCACACACACAAACACACAAACACAAACACACAAACACACAAACACACAAACACACAAACATTCGCGTCACGTCTCACTGGAGCTTCAGCTCAAGAACCTCATGTTCTCTCCTCGACCTCCAGTGTGTTCGTGAAGTTCTATCATTTATTCATGAAGGTCAGAGATGAAGATAAATATAGAAGTTCACCAAGATTCTCACACAAATACTGATGTTTGATCAAAGAACTGCTGCACAACACAACACAACACAACACAACACAACACAACACAACACAACACAACACAACACAACACTTACACAACACAACACAACACAACATTTACACAACACAACACAACACAACACAACACATTACACAACACAACACAACACAACACAACACAACACAACACAATACAACACAACACTTGCACAACACAACACAACACAACACAACACAACACAACACAACACAATACAACACAACACTTGCACAACACAACACAACACAACACAACACTTGCACAACACAACACAACACAACACAACACAACACAACACAACACAACACAACACAACACAACACAACACAACACAACACTTACACAACACAACACAACACAACACAACACAACACAACACTTGCACAACACAACACAACACAACACAACACAACACAACACTTGCACAACACAACACAACACAACACAACACAACACTGACACAACACAACACAACACAACACAACACAACACAACATTTACACAACACAACACAACACTTACACAACACAACACAACACAACACAACACAACATTTACACAACACAACACAACACAACACAACACAACATTTACACGACACAACACAACACAACACAACACCACAACACAACACAACACAACACAACACAACACAACACAACACAACACAACACAACACTGACACAACATTCACTGCATGTCTGTGGAGCTTCCCTCGCACCAGCATCTCCTGAGTAACTAGATGATGACGTACAAACCCTCTGCAGTTTCTACTTCCACTGGCATCTGCTGCGAGGTCAGCAGACCTCAGCTTCTTCTGCTCATGCACCTCCTCCACTGCACCTCCTCCACTGTACCTCCTCCACTGCACCTCCTCCACTGTACCTCCTCCACTGCACCTCCTACACTGTACCTCCTCCACTGCACCTCCCCACGTACCTCCTCCACTGCACCTCCTCCACTGCCTCTCCTCCACTGTACCTCCTCCACTGCACCTCCTCCACTGCACCTCCTCCACTGTACCTCCTCCACTGCACCTCCTCCACTGCACCTCCTCCACTGTACCTCCTCCACTGCACCTCCTCCACTGCACCTCCTCCACTGTACCTCCTCCACTGCACCTCCTCCACTGTACCTCCTCCACTGCACCTCCACTGCACCTCCTCCACTGCACCTCCTCCACTGTACCTCCTCCACTGCACCTCCTCCACTGCACCTCCTCCACTGCACCTCCTCCACTGTACCTCCTCCACTGCACCTCCTCCACTGCACCTCCTCCACTGCACCTCCTCCACTGCACCTCCTCCACTGCACCTCCTCCACTGCACCCCCTCCACTCCCTCCTCACACCCCCTCCATGCCTCCTCCACTGCACCTCCTCCACTGCACCTCCTCCACTGTACCTCCTCCACTGCACCTCCTCCACTGTACCTCCTCCACTGCACCTCCTCCACTGCACCTCCTCCACTGCACCTCCTCCACTGCACCTCCTCCACTGCACCTCCTCCACTGCACCTCCTCCACTGCACCTCCTCCACTGTACCTCCTCCACTGCACCTCCTCCAGTGCACCTCCTCCACTGCCCTCCTCCACTGCACCTCCTCCACTGCACCTCCTCCACTGCACCTCCTCAGTGCACTTCAGTAAAAACTGAAGATCAGACTTGAATGTTCTTAACATGTGTCGTTGAAGATTCTAACGAATCGAATCATGAATCTTTGATTCTTAACGAACGGAAACAAATGATTTTCATTCACTGATGATTCGGTTTTGAAAAGCAACACTTGAGCTTCTGAAGATCAGCAGTGGAGCAACAATCTTCTGGACGAGGCGCTGAGAACTGATCGATACTTAAGTTATTTTCATTGATCCTCACGGTTCCTCACGGTTCCTCACGACGCGTCTCCAGGATCCGTCGCGGCTATAATTGAAAACACAGACTCGTTAAATCGAGAACGAGTCGAGATAATTAAGACGCGACGAGTCGATCTCAAGATGGACGACGGCGGAGAAACGACCTTCACTTCTTCTTCCTCGTGGACCTCAAAGCTCTGGATCCACGAGGTCTGCGGTTCGACTCCAGCTGCTTCACTCGTGAACATCTGGACTGTGTCGGAAACAACTGTGTCACAGATGATGTTTCCATGACAACGACCTCTGACCGTTTTATCAACTCATTCTCATTAAATACTGGGTCAAAGGTCGTGGGCGAGGGTGTGTGGACACCCTGGACAGCTCAGCGACTCCTGTCACAACAGACCACGACTCACGCAGACGATTTCATCACCAGTTGACTCGTACGTGTTCGGGCGTCAGTGGGAGGAAACCAGAGGTCTCCAGGTGAGTTGTGTGTCTCCAGGTGAGTTGTGTGTCTCCAGGTGAGTTGTGTGTCTCCAGGTGAGTTGTGTGTCTCCAGGTGAGTTGTATGTCTCCAGGTGAGTTGTATGTCTCCAGGTGAGTTGTATGTCTCCAGGTGAGTTGTTTGTCTCCAGGTGAGTTGTTTGTCTCCAGGTGAGTTGTGTGTCTCCAGGTGAGTTGTGTGTCTCCAGGTGAGTTGTGTGTCTCCAGGTGAGTTGTTTGTCTCCAGGTGAGTTGTGTGTCTCCAGGTGAGTTGTTTGTCTCCAGGTGAGTTGTTTGTCTCCAGGTGAGTTGTGTGTCTCCAGGTGAGTTGTTGTCTCCAGGTGAGTTGTGTGTCTCCAGGTGAGTTGTGTGTCTCAGGTGGTTGTGTGTCTCCAGGTGAGTTGTGTGTCTCCAGGTGAGTTGTGTGTCTCCAGGTGAGTTGTGTGTCTCCAGGTGAGTTGTGTGTCTCCAGGTGAGTTGTGTGTCTCCAGGTGAGTTGTGTGTCTCCAGGTGAGTTGTGTGTCTCCAGGTGAGTTGTGTGTCTCCAGGTGAGTTGTGTGTCTCCAGGTGAGTTGTGTGTCTCCAGGTGAGTTGTGTGTCTCCAGGTGAGTTGTGTGTCTCCAGTAGTGTTGTCTCCAGGTGAGTTGTTTGTCTCCAGGTGAGTTGTGTGTCTCCAGGTGAGTTGTGTGTCTCCAGGTGAGTTGTGTGTCTCCAGGTGGGTTTTTTTTTTTTTGTGTTTTTTTTTTTTTTTTTTTTTTTTTTGTCTCCAGGTGAGTTGTGTGTCTCCAGGTGAGTTGTTTGTCTCCAGGTGAGTTGTGTGTCTCCAGGTGAGTTGTTTGTCTCCAGGTGAGTTGTGTATTGTGTGTCTCCAGGTGAGTTGTGTGTCTCCAGGTGAGTTGTGTGTCTCCGGTGGGAGTTGTGTGTCTCCAGGTGAGTTGTTTGTCTCCAGGTGAGTTGTGTGTCTCCAGGTGAGTTGTGTGTCTCCAGGTGAGTTGTTTGTCTCCAGGTGAGTTGTTTGTCTCCAGGTGAGTTGTGTGTCTCCAGGTGATTGTGTCTCCAGGTGAGTTGTGTGTCTCCAGGTGAGTTGTGTGTCTCCAGGTGAGTTGTTGTTCAGGTAGTTGTCTCTCTCAGGTGAGTTGTGTGTCTCCAGGTGAGTTGTGTGTCTCCGGGTGAGTTGTTTGTCTCCAGGTGAGTTGTGTGTCTCCAGGTGAGTTGTTTGTCTCCAGGTGAGTTGTGTGTCTCCAGGTGAGTTGTGTGTCTCCAGGTGAGTTGTGTGTCTCCAGGTGAGTTGTGTGTCAGGTGTGTCCAGGTGAGTTGTTTGTCCCGTCCGGGGAGTTGTGTGTCTCCAGGTGAGTTGTGTGTCTCCAGGTGAGTTGTTTGTCTCCGGGGGAGTTGTTTGTCTCCAGGTGAGTTGTGTGTCTCCAGGTGAGTTGTTTGTCTCCAGGTGAGTTGTGTGTCTCCAGGTGAGTTGTTT
>JACEEU010000871.1:24982836-25052836 GCA_016630915.1 Callionymus lyra | reverse complement strand
GGGGCCAGAGGACAACAGTGGATCAATATCTGCTCCTGCAGTGAAGACCCGACGGATCCAGTATTGGCTTCGTCGTGATTAATGAGCAGAAGTTTGTCTGCAGGAGATGAACGAGGGAAATAAAGCGTCGCAGCTTTACGTTTATTTGAGTTCTTTTGGTCGTACGAACACGTATTTGAATCTAAGATCTCAACACATTTAGATTCAAACTAGAAAAACAGGTTCTTGATCATTTACTCAATTAGATCCTCAGTCGTGAAGTCAAGAGAGTCTCCAGAGATTTATTCATGTTTCCTCACGAGTCCAGTGATGTCGACATGAAAGTACAAGAGTTTACAGTGATATATATTTAAATGTTTCTCTGTGCATCGTTACGAAGAATAAAAACCTCTGATGTTGATATTAGTATCTCGCTCTAGCAGCTCCAAGTCCTTCACTTCAAACATGAAGGGTTCAAAAATTGGGAATAAAAGTAAGGATGGATTTTTGATTCAACAATTGTCCGTAAATGATTAATTTTCTAAATAATAAATGTGTATTTTTTCAAAATATTGTTTTAGGTCAAAGATGTCAAAGTTTTCAATATATTCAAAGTGAAGAATGAAATAAAGGTTTTTTAACAAAAGTTAAAAGTATTAACTGTTGCTGGACTTTAGTTACAAACGACTGTGATTCAGTGGGTGAGATACGGGGGCGCTAGAGGCGGCGCGGACGAACCGGTTCAGGATCGGCTTTAAGGCTGAGAAACGAAGAACAATCATGTTTTTTTCGTTTTCTCCTCCTTTCACCCCCCCGCGCTTTTTCCCCGGGGGGGGGGGCTCAGTCTCTGAGTGAAGCACTGACTCAGGTTTTGATTTCCCCGTGTGACCTTTGACCTGCATCTTTTCTTTGATCATCAACATGAAATATTTAATTTGGTAACAATTGAGAAAAACTATCATTATAACCAGTTAACAGATCATTAGTTAACTGGTCAAAGAGTTTTTTAAGGAGTTTTTTTTTGGTTTTTTTTAACAGTTTTTTTTTTTTATTTTCATTCTCTGCTAAGAGATTAATCTGGTAGCTATCAACTACTAAAAACGCTTAACTGGTTGTTACTTGACTTGTTAACTGCATGTTAATGATGTGGAAAAACACGACATCATTTCCAGTGATGAAGTGTTTTCCTTCCAAAGTCCATCAATGATCTACACTCGCCCGTTTCTTTTTAATCCTGATCAAACGAAGAATTCTCTCGTCATATTCTCTCTGAGATGGCGTGTGATGTCTTGATAAGTGTTTTCCTTCCAGTCCATCAATGATCTACGAGGCGTGTGATGAACGTCGTGAACGTTATCTTCTCTTCCAGACCCGACTCATCAAAGTGAAAAACGTGATGGTTTCACTGAGAACATCTTGTTCAGAGAAGAATCTTGGTGGTTCTGCGGTGAAGCTGCTGCCTCTGCAGCTCTTCAGATCATGTGCAGGCGGAGATTATTTTAGGGAGTCGATCTTCAGTGGAAAGAGAGCACGAGTGACGACTATAAAAACTCACTGAGCTTCAGTGAACCATCTTTTCATGAAACTCTCTGAACCAGCAGCTGTTTGTTCTTCTCATCCACAGATGTTACACTTCGACACGAACATTTTCTTTGCGTTTGTCAGAAAAATTGCTTTTGTAAAATCATGTCTCGCATTCGTTGGAGGAGAGGAAGTCAAGGCCGACCGACAGGAAACGTTCTGACCCAAGAGTAACCGTGTCGTTGGTCGATCATCTTATTCAAGCACAGATAGGATCCGTGTTCATCAGATTCAAACCTTCTTCCTACAACCTGAAAATTGACTGGAGTCTATCCCAGTATCATAGGGCGAGAGGCAGGGGACACCCTGGACAGGACACCAGACTGTCTCAGGACACTCAAAGACAGACAACCACTCACACACACACACTCATAACTACGGAAAATTTCATTGCAGTTCAATGGTTTATCGGGGATAAGTACAGGAAAAGAGCGCCACCTAGAATATGTGTCACCGGCCGCCACTGCATCTGATCCAGGGGTCGACGACCTTCATGCAACTGTGGTCGACTTCAAGGTCAACTGAAGAAATACCATCAGTTTGTTACAAACTTCTGAACTTCACGTATATTCTTCTGGAAGATCATTTAGATCCTCGAACACACTGATCACATGATTGATTCTTCGACCAATGATTCAACAACGAAATCATAAATAATAAAACGGTTTCTTAACTCAAGGTCACGCCTCAGACGTCTCCGGGCGACCTGGTGTCCACGTCGGTGACCCGGGTCTGATGAGGCGTCTCAACGAAACTTCTGAGGTCGTTTGTTCCTGAACAAGTTTCCAACAGAGTTTGTTTTTCTGTCTCAACTTCAGTTTGTGTTTGTGTTGCTTTGATGTCACAGAAACACACACCAGTGTTTTCTGTTGGAACTCAAACTCCTCCTCGAGTCGACGAGAAAATCTCTCTCGTCCTTCAGATGCAGAAGAATAAAAACTTCCTGATTCTACAAAGATTGTTTGAATTATTCACTCGAACTTTCTTTTCCTCATTTCCTCTGGTTCAACCCACATGTTACGTAAACGCAGGATGAAGCCAAGAGAAGCTAAAGCCGCCGCGGCCCAGAAACGCTGATGATCCTCCAGAATAAATTCATCCCGTGAAGAGGATCTGGATCGAGATGCTTCGTTACAACAAACACTGAAGCACATGATGGACTGGAGGAAACAAGCCAAACGATTCTCTCCGTCTGTTACTTGATGTAACGAGTCTCCGAAGATCCTGTTTTTCTTTTTTTCAATCACGCGCTTCATTGGTGTCGGTGATTCTTCTCTGCACCGGGTCAAAGAGACCCGTGAGCTGAGGCAGGTGGATCCAAACTCACTTGATGATCGTTGGTGTCGCTCAGTGAGTTCCTGGAGGTTCAAGGATTTGACAAACATGTCTTTTTAACTTGTTGGACTCAACAAAACAATGGCCTGAAACCATAATAGCGAATATTTGAAGCAGGTTGTGTTTTTTTCACATGAATTCTCTTTAAAAACCAGAAGCACTTTCTAAACTCACAACAACAAACTAAACATCCTGAGGTTCATCTGAGCGTTTTCATCTGTAGCTTAACTCGACTTTTATGAGATTCGTGAGCAGATATCAAATATAATAATGTCCTGATGCTGAACATTGACTTGAACACACAACCTTCTTCTTTCTTCATCTTCTCCTTCTTTCGTTTCTACACCTTCTATAAAACTCTCACTCCAGCATCGTCTCAACAGAATAATGGACCAATGAGAGAGCAGCCTCGGGTCACATGACGTCACATCTTTCTCTTGATCGTTAGTGTTGAAGTCACATGATCCTGTCAACTAGTGAAAATGAGTGAAACACAAACTCTATATGATTTATTTTGACTTGAAGGTTCTGTGAACACGACGATAAACCGTTTTAAAAAACATTTCCTGTTCGAGCATCAGACACTCGAGAGAATCTTCGAGTTGATGAAGACATTTTTCTAGATTCACGAGAGGTTTCTTGGAAGTGACGATACGTTGATGTCAGATCAGTTCAATGGAGCTTGAGATGAACATATTTATCTGCTCGACTGAAGCGCTCGATCCAAAGATCTTCAGCTGCTGGATATCAAACGGATTCTTTTCCTTCTGTGTGAAACTGAGTTTTCCTCCATGATTGACGCTTTGAAACGACTTCCTGTTTCCTGCACAGAGAGAGAGAGGGTTGTCGGTTCAAAGCCGTCACGTGACGCCGCTCGACTTCCTCGACCCACATAATGTTTGTGGGTCGGGCGGCAGGAGACGAGCCCCGTCACTGAACCGCGGCGTTGAATTTAGGAGCTCATTATAGGTTCGTCTATTTGTGTCCCGGAACCGTCTTGAAGGGTTTAGAAGCGAAGACCTGCAGGACCAGCTCTCCACGTCCAGAAAGGATTGAATCTACTCAAATATCACTAACTCCCATCATGCCTTGCAGCGACCTCCGTGTGACAAATCTTGTTATTATTGTTTTTTAGCTCGTCTTGTTTTCTAGGCCGTGATTTTTCTCAAAGCAAAAAAAAATTGTCTATGAATTTTAGATTTTATTTTTCTACCAAAAGACGAGGAAACGATGATACATTTTAGGATGTTTTTCAAAGAGACGTTTGACTTTTTCAAAACTAAATAAAAGTTTTTAACTTGTCACATATTTTATTGACGCAAATGAATCTCACGTCACACTCACCACAGCTGTTGGTCCCTGAATGCATCGCGAAGATATGTATTTACGCTGCTTCTTGACAGTCAGGAAACTCTCCCAGCATGCATCAGTTTTTCAATTAAAATGTTACTATTATGAGTCTCTCGCCCGAAGCTTCTCCGCACGACGACAGTTTGGACGAGTTGGTGAGAAGATGGTGGGGATTTTGATGGGAGTTGATGAAACTAAGAGTGAAAATATCATCTTTGATGTCGAGATAGTTTGATGAAACTAAGAGTGAAAATATCATCTTTGATGTCGAGATAGTTTGATGAAACTAAGAGTGAAAATATCATCTTTGATGTCGAGATAGTTCGATGAAACTAAGAGTGAAAATATCATCTTTGATGTCGAGATAGTTTGATGAAACTAAGAGTGAGAATATCATCTTTGATGTCGAGATAGTTTTGATGAAACTAAGGGTAGAAATTCGTTTTTTTTTGTCTGGGAGTTATGAAACTAAGAGTGAAAATATCATCTTTGATGTCGAGATAGTTCGATGAAACTAAGAGTGAGAATATCATCTTTGATGTCGAGATAGTTGATGAAACTAAGAGTGAGAATATCATCTTTGATGTCGTGATAGTTCGATGAAACTAAGAGTGAGAATATCATCTTTGATGTTGAGATAGTTTGATGAAACTAAGAGTGAAAATATCATCTTTGATGTATGATGAAAAATACAATGAAAATGAAGAAGAGAAGAGGGACATGGACAGAGCCCTGGGGCACACCTGAGGGGTCAAGTTAACTTCATTAACTCTGAACCCAAGTCTGATCGATTTAAACGATGGTTGAAGTTATAAACTGTCACAGTATTTGGATTAATAAACAAACTAGTTTAAACCTGTTTTTCAACTATTTTGAGCAGAAGATTTAAAAACTCGTTCCAGCTTCACTGACTCAACTCTCTTTCAACTCGTGAACATAACGTCTGATAAAACCAGAAAAATCCGGTCGTCACACTTGAACTCATCCTCGCTCGGCTTTCATTCTTAGGTGCGACTTTCAGATCCTCGGCTTCGGTCGCGACTGTTGAGCAGTAATTTATTGAAGGAATCATTTATGGAAGTAAATGTGCAGCTGAAGCAGAAACGTCGCTTCGTTGATTCTTTCTTGTCGACTCAACCCATGACACACACTGCTGATCCTGGTGTGTGTGTGTGTGAGTGTGTGTGAGTCTGTGTGTGTGTTTGTGGGTGTTTTTGTGAGTCTGTGTTTGTGTGTGTGTGTCTGTGTGTGTTTGTGGGTGTTTGTGTGAGTCTGTGTGTGTCTGTGTGAGTCTGTGTGTGTCTGTGGGCATCTGTGTGAGTCTGTGTGTGTCTGTGGGTGTTTGTGTGAGTCTGTGTGAGTCTGTGTGTGTCTGTGTGCATCTGTGTGAGTCTGTGTGTGTCTGTTGGTGTTTGTGTGAGTCTGTGTGTGTCTGTGGGTGTTTGTGTGAGTCTGTGTGCGTCTGTGGGAGTCTGTGTGTGTCTGTGTGCATCTGTGTGAGTCTGTGTGTGTCTGTTGGTGTTTGTGTGAGTCTGTGTGTGTATGTGGGCATCTGTGTGAGTCTGTGTGTGTCTGTGGGTGTTTGTGTGAGTCTGTGTGCGTCTGTGTGAGTCTGTGTGTGTCTGTGTGTGTCTGTGTGTGTCTGTGTGTGTTTGTTTGTGTCTGTGTGAGTCTTTGTGTGTTGTTGTGTGTCTGTGGGAGTCTGTGTAAGTCTGTATGTGTTTGTGTGAGTCTGTGTGTGTCTGTGTGTGTCTGTGTGTGTCTGTGTGTGTCTGTGTGTGCAATTTACATGGATGGAATAATTCAAGAGCGGCTTATGTTAAATATTGTTATCACATGAAACCATGCGTGAACAACTGAATGTTCAAGTTTGTGACACAAAGAAAAATCTCATTCTTTCCTCAAGTGGACGATTAACATTCAAGAAATGCAGCAAAACATCAATTGAACCAAATCTATATATAGAGTGAACTGTACTTATAGATACATATGGTGTGTGTTTGTGTGTTTGTGTGTGTGTGTGCATGCGTGTGTTTTCGTGTTTGTGTGTGTGTGTGGGATTTTGTGTGTGTGTGTGTGTATTTGTGTATGTGTGTGTGTGTGTGTGTGTGTTATACTAGGTTATGTCTTAACATGGTACGACTCCAGAATCTGCAACTGCCAAGAAACAAAGATCTGACTTCCCTGCTGAGGAGCTGCTTGGCTGCTTCCTCAGCCTGTTCCCTCCCCAGACGTCCTTCATGTCATCAGGCTCTGATCTTCCATCGACGCCTTTTTCTACTCATGACGTGTCTTGATTTTATTTTTCATTTGTAACATCACAGTGGTTTGATGGACTCACAGCATGAAGGTTGAAGGTTGAAGGTTGAGATTGTTTGACCTTCAACATCTCAAAGTAGAACGACGCATGTGTGGGTTTAACGAAACTTCAGTCTTTAAGTGAAATGATGACGTTGACCTTTGACCCGGAGCCATCACCTGCTCACGGGACAATGTTGACCTTTGATCCAGAGCCATCACCTCCTCACAGGACAACATTGACCTTTGACCCAGTGAACTACGTGAACTAGTTCAAGGTTCAGTTCACTCATTTTCTAACTGAACTAGTTAAGTTCACGGCTCCAAGAATGAACTAGTTTATAGTTCTTTCTTCAATGTTTATAAATGACGGATCATGATCCGGATCAATGAGTTTTGAACCATGAAGAACCAGGTTCAGATCATTCAGTCACGGTGATGCGTTCATGGTCCTGACGTGTTTGACCTGCTGTTGTTTACAGTGTTTTAGACGTTTCTGCCTCTAAGTCTGTGTATAAATGTGTCGACCTGCTGAAGATGAACCAGAATGAACCAGAATGAACCAGAATGAACCAGAATGAACCAGAATGAACCAGAATGAATCAGAATGAACCAGAACGAATCAGAAAGAACCAGAATGAACCATAATGAATCAGAATTAACCAAAATGAACCGAAATGAACCGAAATGAACCAGAATGAACCGAAATGAACCAGAATGAACCAGAATGAACCAGAACGAATCAGAAAGAACCAGAATGAACCAGAAGGAATCAGAAAGAACCAGAATGAACCAGAATGAATCAGAATGAACCAGAATGAATCAGAAAGAACCAGAATGAACTAGAATTAACAGAAATGAACCGAAATGAACCAGAATGAACCGAAATGAACCAGCATGAATCAGAAAGAACCAGAATGAACCAGAATGAACCAGAATGAACCAGAATGAACCAGAATGAACCAGAATGAATCAGAAAGAACCAGAATGAACCAGAATGAATCAGAATGAACCAGAACAAATCAGAATGAACCAGAATGAACCAAAATGAACCAGAATGAACCAGAATGAACCAGAATGAACCAGAATGAACCAGAATGAACCAGAATGAATCAGAATGAACCAGAATGAATCAGAATGAACCAGAATTAACCAGAATGAACCAGAATGAACCGAAATGAACCAGAATGAATCAGAAAGAGCCAGAATGAACCAGAATGAATCAGAAAGAACCAGAATGAACCAGAATGAACCAGAATGAACCAGAAAGAACCAGAATGAACCAGAATGAACCAGAATGAACCAGAATGAATCAGAAAGAACCAGAATGAACCAGAATGAACCAGAATGAACCAGAATGAACCAGAATGAACCAGTTCACAGAAGCAAACACCACGTTCAGTTCAAGTTCATCCACCACATGGACGTGTTCAACAGAACAACCTGAATCTCTCCAGACAAACAAGATCCAAACCCATGGATGGAGCCGAGGCCCTCAGTAGTTACGGCTCCATAAACACTTCAGAGGCTCTTGAGCAGCAGAACAAATAAAGCTGTCGATGTTCTTTATTGATCCACTTACAGTGTTTGCTGCATATGCAAGAACCCAGTTAAAGAGAACGTCAGGATTGATGGATCCATTAGTCGCACACGCATGATGGATGGAAGTGAAGCCATGTTCTGTGTTGATGAAGGTTGTGTAGGCGGATACACACACTACACACACTACACACACTACACGTCGCACAATGAGAAACAACTCAGCGAACGAGGAAAACACTTTCAGAGACAAAGACTAAAGGTCGTCATGGAGACGGATTACAGTGTAATAAAAGTCTGACTGTTGTTGTGTTGTTGTTACTGTTGTGTTGCATTGTTGTTACTGTTGTGTTGCATTGTGGTTACTGTTGTGTTGCATTGTTGTTACTGTTGTGTTGCATTGTTGTTACTGTTGTGTTGCATTGTTGTTACTGTTGTGTTGCATTGTTGTTACTGTTGTGTTGCATTGTTGTTACTGTTGTGTTGCATTGTTGTTACTGTTGTGTTGCATTGTTGTTACTGTTGTGTTGCATTGTTGTTACTGTTGTGTTGCATTGTGGTTACTGTTGTGTTGCATTGTTGTTACTGTTGTGTTGCATTGTTGTTACTGTTGTGTTGCATTGTTGTTACTGTTGTGTTGCATTGTGGTTACTGTTGTGTTGCATTGTGGTTACTGTTGTGTTGCATTGTTGTTACTGTTGTGTTGCATTGTTGCTACTGTTGTGTTGCATTGTGGTTACTGTTGTGTTGCATTGTTGTTACTGTTGTGTTGCATTGTTGTTACTGTTGTGTTGCATTGTTGTTACTGTTGTGTTGCATTGTGGTTACTGTTGTGTTGCATTGTGGTTACTGTTGTGTTGCATTGTTGTTCCTGTTGTGTTGCATTGTGGTTACTGTTGTGTTGCACCTTCGCCAATTTGATAATAATAAAAAGTACGAGATAAACAAACCTCCATTCTTGACCAATCACAGCAGAGTGGGTGTGGTTATGGTCAACAAGATTTAATCACCAGAAAAACAAAGTTCTTTCAGCTTAAGATCATTTTCTAATCTCAATATTTAAATGAAAAGAGAGTTTTGTACAAACGCACACTGATGATACAATAGAGTCACACATCATAACAACACACACACACACTGATGATACAATAGAGTCACACATCACAACAACACACACACACACTGATGATACAATAGAGTCACACATCACAACAACACACACACACTGATGATATAATAGAGTCACACATCACAACAACACACACACTGATGATACAATAGAGTCACACATCACAACAACACACACACTGATGATACAATAGAGTCACACATCACAACAACACACACACACTGATGATACAATAGAGTCACACATCACAACAACACACACACACTGATGATACAATAGAGTCACACATCACAACAACAGACACACACACACTGATGATACAATAGAGTCACACATCACAACAACACACACACACACTGATGATACAATAGAGTCACACATCACAACAACACACACACACACTGATGATATAATAGAGTCACACATCACAACAACACACACACACTGATGATACAATAGAGTCACACATCACAACAACACACACACTGATGATACAATAGAGTCACACATCACAACAACACACACACACTGATGATACAATAGAGTCACACATCACAACAACAGACACACACACACTGATGATACAATAAAGTCAAACATCACAACAACACACACAGTGATGATACAATAGAGTCACACATAACAACAACACACACACTGATGATACAATAGAGTCACACATCACAACAACACACACACACTGATGATACAATAGAGTCAAACATCACAACACACACACTGATGATACAATAGAGTCACACATCACAACAACACACACTGATGATACAATAGAGTCACACATCACAACACACACACACACTGATGATACAATAGAGTCACACATCACAACAACACACACACTGATGATACAATAGAGTCGCACATCACAACAACACACACACTGATGATACAATAGAGTCACACATCACAACAACACACACACACTGATGATACAATAGAGTCACACATCACAACAACACACACACTGATGATACAATAGAGTCACACATCACAACAGCACACACACTGATGATACAATAGAGTCACACATCACAACAACACACACACACTGATGATACAATAGAGTCACACATCACAACAACACACACACACTGATGATACAATAGAGTCACACATCACAACAACACACACACACTGATGATACAATAGAGTCACACATCACAACAACACACACACTGATGATACAATAGAGTCACACATCACAACAATACACACACTGATGAAACAATAGAGTCACACATCACAACAACACACACACACTGATGATACAATAGAGTCACACTTCACAACAACACACACACACTGATGATACAATAGAGTCACACGTCACAACAACACACACACACTGATGATACAATAGAGTCACACGTCACAACAACACACACACTGATGATACAATAGAGTCACACATCACAACACACACACACACTGATGATACAATAGAGTCACACATCACAACAACACACACACACTGATGATACAATAGAGTCACACATCACAACAACACACACACTGATGATACAATAGAGTCACACATCACAACAACACACACACTGATGATACAATAGAGTCACACGTCACAACACACACACACTGATGATACAATAGAGTCACACGTCACAACAACACACACACACTGATGATACAATAGAGTCACACATCACAACACACACACACACTGATGATACAATAGAGTCACACGTCACAACAACACACACACTGACGATACAATAGAGTCACATGCCACAACAACACACACACTGATGATACAGTAGAGTCACACATCACAACAACACACACACTGATGATACAATAGAGTCACACATCACAACAACACATACACTGATGATACAATAGAGTCACACATCACAACAACACATACACTGATGATACAATAGAGTCACACGCCACAACAACACACACACACTGATGATACAATAGAGTCACACGCCACAACAACACACACACACTGATGATACAATAGAGTCACACATCACAACAACACACACACTGATGATACAATAGAGTCACACATCACAACAACACACACACTGATGATACAATAGAGTCACACACCACAACAACACACACACACTGACGATACAATATAGTCACACGTCACAACAACACACACACTTATGATACAATAGAGTCACACATCACAACAACACACACACTGATGATACAATAGAGTCACACATCACAACAACACACACACTGATGATACAATAGAGTCACACGCCACAACAACACACACACACTGATGATACAATAGAGTCACACGTCACAACAACACACACACTGACGATACATTAGAGTCACACATCACAACAACACACACACTGACGATACATTAGAGTCACACATGTCACAACAACACAAACACACAACATGGTTCAAGTGATGACACAAGAGTCGACCAGTGACATAGAAACTGATCAAGTCACTAATCCAGGAAAACATGAGCTAAAGCTGCTTAATGTTGTCATGATGTCACTTCCTGTCAAAGGTTTACCACCAGAACCTAAATCATTGCTGGATCTGTGAAAACAACTGATTTAATCTCCAGGAAGATGTTCCTACAAGAGGACGCTTATGTTTGGAGATGTTTCATAAAAGTCTTGAAATCCCATCGTTACGTATAAACATCCAGTGTCGACTCTCAAGAGCTGATGTCGCGTCAGAGTCGAGGTGAGAGTGAAAGTGTCACTTGTTCATTTATTTATGTGTTCCTTTATTTATTTATCTTTTTTATTTATTTATTTATCTTTTTATTTATTTATTTATCTTTTTTATTTATTTATTTATTTGTTCCTTAATTTATTTATCTTTTTATTTATTTATTTATTTGTCCCTTAATTTATTTATCTTTTTATTTATTCATTCATTCATTTATTTGTTGATCTTTTTATTTATTTGTTTATTTGTTCCTTTATTTATTTATCTTTTTATTTATTTATTTATTTATTCATTTATCTTTTTATTTACTTATCTTTTATTTATTTATCTTTTTATTTATTTATTTATTCATTCATTTATTTATTTATTCCTTTATTTATTTGTTTATTTATTTGATCAGAGATGAAAATGATGAAGATCAAATATATTGACGGACAGATGTCAGTCAAGAGTGAGGCTGCTGTGACCAGTAAGTCTGAGACCCTGGTGCTCATGGACGAAGCTAAACTCTAATAAATCACTTTCATCACAATATTGAAACATTTTACACACAATTTTGATTGAAAAGTAATTTTTCAACCATTTAATGACTTAAAAAATAATACATTTAACCTTTTTATCAATTAAAAAATGTACATTTTAAACGTGTATATTTAAAAGTATTTTTTGTTTAGTTTGTCTATTAATTTAATTAACGTTTCTAAAATGTTTACAATTTTTTTTTTTTTTACACATAGTTTGATTTTCCACTTTCAATAATTAATAATAAAGTCATGTCATATAAATGTTTTATAACAAATATAAAAGTCTTCAGTATAAACTGTAGCTTCAATAACAATATAATATAAACTGTACGACAACAAACAACCAAGACTCTCAGCTCACCTTCATCGAGAACATGTTCCTCAAGAACATCTCACCGAAAGGAAACAGACGTTTGATGTTTGTGTGTTTGGAGAACGAGTGAGGAACATCCTCGTCCATCAAACCATCGTTGCTTCATGTTCCTCACAAACATCTCTCTGAAGAGAATCGTTGCTTCATGTTCCTCACAAACATCTCACTGAAGAGAATCGTTGCTTCATGTTCCTCACAAACATCTCACTGAAGAGAATCGTTGCTTCATGTTCCTCACGAACATCTCACTGAAGAGAATCGTTGCTTCATGTTCCTCACAAACATCTCACTGAAGAGAATCGTTGCTTCATGTTCCTCACGAACATCTCACTGAAGAGAATCGTTGCTTCATGTTCCTCACAAACATCTCACTGAAGAGAATCGTTGCTTCATGTTCCTCACGAACATCTCACTGAAGAGAATCGTTGCTTCATGTTCCTCACGAACATCTCACTGAAGAGAATCGTTGCTTCATGTTCCTCACGAACATCTCACTGAAGAGAATCGTTGCTTCACGTTCCTCACGAACATCTCTCTGAAGAGAATCGTTACTTCATGTTCCTCACGAACATCTCACTGAAGAGAATCGTTGCTTCATGTTCCTCACGAACATCTCACTGAAGAGAATCGTTGCTTCATGTTCCTCACGAACATCTCTCTGAAGAGAATCGTTCTTCACGCTTCACGCCTCACAAACATCTCTCTGAAGAAACTCCGAATTGCTTCATGTTCCTCACGAACATCTCACTGAAGAGAATCGTTGCTTCATGTTCCTCACGAACATTCTCCTGAAGAGAATCGTTGCTTCATGTTCCTCACGAACATCTCACTGAAGAGAATCGTTGCTTCATGTTCCTCACAAACATCTCTCTGAAGAGAATCGTTGCTTCACGTTCCTCACAAACATCTCTCTGAAGAGAATCGTTGCTTCATGTTCCTCACGAACATCTCACTGAAGAGAATCGTTGCTTCATGTTCCTCACGAACATCTCTCTGAAGAGAATCGTTGCTTCATGTTCCTCACAAACATCTCACTGAAGAGAATCGTTGCTTCATGTTCCTCACGAACATCTCACTGAAGAGAATCGTTGCTTCATGTTCCTCACGAACATCTCTCTGAAGAGAATCGTTGCTTCATGTTCCTCACAAACATCTCACTGAAGAGAATCGTTGCTTCATGTTCCTCACAAACATCTCACTGAAGAGAATCGTTGCTTCATGTTCCTCAAGAACATCTCTCTGAAGAGAATCGTTGCTTCATGTTCCTCACAAACATCTCACTGAAGAGAATCGTTGCTTCATGTTCCTCACAAACATCTCACTGAAGAGAATCGTTGCTTCATGTTCCTCACGAACATCTCACTGAAGAGAATCGTTGCTTCATGTTCCTCACGAACATCTCTCTGAAGAGAATCGTTGCTTCATGTTCCTCAAACATCTCACTGAAGAGAATCGTTGCTTCATGTTCCTCACAAACATCTCACTGAAGAGAATCGTTGCTTCATGTTCCTCACGAACATCTCACTGAAGAGAATCGTTGCTTCATGTTCCTCACAAACATCTCACTGAAGAGAATCGTTGCTTCATGTTCCTCACAAACATCTCACTGAAGAGAATCGTTGCTTCATGTTCCTCACGAACATCTCACTGAAGAGAATCGTTGCTTCATGTTCCTCACAAACATCTCACTGAAGAGAATCGTTGCTTCATGTTCCTCACAAACATCTCTCTGAAGAGAATCGTTGCTTCATGTTCCACACGAACATCTCACTGAAGAGAATCGTTGCTTCATGTTCCTCACAAACATCTCACTGAAGAGAATCGTTGCTTCATGTTCCTCACAAACATCTCACTGAAGAGAATCGTTGCTTCATGTTCCTCACAAACATCTCACTGAAGAGAATCGTTGCTTCATGTTCCTCACGAACATCTCACTGAAGAGAATCGTTGCTTCATGTTCCTCACGAACATCTCACTGAAGAGAATCGTTGCTTCACGTTCCTCACGAACATCTCACTGAAGAGAATCGTTGCTTCATGTTCCTCACAAACATCTCACTGAAGAGAATCGTTGCTTCATGTTCCTCACAAACATCTCACTGAAGAGAATCGTTGCTTCATGTTCCTCACGAACATCTCACTGAAGAGAATCGTTGCTTCATGTTCCTCACGAACATCTCACTGAAGAGAATCGTTGCTTCATGTTCCTCACGAACATCTCACTGAAGAGAATCGTTGCTTCATGTTCCTCACGAACTCTCTCTCACTGAAGAGAATCGTTGCTTCATGTTCCTCACGAACATCTCACTGAAGAGAATCGTTGCTTCATGTTCCTCACGAACATCTCACTGAAGAGAATCGTTGCTTCATGTTCCTCACAAACATCTCACTGAAGAGAATCGTTGCTTCATGTTCCTCACGAACATCTCACTGAAGAGAATCGTTGCTTCATGTTCCTCACAAACATCTCACTGAAGAGAATCGTTGCTTCATGTTCCTCACAACATTCTTCACTGAACATCTCACTGAAGAGAATCGTTGCTTCACGTTCCTCACGAACATCTCACTGAAGAGAATCGTTGCTTCATGTTCCTCACAAACATCTCACTGAAGAGAATCGTTTCTTCATGTTCCTCACGAACATCTCACTGAAGAGAATCGTTGCTTCATGTTCCTCACGAACATCTCACTGAAGAGAATCGTTGGCGTTCATGTTCCTCACGAACATCTCACTGAAAGAGAATCGTTGCTTCATGTTCCTCACGAACTCTCACTGAAGAGAATCGTTGCTTCATGTTCCTCACCGACATCTCACTAAAAATTGTTCAACATCTCACTGAAGAGAATCGTTGCTTCATGTTCCTCACGAACATCTCACTGAAGAGAATCGTTGCTTCATGTTCCTCACAAACATCTCACTGAAGAGAATCGTTGCTTCATGTTCCTCACGAACATCTCACTGAAGAGAATCGTTGCTTCATGTTCCTCACGAACATCTCACTGAAGAGAATCGTTGCTTCATGTTCCTCACGAACATCTCACTGAAGAGAATCGTTGCTTCATGTTCCTCACGAACATCTCACTGAAGAGAATCGTTGCTTCATGTTCCTCACGAACATCTCACTGAAGAGAATCGTTGCTTCATGTTCCTCACGAACATCTCACTGAAGAGAATCGTTGCTTCATGTTCCTCACGAACATCTCACTGAAGAGAATCATTGCTTCATGTTCCTCACGAACATCTCACTGAAGAGAATCGTCTCAGAACATCTCTCTGAAGAGAAGCGTTGCGCTTCATGTTCCTCACGAACATCTCACTGAAGAGAATCATTGCTTCATGTTCCTCACGAACATCTCACTGAAGAGAATCGTTGCTTCATGTTCCTCACAAACATCTCACTGAAGAGAATCATTGCTTCATGTTCCTCACGAACATCTCACTGAAGAGAATCGTTGCTTCATGTTCCTCACGAACATCTCACTGAAGAGAATCATTGCTTCATGTTCCTCCGAACATCTCACTGAAGAGAATCGTTGCTTCATGTTCCTCACGAACACTTCATGTTCTCACGAAATCTCACTGAAGAGAATCGTTGCTTCATGTTCCTCACAAACATCTCTCTGAAGAGAATCATTGCTTCATGTACCTCACGAACATCTCACTGAAGAGAATCGTTGCTTCATGTTCCTCACGAACATCTCACTGAAGAGAATCGTTGCTTCATGTTCCTCACGAACATCTCACTGAAGAGAATCGTTGCTTCATGTTCCTCACGAACATCTCACTGAAGAGAATCGTTGCTTCATGTTCCTCACAAACATCTCACTGAAGAGAATCGTTGCTTCATGTTCCTCACGAACATCTCACTGAAGAGAATCGTTGCTTCATGTTCCTCACGAACATCTCTCTGAAGAGACTCGATGAAGGTTCATGTTTGAATCGTCGAGTCAAAGAGTCGCAGGTGAAACTGAATCAATGATTGATCTTCAGATGATGATCTTTGATCGAATTTAAACACAAACACAACTATGATCTAAAGTCTTGTGACAATAAATCATAGTAATCAATTAATGAAGTCATTAATTAATCAAAAGTAAACGTCTAGAGAAATGTGTTCATTATTAAAATATACATTTGAAATGTGTTTTAAAATATATATTTGACATGAGAAGTAAAAACACACAATAATCTCCATGAATTAATTCAAGCTTCAAACATAGAGATTATTTCTCCGCAGGATCTCAACGAATCTAAAGTGTTTGATGTGATGACGAGAGAAAACACTGCGGATCTCAGACTCAGACTCTCGTCTCGTTTCTTCACAAAAACATCCTAAGCTGCGCACAAACTTCACGTGCACGCGCGGCTCACGCGCGTCATCGCCGCACACACGTCCTCTTACCTCGCTCATGGTCTCGCTGGGTTCCTGATGCGGGAGAAGAAGCAGGAGTTTCAGCAACAGTCGTGAGTCGAGTGTGTGCGCGAGGAGGACACGCGCTTTTATAAAGTGCGAGCAGCGTGACGTCACGTCCGGACGCACCAATCCCAGCGCGCGCTGACTCTCATCAGGACCAGCCTCTTGAAATCTTCACGAGTCTCTCCATCCAGAGAAGATCTCGAGGAAATGTTCAGGAAACGGTTCAGGAAACACTGTGGTGCGTTCAATGACATCTGCTCTGAGTCACGAGACCTGGACAGACGTTCTGGTGGAAGTCTGTGATGGAGTTCCTGGACAGGAGGCGTGGTGCTGTCATCAGAGATGTGTGTGAGGGAAGTGAAGATCCATGATAAAGAAGAACCATGATGTTTGCTCATGATATAGTGAGTGAAAAGATCCTGACACTGAAGTAAACAGTGAGTGAAGAAATATATTTTATTTAAGATATTGAAAGTTGATTTGCTGTTTTAATATGTGTTTATGTTTTGAGGCACTGGGTTCTACACTGAGGCCACCAGGGGGCGCTAGTGGAGGTTTGACAATCATAGCGAAGAGAAGAATCGAATTTAATATAATATAAATATTTAATATAATATAAAATATTAATATCATGAAATATATTTTTTGTGTTTGTAAAGACTTCAGGGAAAGAAAGAAGAAAATGTTTCTTTACATTTTTACTGCGTTCAGGCGTCATTTTCCTGCTGATTTTATCTCATGGAGAAAAGTTTGGAGACAATCTTGACTGAACTGGTTTTTATCAACCAAACTCAAAAACACCTGCTCATCAAAAATCCCTCAAATAAAAGTTTTACACGTTCATGCTGTTCAGACTCGTCGATATAGAACCAAATCCTAAAGAGTTCAACGACTCGCAGAGTCTTTGTCCAACAAGTCGTTGTTTATGAAGACGATTAAAAACACCTGAACACAGCGATGATGTCACAGCAGCACAATGTGCCCTAAAATAATTCTGACAGAAGAAACATATTTGGTATCAATGTGTTTTTCTCAGAAACCTTCATGAAACCGATGATCTGGAGCAGAGATGTTGAGGTTTGATGCTTCAATGAAAGATGATTTTAAGATCAAACATACGTGTTAATGAGTGTTTGATCACATGATCTTTAATACCGACTACACTATTTTAAGAGGAGGTAAAAGATTGATATTATCTTTTTAATCTGGATTCATCCAAATCATTTCATCTTAATTCTGTCCTTCAGCAGAATGTTATGTTTACAGGTCAACATACTTGAAACATGTGATCGGCTGATGTAACTGCAGTAGTTTGTGTGTCCGATGCTGAAGACGGTGAAAAGAAACACATTGAATCCACGTTGAAGACCAACACTAAAGATCAGGTGATCCTGTGACGTCACTGAACTAAACTGGTGACGCTCTGGAGAAAAGTTTTAACGGCGTTCTTGACGGATGTTTGCCCGGCGAGCTGATTAAAGTGCTTCTGAAGGAATGAGATCCATTCAGGAAATTACATTTCATGAAAGTTCTGCCAGTGACTGTGAAAGAAAAGTCTTGATTTCAGGAGAAACATTCGTCAACGTCTGCGTCGTCAACGTCTGCGTCGTCAATGATTTGTCGTCAACGTCTTCAGTCTCCAGGCTGAGGACCAGGTCACAGAACAACATGTTGCTCAGATCCGCCTCAGATTCAAGTCGATGTCGTCGAGTCACAAAAGGACGTTTGATTGATGAGTTGAGAGGAAAACAATCTCAGCCAAACATCTCTTAGCTGAACTTAGCTGTCTGAGGAACATGTCTGAGGAGCAGGTCTGAGGAACATGTCTGAGGAGCAGATCTGAGGAGCAGGTCTGAGATGCAGGTCTGAGGAGCAGGTCTGAGGAACATGTCTGAGGAGCAGGTCTGAGGAGCAGGTCTGAGGAACATGTCTGAGGAGCAGGTCTGAGGAGCAGGTCTGAGGAACATGTCTGAGGAGCAGGTCTGAGGAGCAGGTCTGAGATGCAGGTCTGAGGAGCAGGTCTGAGGAGCAGGTCTGAGGAGCAGGTCTGAGGAGCAGATCTCAGGAGCAGGTCTGAGGAACATGTCTGAGGAGCAGGTCTGAGGAGCAGGTCTGAGGAGCAGGTCTGAGGAGCAGGTCTGAAGAGCAGGTCTGAGGAGCAGGTCTGAGGAGCAGATCTGAGGAACATGTCTGAGGAGCAGGTCTGAGGAGCAGATCTGAGATGCAGGTCTGAGGAGCAGATCTGAGATGCAGGTCTGAGGAGCAGATCTCAGGAGCAGGTCTCAGGAACAGGTCTCAGGAACAGGTCTGAGGAACATGTCTGAGGAGCAGGTCTGAGGACCAGGTCTGAACCGAGTTACTGGATCATACATAAACGATCAGGTGACGTCATCACTGCTGCATCAGTTTTCATGACAAAGTATCAACTTTGTTTTAACGTCTGGAGTTTAAACGTGTTAAACTACATCTCACCATCAATCAGTAGATTCTGACGTCAAAGGATTGAAACAACGATAGTTTACTCTGATGGTCTGATGTTGAAGCCCCGCCCACAACCTCTCTTTGGCTCGTGAGTTCATGTGATGTATGTTTGATCCTCGTTTGGTTTCTGGCTCCAGGTTTCTTCTAAAAGGAAGTTTTCCTCGCCATAGCTCACTGCAGTGTTTGCTCATTGTTGAATTGATCTGTTTTTCTTTCTCCACTATAGTCTTTCTTCAACTGTAAAGTGTCCTGAGATAACTTTGTTATGATGAGACACTTTAAATAATATTGAATTGAATTTACTTCCAAACATCTGCAGTATTTTTATTTGCCACCAATTCACTGATGTTTACTGACACAACAGCATTTGATTTTTTAGAGAACAAACAACAAAAAAGGTAAATATGTTACAAACACACTTTAAAGAACCACTTTGTTCTCCTTATCAAGCCTCGACACTGGATTCTCTGGAACATCTTCGTCTCTCATGTTACCAAGAGTTTCTGCTCGTAAACGTAAACTTTTCTGCCTTTTGACACTCGCGCGGAAATAAACGAGCTAAACTTCCCATTAAAGGTTTTCAAAATAACACATAACAAAATAAAAGCATTCGAAATCCTTGCATTTACAAGAGTAGAAATGTTTTTTACTCAGAAAGATGGGAGACATTTAGAAACACTGTTTTCTTGTCAAATACATCATTATTGAAGTAGTCGGTGATGTGATCAGAGAAGGAGATTAAAAAGGAGATTATTGACCTTGTTTTCTGAAGAACATATTTGAAAAAAGACATGATTGAGAAACATGTAGAGAACCAGACTGAGGAGCAGAAAGAAGGAAAACAGGAAGAAAAAAGTCAGAATAATATGTGATGTAAACTCATCGACTTCATCTCCACACAAAGAAAACTGGAGTCTTTTATTGGAGGTCAAAGGTTGAACTTTATTGACACTGAAGAGGAAACAAGAGTCACAATGATTACAAACAAAGAGTCAAAGAAAGATTCATCCAAACACACGTGGATCAGTACAAGGGTCTTAGATGTGAACACACAACGTTTGTCTTTCATAATCACACACCAGAAGTCTCCGCTGTGTTCCAGAGAGATGTTAGAGATCACTAGGCTCGTGTTGGATAGAAAGATTCTGTCTTTTTGTTCTTGATAAAATACACGTGATTGTCTTCCTTCAGTTCTGTTTGTCTTCATGAACCAGAAGATCTCATCAGGTTGTTGCCAGTCGCCACATTGTAGAGTCACGTTCTCTCCTCCAGTGAAGAACACATCAGCCGGGTCAGACTCAGGACACACATACAGGTAGTAATTATTCTGATCACTGTACTCACAGATGTATTGACCTGTGTGTTTCAAGGTCAGTGATGGAAACATCAGAGTGAAGTCTTCAAGTACTTCACAACTCTGATGGTTCTTCTCCAGACAGTAATAATTAAACAAACCAGAACTTACGCCAAACGTTACCAGAAGAGATGTTTTGCTCTTCACTTGCTGTAGTTTGTACTTTTTTATCAAAGCTAAATCAATATTTCTTGTTCAGTGGTTATATTGATCTAAAGCCCACTGGTCACTCTGGTTTGGTCCCACACCCTCACAAGTCAGCTCCAGTGTCTCTCCAACCTAAGGTTTCAAGGACTGATGTCTCAGCTTTATCAGGTGTGAAGCATCAACGGAAACTATTGTGAACTCACATGATTCACACTATTTCAATGAAATAAAAACATAATTATTGCTTCATTCAATTTACTTTTTCCCTTTTATCAGTTAATTTTCTTAAAACCTGGAACTTTTAAAAACATCAACAGCACATTACCATAGTTTAAAGGCATACAGCAGCATAAAAGGCCTGTTTTTTAACTTCTTTTAAAAATGACCGGCAAGTTGTTGCGATTAGACGAGTTGAGAAAAAATTATCAATTGTCAATTTGGCTCAAAGCTAAAGTGGAGTCTAGTGGAAACGATATGAACTTTTCATTATATGTCAGTTTTCACACCATCTGCGTCACTTTTGCTTCCTCATCCACCGTCAGCGCTTGATGTCGGCAACACTCTGATTGTGAGCTCCACAGCTTCACTCGATGGTGAGCTCCACAGCTTCATTCCGATGGTGAGCTCCACAGCTTCACTCGATGGTGAGCTCCACAGCTTCATTCCGATGGTGAGCTCCACAGCTTCACTTGATGGTGAGCTCCACAGCTTCACTCGATGGTGAGCTCCACAGCTTCACTCGATGGTGAGCTCCACAGCTTCACTCCGATGGTGAGCTCCACAGCCTTCACCCGATGGTGAGCTCCACAGCTTCACTCCGATGGTGAGCTCCACAGCTTCACTCCGATGGTGAGCTCCACAGCTTCACTCCGATGGTGAGCTCCACAGCTTCACTCGATGGTGAGCTCCACAGCTTCACTCGATGGTGAGCTCCACAGCTTCACTCCGATGGTGAGCTCCACAGCTTCATTCCGATGGTGAGCTCCACAGCTTCATTCCGATGGTGAGCTCCACAGCTTCATTCCGATGGTGAGCTCCACAGCTTCATTCCGATGGTGAGCTCCACAGCTTCACTCCGATGGTGAGCTCCACCTACCCGAGGAGCTTCACCCCGATGGTGAGCTCCACAGCTTCATTCCGATGGTGAGCTCCACAGCTTCATTCCGATGGTGAGCTCCACAGCTTCACTCCGATGGTGAGCTCCACAGCTTCATTCCGATGGTGAGCTCCACAGCTTCACTCCGATGGTGAGCTCCACAGCTTCACTCGATGGTGAGCTCCACAGCTTCACTTGATGGTGAGCTCCACAGCTTCATTCCGATGGTGAGCTCCACAGCTTCATTCCGATGGTGAGCTCCACAGCTTCACTCGATGGTGAGCTCCACAGCTTCATTCCGATGGTGAGCTCCACAGCTTCACTCCGATGGTGAGCTCCACAGCTTCACTTGATGGTGAGCTCCACAGCTTCATTCCGATGGTGAGCTCCACAGCTTCACTCCGATGGTGAGCTCCACAGCTTCACTCGATGGTGAGCTCCACAGCTTCATTCCGATGGTGAGCTCCACAGCTTCATTCCGATGGTGAGCTCCACAGCTTCACTCCGATGGTGAGCTCCACAGCTTCATTCCGATGGTGAGCTCCACAGCTTCACTCCGATGGTGAGCTCCACAGCTTCATTCCGATGGTGAGCTCCACAGCTTCACTCCGATGGTGAGCTCCACAGCTTCACTCCGATGGTGAGCTCCACAGCTTCACTCGATGGTGAGCTCCACAGCTTCACTCCGATGGTGAGCTCCACAGCTTCACTCGATGGTGAGCTCCCCAGCTTCACTCGATGGTGAGCTCCACAGCTTCACTCCGATGGTGAGCTCCACAGCTTCACTCCGATGGTAGCTGAGCTCCACAGCTTCACTCGATGGTGAGCTCCACAGCTTCACTCCGATGGTGAGCTCCACAGCTTCACTTGATGGTGAGCTCCACAGCTTCACTCCGATGGTGAGCTCCACAGCTTCACTCGATGGTGAGCTCCACAGCTTCACTCGATGGTGAGCTCCACAGCTTCACTCTGATGGTGAGCTCCACAGCTTCACTCCGATGGTGAGCTCCACAGCTTCACTCGATTGTGAGCTCCACAGCTTCACTCCGATGGTGAGCTCCACAGCTTCACTCTGATGGTGAGCTCCACAGCTTCACTCCGATGGTGAGCTCCACAGCTTCACTCCGATGGTGAGCTCCACAGCTTCACTTGATGGTGAGCTCCACAGCTTCACTCCGATGGTGAGCTCCACAGCTTCACTCCTGATGGTGAGCCTCCACAGCTTCTTACTCGATGGTGAGCTTCACAGCTTCACTCTGATGGTGAGCTCCACAGCTTCACTCCGATGGTGAGCTCCACAGCTTCACTCGATGGTGAGCTCCACAGCTTCACTCCGATGGTGAGCTCCACAGCTTCACTCTGATGGTGAGCTCCACAGCTTCACTCCGATGGTGAGCTCCACAGCTTCACTCCGATGGTGAGCTCCACAGCTTCACTTGATGGTGAGCTCCACAGCTTCATTCCGATGGTGAGCTCCACAGCTTCACTCCGATGGTGAGCTCCACAGCTTCTCTCACTTGATTCCATGTTGAGCCAAAGCACAAGTCAATAACAAGACGGACAAAAGACAATTAACCCTGTGACCGTCAAGAAGGTCCAGCAGACAGGCTCGCCATGAGTTGACTTCACACATCACTGTGAACTTGTTCAAAACACACTTCTGTAGTTGTGACAGTTTTTGATGATCAGACAAGATCAATCAATCCTGGATCATTATTGACACTAACTTCGGATCATATTATATGTCCTGAACCTTCATGAGCAGATCATGTGACCTCCATGTCAAGGTCAAAGATCCTACTTTTGAAATAAAGAGCTTTGATGAAAATATGTTCTTTTTTATTTCTTCATCATTTTTTAATCATCAGTGAAGGTTTCAGCTGCTTTCTGAACAACTACACAACTACACACATGTAGGCGTGTGTGCGTGCATGTGTACTTGTGCGTGTGTGGGGGCGTGTGTGCGTGTGCATGTGCCTGTGTGTGTGCGTGCGTTCGTGCATGTGTGCATGTGCGTGTGTGTCATGTGTGTGTGTGTCTGCAGGGTTGTGTGGTTGTCGACTGTCACAACACAGTCCCCTCAGACGTTCTTCTTGTTTTCATGACTTGATTTAATCCTGAAGCTGAAAAGCTTCAACATCCCATAATGAAATCTCTGAGCCTGACACCCCCCCCCCCCGCCCCCCTGATGCAGGGTGTTGTCGCTCTGCAGATACACAAACCCTCACAAGAAACACTTAAAAGAGGAAAATCACTGGAGTTTGTGTTTGTTTTCTTCATGAAACTTTCATCATCAAAGTAACAACGTTCACGTCTTTTCCTCCGAGAAGAATCAGTTACACAACCTTTGAAGTCGTCACACTTGCTACGGACACACACACACACTTGCACACACGCACACGTACACACACACGTATATGTACATGTACAAGTACACACACACATACCCACACGCACATTCACACAAAGACACACACGTACATGTACATGTACACACACACACACACACACACATTTACACACATGCACACACACACACACACACACACACACACACACACACACACACACACAACACACACACACAGAGTTTGAGTAATGAAACAGTGGCTATGTAATAGCGGGTCATGTTACGGGGGTGCTATGTTAACCTGTGACGCAGATCATGAATGTCAGTTGATTTAAGTAATAATATAGTAATAATGAGGAAATAGTTTTTGGTGAAAACAAGTTAAAACATTTTTGAAAATAATTATGTCAATCATGAAAATGAGTGAATAATAATGAAACTTTTGAAACGATTAAAAAAAATTATAAAACGTTTTTTTTATACTGAAAAATCTTTTCCTTTCTCTCTCTGTGGTTGAAGATATAAAAGCTTTTATTTTGAAGTTCTCATTGAAAATAACTTGTTTTAAGTCACTGTTGACATTTAAAAAAAAGGTTAATTCACTTTGTTCATGTTTGTTAATATAAATAAAACGGTGACGACTGAACAGAAACAAACAGGAAGTGAAGCAGAACCGATGCTTGACTTCCTGTCGTGACTCTGACAGACGTGATGGTCTTCATGTCGACCACCCAGAGCTGGTCCAGATCACGGTATGGATTCCATTCGTCTTGCGTGACGCGCCTGATCGATAGCAATCGTATTACAAGTGGAGCGCGGCCAACACTGTGCGCCGTCAGCGAGACCCGAAGACGAATGAGTTTGAAAATATCAGCTGTTCAGCTGTTGATGGCGAAGACGAAACACTTTTCAATGGAATCAATGTTCTACGTCCTGGTGCTGTCACTCAAACCTTGGTCCTGATAATGAGTCTTATCTTCAGTTGTTTCTCTGGTGGAGACGAACAGGAAGTTCAGATGCTTTTGGATCAAAGTTAAAACTACGATGTTTTCACAACAAAAATAAGATTAGAGGTTAATGTTCATGTTGGTGAACTATAACTGTGTCTCACCTGTGTCTCACCTGTGTCTCACGTGTGTCTCACCTGTGTCTCACCTGTGTCTCACCTGTGTCTCACCTGTGTCTCACGTGTGTCTCTAACCTGTGTCTCACCTGCGTCTCACCTGTGTCTCACGTGTGTCTCACCTGTGTCTCACCTGCGTCTCACCTGTGTCTCTAACCTGTGTCTCACCTGTGTCTTACCTGTGTCTCACCTGTGTCTCACCTGTGTCTCACCTGTGTCTCACCTGTGTCTCACGTGTGTCTCTAACCTGTGTCTTACCTGTGTCTCACCTGTGTCTCACCTGTGTCTCACGTGTGTCTCTAACCTGTGTCTCACCTGTGTCTCACCTGTGTCTCACCTGTGTCTCTAACCTGTGTCTCACCTGTGTCTCTAACCTGTGTCTCACCTGTGTCTCACGTGTGTCTCTAACCTGTGTCTCACCTGTGTCTCACGTGTGTCTCTAACCTGTGTCTCACCTGTGTCTCACGTGTGTCTCTAACCTGTGTCTCACCTGTGTCTCACCTGTGTCTCACCTGTGTCCCCTCACCATGTGCTCTCTACCTGTGTCTCTACCTGTGTCTCACCTGTGTCTCACCTGTGTCTCTAACCTGTGTCTCACCTGTGTCTCTAACCTGTGTCTCACCTGTGTCTCACGTGTGTCTCACCTGTGTCTCACGTGTGTCTCTAACCTGTGTCTCACCTGTGTCTCACCTGTGTCTCACCTGTGTCTCACCTGTGTCTCACGTGTGTCTCTGACCTGTGTCTCACCTGTGTCTCACGTGTGTCTCTAACCTGTGTCTCACCTGTGTCTCACCTGTGTCTCACCTGTGTCTCACGTGTGTCTCACCTGTGTCTCACGTGTGTCTCACCTGTGTCTCACGTGTGTCTCACCTGTGTCTCACCTGTGTCTCACCTGTGTCTCTGTGTAACACTGTGTCTCACCTGTGTCTCACCTGTGTCTCTCACCTGTGTCTCACGTGTGTCTCTCTCACCTGTGTCTCACGTGTGTGTCTCACCTGTGTCTGTGTCTCTAACCTGTGTCTCCACCTGTGTCTCACGTGTGTCTCTAACCTGTGTCTCACCTGTGTTCTCACGTGTGTCTCTAACCTGTGTCTCACCTGTGTCTCTAACCTGTGTGTGTCTCACCGTGTGCCTCCTAACCTGTGTCTCACCTGTGTCTCACGTGTGTCTCTAACCTGTGTCTCACCTGTGTCTCACGTGTGTCTCTAACCTGTGTCTCACCTGTGTCTCACCTGTGTCTCACCTGTGTCTCACGTGTGTCTCACGTGTGTCTCACCTGTGTCTCACGTGTGTCTCTAACCTGTGTCTCACCTGTGTCTCACCTGTGTCTCACCTGTGTCTCACCTGTGTCTCACCTGTGTCTCACCTGTGTCTCACGTGTGTCTCTAACCTGTGTCTCACCTGTGTCCTCAGTGTCTCACGTGTGTCTCACCTGTGTCTCACCTGTGTCTCACGTGTGTCTCTAACCTGTGTCTCACGTGTGTCTCACCTGTGTCTCTAACCTGTGTCTCACCTGTGTCTCACCTGTGTCTCACCTGTGTCTCACGTGTGTCTCACCTGTGTCTCACCTGTGTCTCACGTGTGTCTCTAACCTGTGTCTCACCTGTGTCTCACGTGTGTCTCACCTGTGTCTCACCTGTGTCTCACGTGTGTCTCTAACCTGTGTCTCACTGTCTGTCATGTCTCACCTGTGTCTCACCTGTGTCTCACCTGTGTCTCTAACCTGTGTCTTACCTGTGTCTCACCTGTGTCTCACCTGTGTCTCACCTGTGTCTCTAACCTGTGTCTTACCTGTGTCTCACCTGTGTCTCACGTGTGTCTCTTACCTGTGTCTCACCTGTGTCTCACCTGATAACTACACACTCATGATAACTACACACTCATGATAACTACACACTCATGATAACTACACACACATGATAACTACACACTCATGATAACTACACACTCATGATAACTACACACTCATGATAACTACACACTCATGATAACTACACACACTGATAACCCTATAACTACACACTCAGATAATACATGATAACTACACACTCATGATAACTACACACACATGATAACTACACACTCATGATAACTACACACACATGATAACTACACACTCATGATAACTACACACTCATGATAACTACACACTCATGATAACTACACACACATGCACACTAACCCCACACTCATGATAACTACACACTCATGATAACTACACACACACATATAACTACACACTCATGATAACTACACACTCATGATAACTACACACTCATGATAACTACACACTCATGATAACTACACACCATGATAACTACACACACTCATGATAACTACACACTCATGATAACTACACACACATGATAACTACACACTCATGATAACTACACACACATGATAACTACACACTCATGATAACTACACACTCATGATAACTACACACTCATGATAACTACACACTCATGTACACACACACTTAACTACACACTCATGAACACACACACTTAACTACACACTCATGAACACACACACTTAACTACACACTCATGACAACTACACACTCATGATAACTACACACACATGATAACTACACACTCATGATAACTACACACTCATGACAACTACACACTCATGATAACTACACACTCATGATAACTACACACACATGATAACTACACACTCATGACAACTACACACTCATGATAACTACACATGATAACTACACACTCATGATAACTACACACTCATGACAACTACACACTCATGACAACTACACACTCATGATAACTACACACTCATGATAACTACACACACATGATAACTACACACTCATGATAACTACACACTCATGATAACTACACTCATGACACTACACATGATAACTACACACTCATGATAACACTACACACTACATGATAACTACACACTCATGATAACCATGATAACTACACACACATGATAACTACACACTCATGACAACTACACACTCATGATAACTACACACACATGATAACTACACACTCATGACAACGAGAGATATTTCATCACAGAAGTTCAAGTGACTCAGCGTTTTTACGACTCGATGAAACGAAGAAGAAACGTTTGACGCTTCAGTCGAAGTCACTTATGGTTTCTGTTTAAAAGCTTCTTCTCACGTTCAACTCTGTAATGATAAGTTACATGAAGCTGCTGAATCAGCATCAGAACGCTGACAGTTCATGATTGATCACTGATCGCGGATCAATAGATGTTAACCCGGACACTTGAACGATCAGAGACTTAGAGGATCTAAATTAGAATCTGTCCGATCAATACACCAGGAAAATAAAAAGATCTTCCAGACGTGAAAGGAAGTGAAAAGAGAATCAAAGTGACTTTTGTTCATTAAAGCGTTTCAGGATTTGTTTATTGATCCTGAGCTCAAACTCCATAGATATGATTGACATGAAGAGGATCATTAAATAAATATTTAATATAAATATACGCTGATAACAAAATCAAATTTAAGTCACTCAGATATTTGTCAGAACTTTCCTCAGACGAGTGTGAACATTGAGACAGTGTTGCAGGAGAACATGGCATGAAAACACACAACAATTTAATTGATGCTGAGAGTTGATCAGAAGCTCAATCCACTGTGAAGCATCAAGAAATGTGAGTTCTTCTACTAGAGCAGCTCAGAATTCTGGCTGCAGAGTTCTTGATCTTGACCGACAGACAGTCTTTCAGTTACTTGTTTCATTGAAGTGATACATTTTCCAGTTAAAGTGTTTGACATCTACTTTTAAAACATCACACGTTCTTGAACGCACCATAGAAATCCCATTGTCATTGAATGCATTGTTGATGTCGATGAGGAGCAAAAAACGTGAGCAGAGGTTGTGTTTCTTCTGGTCAAACTCAATGACTCGGTGTCTAACCTGGTACCTTGTTATTTTTTTTTTTTTTTTTTTTTTCACAATTATGTTCTGTTATCACCTGGTATTCAGTGCTTAACACTCACTGATGATTCTGTTCTCACCTGGTATCGTCTCAGACTCACTGATGTTCTGTTCTCACCTGGTATCGTCTCAACTCACTGATGTTCTGTTCTCACCTGGTATCGTCTCAACTCACTGATGTTCTGTTCTCACCTGGTATCGTCTCAACTCACTGATGTTCTGTTCTCACCTGGTATCGTCTCAACTCACTGATGTTCTGTTCTCACCTGGTATCGTCTCAACTCACTGATGTTCTGTTCTCACCTGGTATCGTCTCAACTCACTGATGTTCTGTTCTCACCTGGTATCGTCTCAACTCACTGATGTTCTGTTCTCACCTGGTATCGTCTCAACTCACTGATGTTCTGTTCTCACCTGGTATCGTTTCAACTCACTGATGTTCTGTTCTCACCTGGTATCGTTTCAACTCACTGATGTTCTGTTCTCACCTGGTATCGTCTCAACTCACTGATGTTCTGTTCTCACCTGGTATCGTCTCAACTCACTGATGTTCTGTTCTCACCTGGTATCGTCTCAACTCACTGATGTTCTGTTCTCACCTGGTATCGTCTCAACTCACTGATGTTCTGTTCTCACCTGGTATCGTCTCAACTCACTGATGTTCTGTTCTCACCTGGTATCGTCTCAACTCACTGATGTTCTGTTCTCACCTGGTATCGTCTCAACTCACTGATGTTCTGTTCTCACCTGGTATCGTCTCAACTCACTGATGTTCTGTTCTCACCTGGTATCGTCTCAACTCACTGATGTTCTGTTCTCACCTGTATCGTCTCAACTCACTGATGTTCTGTTCTCACCTGGTATCGTCTCAACTCACTGATGTTCTGTTCTCACCTGGTATCGTCTCAACTCACTGATGTTCTGTTCTCACCTGGTATCGTCTCAACTCACTGATGTTCTGTTCTCACCTGGTATCGTCTCAACTCACTGATGTTCTGTTCTCACCTGGTATCGTCTCAACTCACTGATGTTCTGTTCTCACCTGGTATCGTCTCAACTCACTGATGTTCTGTCCTCACCTGGTATCGTTTCAACTCACTGATGTTCTGTTCTCACCTGGTATCGTCTCAACTCACTGATGTTCTGTTCTCACCTGGTATCGTCTCAACTCACTGATGTTCTGTTCTCACCTGGTATCGTCTCAACTCACTGATGTTCTGTTCTCACCTGGTATCGTCTCAACTCACTGATGTTCTGTTCTCACCTGGTATCGTCTCAACTCACTGATGTTCTGTTCTCACCTGGTATCGTCTCAACTCACTGATGTTCTGTTCTCACCTGGTATCGTCTCAACTCACTGATGTTCTGTTCTCACCTGGTATCGTCTCAACTCACTGATGTTCTGTTCTCACCTGGTATCGTCTCAACTCACTGATGTTCTGTTCTCACCTGGTATCGTCTCAACTCACTGATGTTCTGTTCTCACCTGGTATCGTCTCAACTCACTGATGTTCTGTTCTCACCTGGTATCGTCTCAACTCACTGATGTTCTGTTCTCACCTGGTATCGTCTCAACTCACTGATGTTCTGTTCTCACCTGGTATCGTCTCAACTCACTGATGTTCTGTTTCTGTTCTCACCTGGTATCGTCTCAACTCACTGATGTTCTGTTCTCACCTGGTATCGTCTCAACTCACTGATGTTCTGTTCTCACCTGGTATCGTCTCAACTCACTGATGTTCTGTTCTCACCTGGTATCGTCTCAACTCACTGATGTTCTGTTCTCACCTGGTATCGTCTCAACTCACTGATGTTCTGTTCTCACCTGGTATCGTCTCAACTCACTGATGTTCTGTTCTCACCTGGTATCGTCTCAACTCACTGATGTTCTGTTCTCACCTGGTATCGTCTCAACTCACTGATGTTCTGTTCTCACCTGGTATCGTCTCAACTCACTGATGTTCTGTTCTCACCTGGTATCGTTTCAACTCACTGATGTTCTGTTCTCACCTGGTATCGTCTCAACTCACTGATGTTCTGTTCTCACCTGGTATCGTCGTCAACTCACTGATGTTCTGTTCTCACCTGGTATCGTCTCAACTCACTGATGTTCTGTTCTCACCTGGTATCGTCTCAACTCACTGATGTTCTGTTCTCACCTGGTATCGTCTCAACTCACTGATGTTCTGTTCTCACCTGGTATCGTCTCTATTCAAAGATGTTCTGTTCTCACCTGGTATCGTCTCAACTCACTGATGTTCTGTTCTCACCTGGTATCGTCTCAACTCAACTCACTGATGTTCTGTTCTCACCTGGTATCGTCTCAACTCACTGGATGTTTGTTCTCACCTGGTATCGTCTCAACTCACTGATGTTCTGTTCTCACCTGGTATCGTCTCAACTCACTGATGTTCTGTTCTCACCTGGTATCGTCTCAACTCACTGATGTTCTGTTCTCACCTGGTATCGTCTCAACTCACTGATGTTCTGTTCTCACCTGGTATCGTCTCAACTCACTGATGTTCTGTTCTCACCTGGTATCGTTTCAACTCACTGATGTTCTGTTCTCACCTGGTATCGCCTCAACTCACTGATGACTATCGACTCGATCACTGCTTCATCAACGAACCAAACTAATGTCACTGAACCTTTGAAGTGTGAACCGTGTTGTGACTCAGGACTGAACCCTGGACTGGATCTCACCGCTGGTTCCAGGAAGTCGTACGTCTCTCTGGCGACGCCTGGTATCATTCATCCAGACAGAACCATCAGGGGATGCTGCTGCAGAAGTGCTGAGCTGAGACCAGTGATGCTGCCAACGATGCTGCCGTCTGAGCCGACATGACGGATGTGCAGGAAGTCCAGGACCGTCGTGTCCTGAGGAGGGTCAGCAGACTGGAACGCCTCTGGGTGACATTGAGCTTCAGAGAATCATGTTCTCGTGTAGACAAAGATAAGAAAGAAAGTTAGTTTAGAGTAACTTCTTCACAAGGTTAGTCATCAGTGGTTGTTAATCCACAGTATTGTTATATGCATGAAATCTCGTTGACCGTAACCACACCCACTCTGCTGTGATTGGTCAATCATGGAGGTTTGTCACCGTGCGTCATCAATGGTCTCCACCTCCAAGGGACTCGTATAAACAAAGCGTGATTACAGCTGGAGGAGGAGTGAAGCCATTATAACGTCATAATGGACTCTCGTAACCTCTCGTTCGTCCAGATTTCAGAGCAACTTTATAAAGTAATACGTTTAAAACATGCTCATTATGAGAAGTTACTGCGTCTTGAAGAACATTCACTACATGAAACCAGAGTTGATGTTTAATGACACCAGAGTTGATACTAGTTGATGTTTAATGACACCAGAGTTGATACGAGTTGATGTTTAATGACACCAGAGTTGATACTAGTTGATGTTTAATGACACCAGAGTTGATACGAGTTGATGTTTAATGACACCAGAGTTGATACTAGTTGATGTTTAATGACACCAGAGTTGATACTAGTTGATGTTTAATGACACCAGAGTTGATACTAGTTGATGTTTAATGACACCAGAGTTGATACTAGTTGATGTTTAATGACACCAGAGTTGATACTAGTTGATGTTTAATGACACCAGAGTTGATACTAGTTGATGTTTAATGACACCAGAGTTGATACTAGTTGATGTTTAATGACACCAGAGTTGATACTAGTTGATGTTTAATGACACCAGAGTTGATACTAGTTGATGTTTAATGACACCAGAGTTGATACTAGTTGATGTTTAATGACACCAGAGTTGATACGAGTTGATGTTTAATGACACCAGAGTTGATACTAGTTGATGTTTAATGACACCAGAGTTGATACTAGTTGATGTTTAATGACACCAGAGTTGATACTAGTTGATGTTTAATGACACCAGAGTTGATCAGTTGATGTTTAATGACACCAGAGTTGATACTAGTTGATGTTTAATGACACCAGAGTTGATACTAGTTGATGTTTAATGACACCAGAGTTGATACTAGTTGATGTTTAATGACACCAGAGTTGATACTAGTTGATGTTTAATGACACCAGAGTTGATACTAGTTGATGTTTAATGACACCAGAGTTGATACTAGTTGATGTTTAATGACACCAGAGTTGATACTAGTTGATGTTTAATGACACCAGAGTTGATACGAGTTGATGTTTAATGACACCAGAGTTGATACTAGTTGATGTTTAATGACACCAGAGTTGATACTAGTTGATGTTTAATGACACCAGAGTTGATACTAGTTGATGTTTAATGACACCAGAGTTGATACTAGTTGATGTTTAATGACACCAGAGTTGATACGAGTTGATGTTTAATGACACCAGAGTTGATACTAGTTGATGTTTAATGACACCAGAGTTGATACTAGTTGATGTTTAATGACACCAGAGTTGATACTAGTTGATGTTTAATGACACCAGAGTTGATACTAGTTGATGTTTAATGACACCAGAGTTGATACTAGTTGATGTTTAATGACACCAGAGTTGATACTAGTTGATGTTTAATGACACCAGAGTTGATACTAGTTGATGTTTAATGACACCAGAGTTGATACTAGTTGATGTTTAATGACACCAGAGTTGATACTAGTTGATGTTTAATGACACCAGAGTTGATACTAGTTGATGTTTAATGACACCAGAGTTGATACGAGTTGATGTTTAATGACACCAGAGTTGATACGAGTTGATGTTTAATGACACCAGAGTTGATACGAGTTGATGTTTAATGACACCAGAGTTGATACTAGTTGATGTTTAATGACACCAGAGTTGATACTAGTTGATGTTTAATGACACCAGAGTTGATACTAGTTGATGTTTAATGACACCAGAGTTGATACTAGTTGATGTTTAATGACACCAGAGTTGATACTAGTTGATGTTTAATGACACCAGAGTTGATACTAGTTGATGTTTAATGACACCAGAGTTGATACTAGTTGATGTTTAATGACACCAGAGTTGATACTAGTTGATGTTTAATGACACCAGAGTTGATACTAGTTGATGTTTAATGACACCAGAGTTGATACGAGTTGATGTTTAATGACACCAGAGTTGATACTAGTTGATGTTTAATGACACCAGAGTTGATACTAGTTGATGTTTAATGACACCAGAGTTGATACTAGTTGATGTTTAATGACACCAGAGTTGATACTAGTTGATGTTTAATGACACCAGAGTTGATACTAGTTGATGTTTAATGACACCAGAGTTGATACTAGTTGATGTTTAATGACACCAGAGTTGATACTAGTTGATGTTTAATGACACCAGAGTTGATACTAGTTGATGTTTAATGACACCAGAGTTGATACTAGTTGATATTTAATGACACCAGAGTTGATACTAGTTGATGTTTAATGACACCAGAGTTGATACTAGTTGATGTTTAATGACACCAGAGTTGATACTAGTTGATGTTTAATGACACCAGAGTTGATACTAGTTGATGTTTAATGACACCAGAGTTGATACTAGTTGATGTTTAATGACACCAGAGTTGATACTAGTTGATGTTTAATGACACCAGAGTTGATACTAGTTGATGTTTAATGACACCAGAGTTGATACTAGTTGATGTTTAATGACACCAGAGTTGATACTAGTTGATGTTTAATGACACCAGAGTTGATACTAGTTGATGTTTAATGACACCAGAGTTGATACTAGTTGATGTTTAAGATTGAACTGATATCAATCTGAGGGCAGCGTCATAAGACAAAACTCTTTACATTTCAGTGAAAATCTTTTCTCTGGTTCACGCCTGGAAGATCCAGAAGAAAGACACGATCACATGTTCTACAGATAATGACATGTTAACGAAACACTCGGTTCAAAGATGATGGTTTATCTTTGAGACTCGACCTCAAGTTCTTCCACCGACTGATCCGACAAACTCTAGATCCCGACATCAAACTCGCCCCGAGGTTAGAAAAGTGTTTTCACGTCAATGGTGTTTTTCAAACTTAGTTCCGATGACATGAGAGAATCACTGGACTTCAGTGTTGCAGCCTGTGACGAAAAGGTTGTGGGTTCAAATCCAATGTTTTGGGTTCTTGTTATGCATTTCCTTCAGAAACTAGGGAATGAAATCAAAATAAAAGCCTGTGCATCACATTGAAGAGGAACTAGTTTAACCAGGTTAACCAGCCTCTCACGGTTGAGTTAACTTTTCCTGGTGACGATCGTTTCATCTTTTGTCACAAATACTTGAATCAGAATAACTTTTGTTCACATTCTCTTCATGAAACAACAATAGTTTATTTACATTAAATGTAATGAATGCACAGAATCTTCTTCATGACAAGAACAAACTTGATGAACAGAAATAATTGATGGTAAAAAGAGTATTTTTGTTTTCCTGCAGTGACCACAGGACTCTGACAGCGAGTGGAAACAGAAACATAACAAGCCAGTGGAGACGGAGGATCGTCCTCAGGGATCCATTATGTAAACTTTCCATTTATTCAACACCCACCGTGAGAAGAAGCAACACTTCTGCTAATTACTCACAGAAGTGTTGGTTCTGCTCACGACGTGATGTTAGGTGAAGACGTTTGAAGCACCTGAGACTGGAACGACGTCATCACACCTGAGGAGGTGAAAAGAAACTGTCGTCGCTTGAATGTCAGACGTGTCTTTTTGTTTAAGTAAATGTGTGTTTCTTGAAGGAGTCAGTAGATCATCAAACACACATGTTTCTTGAAGGAGTCAGTAGATCATCAAACACAGATGTTTCTTGAAGGAGTCAGTAGATCATCAAACACAGATGTTTCTTGAAGGAGTCAGTAGATCATCAAACACAGATGTTTCTTAAAGGAGTCAGTAGATCATCAAACACAGATGTTTCTTGAAGGAGTCAGTAGATCATCAAACACAGATGTTTCTTGAAGGAGTCAGTAGATCATCAAACACAGATGTTTCTTGAAGGAGTCAGTAGATCATCAAACACAGATGTTTCTTGAAGGAGTCAGTAGATCATCAAACACAGATGTTTCTTGAAGGAGTCAGTAGATCATCAAACACAGATGTTTCTTGAAGGAGTCAGTAGATCATCAAACACAGATGTTTCTTGAAGGAGTCAGTAGATCATCAAACACAGATGTTTCTTGAAGGAGTCAGTAGATCATCAAACACAGATGTTTCTTGAAGGAGTCAGTAGATCATCAAACACAGATGGTTCTTGAAGGAGTCAGTAGATCATCGAACACAGATGTTTCTTGAAGGAGTCAGTAGATCATCAAACACAGATGTTTCTTGAAGGAGTCAGTAGATCATCAAACACAGATGTTTCTTGAAGGACTCAGTAGATCATCAAACACAGATGTTTCTTGAAGGAGTCAGTAGATCATCAAACACAGATGTTTCTTGAAGGAGTCAGTAGATCATCAAACACAGAGATGGTTCCAAAGCTTAGGAGCAACAGTCTGGAAGGATTTCTCTCCTCTGGTCCGGAAGTTCAGGAACCATCAGTAGATTCTGAGCCACAGACCTCAGAGCCCGAGCTGGGGTGTAAGTCTGGATCAGATCACTGATGGAAGGTCTGACCATGAATAGATCTGAAAGTAAGAACCAGAATTTTAAAATGATCCTGAAAGAAACTGGCAGCCAGTGAAGAGTTTGAAGGACAAATGTGAGTTCTTCTACTAGAGCGGGTTAGAATTCTGGCTGCAGAGTTTTGTATGAACAAAAGAACACACAAGAAACTGTTAAAAACTGTGTGCGTCGTATACTTCGAAATATTACAAAACTAAACCTTGTTTCGTTGTTTAAAGCTTCAAATCATGGCCACAGACCCTGATAAGAAGTTTCCGGAGAGACGTGACCAACATCAGGTCTGGTGCCTGAGACCATATGAAGGACCAGGATGTAAAGATGTACCTGACACCGCAGGTAAGACACCAGGTCATGAAGAGGTCGTGGTGTCAGTGCAGAGACGCTTGAAGAGCGACAGAAGGAAGCGACGGCGCCGCAGGAGGACGAATGCTTTCCTCTGACTGTGAGACGTGACGTCCAGAGATGTGTGTCAACCTCTGCTGATGCAGCACGAGCGTCGCCAGCATCCTTCAATAATGCAGGACCACATGCTGCTGCTCACAGGATCTCAGTCCGCCTCGACCCGACACTGTAGCAGGATTTAATTCATTCAACGGTTTAAAGCTCGACGAGCAGCAGCTCAGCACGACTCTCAGCTGGTGTCGCACTTTTGACCAGACTTTGTCTCAAATATTGAAGCTGAAGATTCAAGTTAAACACTTTCGCTCAAAGTCACTGAACGAAAAGATGTTTCGATCTACTGACTCCTTTAAGAAACATCTGTGTTTGATGATCTACTGACTCCTTCAAGAAACATCTGTGTTTGATGATCTACTGACTCCTTCAAGAAACATCTGTGTTTGATGATCTACTGACTCCTTCAAGAAACATCTGTGTTTGATGATCTACTGACTCCTTTAAGAAACATCTGTGTTTGATGATCTACTGACTCCTTTAAGAAACATCTGTGTTTGATGATCTACTGACTCCTTCAAGAAACATCTGTGTTTGATGATCTACTGACTCCTTTAAGAAACATCTGTGTTTGATGATCTACTGACTCCTTCAAGAAACATCTGTGTTTGATGATCTACTGACTCCTTCAAGAAACATCTGTGTTTGATGATCTACTGACTCCTTCAAGAAACATCTGTGTTTGATGATCTACTGACTCCTTCAAGAAACATGTGTGTTTGATGATCTACTGACTCCTTCAAGAAACATCTGTGTTTGATGATCTACTGACTCCTTCAAAAACCATGTGTGTTTGATGATCTACTGACTCCTTCAAGAAACATCTGTGTTTGATGATCTACTGACTCCTTCAAGAAACATCTGTGTTTGATGATCTACTGACTCCTTCAAGAAACATCTGTGTTTGATGATCTACTGACTCCTTCAAGAAACATCTGTGTTTGATGATCTACTGACTCCTTCAAGAAACATCTGTGTTTGATGATCTACTGACTCCTTCAAGAAACATCTGTGTTTGATGATCTACTGACTCCTTCAAGAAACATCTGTGTTTGATGATCTACTGACTCCTTCAAGAAACATCTGTGTTTGATGATCTACTGACTCCTTCAAGAAACATCTGTGTTTGATGATCTACTGACTCCTTCAAGAAACATCTTAAGAGACTTTTATTTGTTCAGGCTTTTCCATGATTTTCTGGAACTCCTGTTGTGTTATCAGTTTATCTTGACCTTTAAAGTATATACTTTATTGAATTTTGTTTTGATTGTTTAAGCGCTTTGTGACCCTGGTCTGGAAAAGCGCTATATAAATAAAAAATACTTACTTACTTAAATCTAAGAGATGCTTCACTGAAACTCTTGAAGTGTCGACTCGCAGGTGTTTTCTCTTCTGATCTCAGCCTAGAGTCACGTAGCTGCGATTCATCAGTTCAGGCCGAGCGAGATCTTCAGGAAACGCAGGTGATTCTACGCATGTTGATTCTCAGGAGAAACAACTGCTGCTTCAAAAGGTCACTTTGTTACGAAGATATCGTTCTTAAGATGCACAAACACCGAGTCATTGATATTCCGTGAGTTTATGTGAACGTGGTTTCACTCGAGAGATTGAACGTGTAAATAAAACCTGCGTCTCTGCATCACCGACCATATGTCTTCATATGTGAACTAATCATGTTGACGAAGCTTTAATCACGGTGTTTGGATCAGATGTTCAGAGACAAACAATCCACGAGCGTTTCTTCTGAGGATCTTTTTCATGACGTCAGTGAAGAAACGAATCAAGTGTTAGTTTGAACAAAGTTCTTTTTTTAACCACAAGTATCTCCTTTTATTAGTTTACATAATGCAACACCTTTTTTAGCATTTGAGAAATATCAATGATAACAATGAGCTCATCAGGACAAACTGTAACTCAGAACAAGTTAGACTATAATTATTATTATATAATTTATCTTTATTATATTGATATATCATCAGATAATGTTCCTCACGTTCTGCTCTTTACTGACGGCGACAAGTTTTTGTTATTTGTTGACCTTGATGAAGTCGAACTGAATTCAACACCGAAAATGACCTTAAATACGTCAAATATCTTTTAATGGCAACTTTCTGACATTTTGTTAGAAACATGTGAAAAAAATCTCATCTGATAATCTTAAGGCTAAAGGTTGATGGTTGAAGTCCGGGGGTCCTTGGACGACTTCATGAGAGAAGACGTTACACTGTTGTCATCCTGCGGACGTTCTTCTCCGGCACCAGGTTCTCTTGGGTTTGGATCTCTGGACCGGAGTGAACCAGATCAGGGACCTGAAGAACATTTCATCACAAACTTAAATCAATGTTTTCTCTTAAAGAACACAGTCAACGACTCAACAACTGTACATGGACTGGATGATACGAAGACACTGTTTCTTTGGCTGACGTCAAAGACAACTCAAACTCTTGCGGGAGCCGAGGTCTGTGACACCATGTTGTATAAAGCTGTTATGTATTGTGGTTCAACAGTGACTCTACCTGGTCATGGTTGATAAAGTCCATCCGTCGCTGCATCACCTTCACAAGTTCATCGTAAACTGCGTCTAAACAGAGAAAACAAAACATTTATTTCAAAACCAGAGCAAGAGGTATTTTTTACTTCATGCTTTTTGTTCATCACTGAATCATGTTTGACACATGATGATGATGATACTGCTGGAGTTCTCAAGACCACTTACAGACCACGAACAAGTGGTTTCTAGGTGGTCTTGATGGTCTATGGTCTCGTAATATTGGTCCCAAAGAAACATGGACTTTGATATTTTCTCTGCTCCTTTAATACGACTCACAAGAGCCCAAAGAAATGAAGTGACGAGTCATGTGGACAAGATCAATTCAAAAATAATGCTAATGTTCTTCAACTTGAAAAGACATTCATATATATATTCTTGACCTTAGTCAAGAAAAGTCTTGGTCTTGACTATAGTTGTCAAAACTATCAAATCCCAATAAAGTATCAACACTAAAATATTATATAAAATATTCAGTTTTTGTGTATTGGTGGTGTCTCAGTTTCATAGGTCTTGGTTTTGGTCTTGGTCTTGGTCTTGGTCTTGGTCTTGGTTTTGGTCTTGGTTTTGGTCTTGGTCTTGTTCTTGGTTTTGGTCTTGGTCTCGGTCTCGGTCTCGGTCTCGGCCCCGGTCCTGGTCCTGGCCCTGGTCCTGGTCCTGGTCTTGGTCTTTGTCCAGAAGTCTTGGCCTTGGACTTGGTCCTCGGAGAAGTCTTGGTCATGGAGAAGTCTTGGTCTTGGTCCTGGTCCTGGTCCTGGTCCTGGTCCTGGTCCTGGTCCTGGTCCTGGTCCTGGTCCTGGTCCTGGTCCTGGTCCTGGTACTGGTCTTGGTCCTGGAGAAGTCTAGGTCTTGATCTTGGTGAAGTCTTGGTCTTGGTCTTGGTCTTGGTCTTGGTCTTGGTCTTGGTCTTGGTCTTGGTCTTGGTCTTGTTTTGGTCTTGGTCTCGGTTCGGCCGGTCGGTCCGGTCCGGTCCTGGTCTGGTCCTGGTCCTGGTCCGGTCCTGTCCTGGTCCTGGTCTTTGTCCAAAGTCTTGGCCTTGGACTTGGTCCTCGGAGAAGCTTGGTCATGGAGAAGTCTTGGTCTTGGCCTTGGTCTTGGTCTTGGTCTTGGTCTTGGTCTTGGTCTTGGTCTTGGTCTTGGTCTTGGTCTTGGTCTTGGTCTTGGTCTTGGCAAGGTCAAGGTAACGTGTTTGTATCATGATGTAGTTTCACGGAACAAAACCCTGGTTTTATTGATCAGTGGTTCTTCAGTATTATTTAGACTCTTATTGTGAAAGATCAACTTCAACATCTTCTGTAGTTTAGACTCTTGTAATAAAGTATAACGACACACATCAATAGAGCCTCCTCACCTGTGGAGCTCTCGCCAGAGTAGCCCAGGTTGATCGTACCCGTGGTCACCTCAGCTGCCGGGCTTTCAACATCCTCTGACTGCCTGAACCTGGAAGTTGATCAATCATGATAGTCGTCAATCATTTCTCTCCGTACATCAGGTTATTGGGTTTAAATCTTTCATCATGGTTTTCACTCGACTTCACCAGGAGCAACAAAACAACCAAAGTCAAAGCAAGTGATTCTGCTCCTGGAAAAAACGCTGACAAAAATGGACGAGTGTGTTTCGTCGTCTTTAAGGAACGAAATATAAATGGACGAGTGTGTTTCGTCGTCTTTAAGGATGAAATATAAATGGACGAGTGTGTTTCGTCGTCTTTAAGGATGAAATATAAATGGACGAGTGTGTTTCGTCGTCTTTAAGGATGAAATATAAATGGACGAGTGTGTTTCGTCGTCTTTAAGGATGAAATATAAATGTACGAGTGTGTATCGTTGTCTTTAAGGATGAAATATAAATGGACGAGTGTGTTTCGTCGTCTTTAAGGATGAAATATAAATGGACGAGTGTGTTTCGTCGTCTTTAAGGAACGAAATATAAATGGACGAGTGTGTTTCGTCGTCTTTAAGGATGAAATATAAATGGACGAGTGTGTTTCGTCGTCTTTAAGGATGAAATATAAATGTACGAGTGTGTATCGTCGTCTTTAAGGATGAAATATAAATGGACGAGGGTGGTTAGATGAAATATAAATGTCGAAGTGTGTATCGTTGTTCTTTAAGGATGAAATATAAATGTACGAAGTGTGTATCATCGTCTTCTTAAGGATGAAATATAAATGGACGAGTGTGTATCGTTGTCTTAGTGAAATATAATCGTTGTCTTTGGATGAAATATAAATGTACGAGTGTGTATCGTCGTCTTTAAGGATGAAATATAAATGGACGAGTGTGTATCGTTGTCTTTAAGGATGAAATATAAATGTACGAGTGTGTATCGTTGTCTTTAAGGATGAAATATAAATGGACGAGTGTGTATCGTCGTCTTTAAGGATGAAATATAAATGGACGAGTGTGTATCGTTGTCTTTAAGGATGAAATATAAATGGACGAGTGTGTATCGTCGTCTTTAAGGATGAAATATAAATGGACGAGTGTGTATCGTTGTCTTTAAGGATGAAATATAAATGGAAATATAAATGGACGAGTGTGTATCGTTGTCTTTAAGGATGAAATATAAATGGACGAGTGTGTATCGTTGTCTTTAAGGAATGAAAATATAAATGGGAGAAGTGTGTATCCGTCTTTAAGGATGAAATATAAATGGACGAGTGTGTATCGTTGTCTTTAAGGATGAAATATAAATGGACGAGTGTGTATCGTCGTCTTTAAGGATGAAATATAAATGGACGAGTGTGTATCGTTGTCTTTAAGGATGAAATATAAATGGACGAGTGTGTATCGTTGTCTTTAAGGATGAAATATAAATGGACGAGTGTGTATCGTCGTCTTTAAGGATGAAATATAAATGGACGAGTGTGTATCGTTGTCTTTAAGGATGAAATATAAATGGACGAGTGTGTATCGTTGTCTTTAAGGATGAAATATAAATGGACGAGTGTGTATCGTCGTCTTTAAGGATGAAATATAAATGGACGAGTGTGTATCGTCGTCTTTAAGGATGAAATATAAATGGACGAGTGTGTATCGTCGTCTTTAAGGAACGAAATATAAATGGACGAGTGTGTATCGTTGTCTTTAAGGATGAAATATAAATGGACGAGTGTGTATCGTTGTCTTTAAGGAACGAAATATAAATGGCGCTAAGGATGTGTATAAATCGAGTGTCGTCTTTAAGGATGAAATATAAATGGACGAGTGTGTATCGTCGTCTTTAAGGATGAAATATAAATGGACGAGTGTGTATCGTTGTCTTTAAGGAACGAAATATAAATGGACGAGTGTGTATCGTCGTCTTTAAGGATGAAATATAAATGGACGAGTGTGTATCGTTGTCTTTAAGGATGAAATATAAATGGACGAGTGTGTATCGTTGTCTTTAAGGATGAAATATAAATGGACGAGTGTGTATCGTCGTCTTTAAGGATGAAATATAAATGGACGAGTGTGTATCGTCGTCTTTAAGGATGAAATATAAATGGACGAGTGTGTATCGTCGTCTTTAAGGATGAAATATAAATGGACGAGTGTGTCTCTTGTCTTTAAGGATGAAATATAAATGGACGAGTGTGTATCGTCGTCTTTAAGGATGAAATATAAATGGACGAGTGTGTATCGTTGTCTTTAAGGATGAAATATAAATGGACGAGTGTGTATCGTCGTCTTTAAGGATGAAATATAAATGGACGAGTGTGTATCGTTGTCTTTAAGGATGAAATATAAATGGACGAGTGTGTATCGTTGTCTTTAAGGATGAAATATAAATGGACGAGTGTGTATCGTCGTCTTTAAGGATGAAATATAAATGGACGAGTGTGTATCGTTGTCTTTAAGGATGAAATATAAATGGACGAGTGTGTATCGTCGTCTTTAAGGATGAAATATAAATGGACGAGTGTGTATCGTTGTCTTTAAGGATGAAATATAAATGGACGAGTGTGTATCGTCGTCTTTAAGGATGAAATATAAATGGACGAGTGTGTATCGTCGTCTTTAAGGATGAAATATAAATGGACGAGTGTGTATCGTCGTCTTTAAGGATGAAATATAAATGGACGAGTGTGTATCGTTGTCTTTAAGGATGAAATATAAATGGACGAGTGTGTATCGTTGTCTTTAAGGATGAAATATAAATGGACGAGTGTGTATCGTTGTCTTTAAGGATGAAATATAAATGGACAAGTGTGTATCGTCGGTCTTTAAGGATGAAATATAAATGGACGAGTGTGTATCGTACCCGCCCGTCTTTAAAGGATGAAATATAAATGGACGAGTGTGTATCGTTGTCTTTAAGGATGAAATATAAATGGACGAGTGTGTATCGTTGTCTTTAAGGATGAAATATAAATGGACGAGTGTGTATCGTTGTCTTTAAGGATGAAATATAAATGGACGAGTGTGTATCGTCGTCTTTAAGGATGAAATATAAATGGACGAGTGTGTATCGTTGTCTTTAAGGATGAAATATAAATGGACGAGTGTGTATCGTTGTCTTTAAGGATGAAATATAAATGGACGAGTGTGTATCGTTGTCTTTAAGGATGAAATATAAATGGACGAGTGTGTATCGTTGTCTTTAAGGATGAAATATAAATGGACAGTGTGTATCGTCGTCTTTAAGGATGAAATATAAATGGACGAGTGTGTATCGTTGTCTTTAAGGATGAAATATAAATGGACGAGTGTGTATCGTCGTCTTTAAGGATGAAATATAAATGGGACGAGTTGTGTGTATCGTTGTCTTTAAGGATGAAATATAAATGGACGAGTGTGTATCGTTGTCTTTAAGGATGAAATATAAATGGACGAGTGTGTATCGTTGTCTTTAAGGATGAAATATAAATGGACGAGTGTGTATCGTTGTCTTTAAGGATGAAATATAAATGGACGAGTGTGTATCGTTGTCTTTAAGGATGAAATATAAATGGACGAGTGTGTATCGTTGTCTTTAAGGATGAAATATAAATGGACGAGTGTGTATCGTTGTCTTTAAGGATGAAATATAAATGGACGAGTGTGTATCGTTGTCTTTAAGGATGAAATATAAATGGACGAGTGTGTATCGTTGTCTTTAAGGATGAAATATAAATGGACGAGTGTGTATCGTTGTCTTTAAGGATGAAATATAAATGGACGAGTGTGTATCGTTGTCTTTAAGGATGAAATATAAATGGACGAGTGTGTATCGTTGTCTTTAAGTGTTCGTTGTCTTTAAGGATGAAATATAAATGGACGAGTGTGTATCGTTGTCTTTAAGGATGAAATATAAATGGACGAGTGTGTATCGTTGTCTTTAAGGATGAAATATAAATGGACGAGTGTGTATCGTTGTCTTTAAGGATGAAATATAAATGGACGAGTGTGTATCGTCGTCTTTAAGGATGAAATATAAATGGACGAGTGTGTATCGTTGTCTTTAAGGATGAAATATAAATTAAGGATGAAATATAACGAGTGTGTATCGTTCCGTCTTTAAGGATGAAATATAAATGGACGAGTGTGTATCGTTGTCTTTAAGGATGAAATATAAATGGACGAGTGTGTATCGTTGTCTTTAAGGATGAAATATAAATGGACGAGTGTGTATCGTCGTCTTTAAGGATGAAATATAAATGGACGAGTGTGTATCGTTGTCTTTAAGGATGAAATATAAATGGACGAGTGTGTATCGTCGTCTTTAAGGATGAAATATAAATGGACGAAAGTGTGTATCGTTGTCTTTAAGGATGAAATATACATATAAATGGACGAGTGTCGTCCTCTCTTAAGGATGAAATATAAATGGACGAGTGTGTATCGTCGTCTTTAAGGATGAAATATAAATGGACGAGTGTGTATCGTTGTCTTTAAGGAGCGAAATATAAATGGACGAGTGTGTATCGTCGTCTTTAAGGATGAAATATAAATGGACGAGTGTGTATCGTTGTTTAAGGAGCGAAATTTAGGACGAGTTTGTCTTTAAGGATGAAATATAAATGGACGAGTGTGTACGTGTCGATATAAATGGACGAGTGTGTATCGTCGTTTCCTTTTAAGGATGAAATATAAATGGACGAGTGTGTATCGTCGTCTTTAAGAAGCGAAATATAAATGGACGAGTGTGTATCGTCGTCTTTAAGGATGAAATATAAATGGACGAGTGTGTATCGTCGTCTTTAAGGATGAAATATAAATGGACGAGTGTGTATTGTCGTCAGTTAAACATGTAATGTCTCTTTAATGCTGAGATTTAATTCTCCTTCAGAGAAACAATGAAAATCATTTGCTGGGAGAAATAATTCAAGACTTTTTATGATGTTGTTAAATTGAAAATGAAGCTCAGTGAGCAGCTATTTCTCAACGAGGGTTGAAACGAGGAGTAAAATATCTTTTCAATCTCACCTCAACACCGGCGGCTCTGCTGCCTCTGGAAGGAGAAGAAGTCACGTCTTTAGTTTACAGTTTAAAAGGTGTTTTGATTCATGAAGTCGTGCTACAGTCGCTAAAGTCTCGCAGGAACAAGGACATCCTTGAAGAAGAAGCTAATGAAAGGTGACGCCTGATGTCTGATAATCCCTCGCTTCCCAAACATGTCCATGATCGTCGACGGACCAGCATCAGTCGCGGGGATTACAGCGACGGGTGTGAGTCAGCAGGGCCTCCTCCTGTTATCTCACGCCGTCAGGCTTCTTCTGCAACAATCTCCTTCTTCCACAGCCTCGTTACAGCGTCGCTTCTCTCTCACACACTCGTGCTCGTCCAGGTACACACTCGTGTTTTTGAAGTATCACACGTTTGTTTTTGTGCAGCCACATTAAAAAGAGAAGCAATTATTCAACTGAAGCTTCCGTCTTCCTGCATCTACATCCTTCCAGAGTCTTCTTCTTCTTCTGGTCACTTTACCCTCATCACGTCTTCTTGTTCTTCATCATTGGTCCGACAATGAAACAAGATATCTCTTATCTCTATCACATCTTTGTTGGTCTCCACCTCGCCCGCACTCCCTTCTTCTTATTCAACCTAATGTGGAGACTTTAGTCCAAGAATGACGTATTTGGATGATTTTAAGTGTCTTTTTGGACGAAGAAAAGTCAGCGTCGTGTAAACTGTTTGAAAATAAGTCGACATGAGGGTGAGTAGAAAATGAGTGACAACATCATTGACGTGAACCAGTAATTGAACGAGATTTAGTTTGAGAGAAATCCTCACAACATGTTGAGGCTCAGTGTTCCCTGACAAACACATGACCCAAAAGTGTCAGATGTTCCCAAATGTTCACTCCTGAGTCTCCACACTGAATCTGAGCCTGTTCTTGATAGTAGCAAGAATTAGACTCTGTATTGTATTGATCGCAGCAGATGAAACCAGAAGAAATCATTTGTTCTTGTACGTTGTTGCAAATGTTGTGAAAACTGAAGCGTCTCCAGGTTCAAATGAAGGACAGATTCTTGTCGTTCTCTTCCATCATCGAAGTGAATATAATGAACTTTGTTTCATATGCGTAGCTACAGTGTTAGCTTCAGGGAAAGTTGTGTTATTAAGTCTGTGTCGATACAAATATTTGTGTTTAACTCGTGTTTTAAACATCATGAAACATTCGATTCATGATGTTTTGTAGAGAAATAACTGAAGGAACAAACTATCCACGATCACTTTAGATCATAGGAATGTTAGTCGAGTGCAAAACTTCACTTCATTTGTTGGTTGTTATTTCAGTTCATTACATCATTGGTTTCTTTCTTCTACATCACAGGGAGAAGCTGATGATGATTTTTAGGATTTGTTAGAACTAGTTTTGATTTAAATCAGATTCTCTGGCTTTAATCTTTCCTAAAGTCACGAAGGAAGTCCATTATTTTTGTTCCAGGTTTTTGTTTTTTTGCGTGAATATTTTCTCAAACCTCGATGATATTTCTGGAGTCCAGCTCTGACACCTCTGGTCTCTGGAGAAGTCAAAGCTTGTGCTGACGCCGGATGTTCTTGTGGGAGAAATACTGCCTCGCTTCAGGCCGCGAGCCTCAGGGCGTGACCACATGATTGCACCTGAATCACGACGACGTTTACTCCCGGGAGCCGTTGAAAGAGGAGGATTCAGAACCTACTTGAGTTTCTCCTCCGTCTGCAGGCGAGGACGGCGCTGACGCCGCAGACGGCGAGCAGCAGCAGCAGAGACGCCAGTGAGGCCGTGAGGGTCAGAGGCCAACAGTCGCTCTCGTCCTGCAACACCTCGGCCACTGAACACAGACTCACGTCACCAGGTGCTGGTTTCACAAGGTGTTGAACACATGCTCACTCACTCACCATATCTTAGTCAAGTTATGTTTACTAGTCTGGAAGCATCACGTTATATTTACCAAACACGTTATTTACCTTCAGCCTCAGCTGGACTGTCATTGAAAGTCTGTGTATAATTGTTAACAATCTCTGTTTCTTAACCACTGACATCTTTGTATCTTTACTACATATAACTATATATAACTACATATAACTATATATCATTTCTCATATTCATCTACTGTGATTTCGAGCCACTTGAAATGACTTGAAAGGTTTTGAAGGAAGAAGAATCGTTAATAAGTTCATGAAAGGAAGTAAATCAGTGGCATCAGAATATTGAAATTTGAATTAAACATTTCAAATGTTGAGGCTTTTACATGTGAATTAGATTCAATTTGTATATTGATAGAGTTTTGTTTGTTTAATCATTAAAAATAACCAAATATCTTCAAATGAAACAATCTTTTACACAGAGACGAGTGAATAATATGTGCTGGTGATGAAGTTATTTATTTAATTTACGTGAAAATCGAACCAATGCCTTCAAAAGTGTATTTATTTTGTAAATGTATCAGATGTTCTTTAGATCCATTGAGTGATCGTGCATGAATGATGTTCTGAGCTTCTACTCGACTGAAAACTTTTATAAATCTGAAGATTTAAATTAAATCAATTATTTTATATATTGAAAGGTTGAATTTGAGTTTTTAAATAATTAAATATATATATTTATACTTTTAAACAGAGCTTCATATTCTAATTCCAATGATTGAAAAATAAATTTTCTAAATTCAATATTGATTCATAGTATTTTTAATTCAATATAAAAATGTAATTTGTATTATAGTGACACCAGACAAATGAATGAAAATGATTGTTTTGTGTTGGTTTCCATACATTTGAACAGAGTCACTTCTTAAGAGTGAAGCAGGTGTAACTGAGTCCACGTCTCACCGACCACCAGGCGGACGCTGCTGGACGCTGGCGTGAGGAGAGCAGACACTGACGCCAGACAGTCGACCTCTGAACTCTTGGCCGCCGTCACTGTGAGGTCGCTGGTCACTGTGAAGACGTTCTTCTCCGACTCGTCGCCACTGATGTTGTAATCGCTGCGACTCACCTGTTGATGTCACACACCATCAATCCTGGATCCACTGCAGGTCTTCAGGTGATGGTTCAGATCAGAGAACAAAGGTGTTGAAGGTTGAAGTTAGTTCTTGTTGAGTCTGTCGACTGGAGGGTCTTAACGCTGTTTTTATGAACATCTTTGAGTCAAATTTGATTTATATTTTGTTGTTTAAAGTTTTAAGGATTTTATTATGGTTTCAATGTGAATTTGGGAAATTGTGTCTAATTCTATTTGTAGGGATGATTTTCAGTTTGAGCTTTGACTTTTCGTCTTCGTCCAAAAAGACACTGAGAAACATCCAAAGACACTCATAGGTCTCGACTGTGACGTCCCTCTTGAAGCTGGAGCTGAGAGACTGAGCTTAGCTACAAAAACAATCAAATATATGGATTTCATTTTGTCTGATTTATTCTCTTCATGTGAAACTTCAATAACAGACGTTACAGTCGAGCCGTTTGAAGGTGTTTAGATGTTTTAACTGCTTTTGGACGAAGACGAAGACAACTGAGCTCCAGTCCCTACATTAACATGAACAAACATGTTCTCTCTAAAAAGAGCAGATGACTCTGGAAAATAATCAACATTAGTCGACATGAGAGAAAAAAATGAGTTGAATTTTAAGGGATTTATTACTTTAACTATATAATCAAAGCTTATTGATAAGAAGATCTCCATTTCTTAACCATGTTGTGAGTCATAAAGACTTAAATAAAGGTCTGCAGTCTCCAGCTCTGCACCAACATCATGTTTCTGCAGCATCACGTCAAAGATCAGGTGCTGACATGTTCACGACATCGTCTGATGTTGTGGTTCCTTAGATACACCTTCTTAACTGTGATGTTGCTGCTGATAATCCAGAGAATTCTACACATTCTTGACGTATCTCTTCACACGACGTCTCACCATGTGAGGTCGTAGTGATACATACAAGTGTTGACCCTGGACTGAGGCTGTGACAGGAACCTAGGAACCTTGGTTTGGTTGCGACACCACTGGAGCTACACATCTGACAGAACAACGTTCAGATCTCAGCAGGGTTGAGAAGATACCAAGGAGTACACTTCTTCTGAAAACACTTTTTGAAGTAACTTTAGGTTTGTTTAAGTTAAAATCCACTCAACTTTCAATCTGTGATTTATTTTGTAAATTCCTCTGAACTTCGACTGGTTTCCTGCCTGGTTGTTCTTCTCAGCAAAGAGATAGAACTCAATTCCATATTAATGTAAAGACCTGAACTCATGTTGTTATGCTTTAATTCTACTTCTCACGCAACCAAAACTATCTATACTTGGACACAATGAATTTATACAACTGACTAATAAATGAAATATTAAACTTGTCGTTCAAACACGACCAGTTGAAGGAAGTGGAGAATCATCTGCTGACGTCTGATAATAAGATGATAAAACTTGTCAAACCTCTTCTAAGAAACTGTTTCTCCACCTGAAGGTTGTTGATATTCTCGTGGTTTTCCTTTGAGTTCATCCTCGGTTTTACTCGTCTTCCCAACGTGGAATGATTATAATTGTGTCTTTTCTGGTGATTCTATTCTTCCTCTATGGTTATGTTTCCTAAGTTTGTCCAGGATCAGTGCGCCTGTTGCTGTACCTCTTCTCCAGCAACAGGTGCCAGATGGTAATCCTCAGTATGTGATATTTCTTCCCTGAATTCGTCTCTTGTTCGATTTTACTTGAACTAAGTTTTGTGTTGTTCTTAGTTCACCTACTAAACATTGTGTTTATTATCTTGTGCTGATATCAACTCTGTTTGTTTTCAAGTCTTCCTGACTTTGCTTTGCTGAGCTTGTTGTTTTGAAAACTTGCTTTCTTTGAGGCTTCTTTGTACGTTTAATTGTGATTTGAACAAACCTGTTTCTGAAGAACTGGTCATATTCCAGAAAGCTTCTGTCTGATGATGTGATAACAAGATATAAATCGTTTACCTTCTTGTGGTTCACGTGCCATGTGATCAAGGGTCGAGGGAACCATCCTGAAGCCCGGCACTGGAACTGGACCTCCTGCCCCTTGAACGCCATCTTTTGTGATCCAGATACATAAACGCTGCCCTTTTCTGCAAAATAAATATAAGAACGTTCATCTGGCAAAAAAATACATTTTTGTCTCAAAATAAAAGAAGATTAATGTTTGTATTGATATCAATTGAATTTTCTTCCATTACATTTTATTTAAAGAGTCTTATCGTTATCATGACCTTCTAAGATGCTAGTGTTTAAGATAAGATAAGGAAATGATATTATGCCAACAAACAGAGAGAACAAAGATTGACAAAATCAATTTGAATGGATTATTAGTTGATTTCATTAAAAGTTTACAATATCAATTATTAGAGAATAATTTAGCTACCGTTAGCTCGGTTGCTAAGTGATCAAATAAAATGATAAATGCATAAATAAAGCCAGTTATTCGCCACGTGTTACTGGGTTTGTTTATGAGACACCAGGAATGTGAATTTATTTTCTGACAAAATGAATGAAAACATGAATCAGAAGTAAAATCCGTTTCGTAAGATGTTCAGTGAATCTTCACTGACTTCTGTAAAGTATCGTAAAGTCATTCAAGGAGCAGGATTTGGCCTCAAACCAACTGCTGTGTGCGATGATGGTCGACTGATAAACGTGACCATGGAAAGAAGATCTCAGCTCGGTGCTTGATCACATGTCTCTGAAAGAAGGTTTCTTGGATCAGTGCCGAACGACGGCAGGAGTTCCGGTAGATTGAGACTCCATCATCTGATTAAATGGTCCTCTCTGAGGGGTCTCACTGAGGGGTCTCTCTGAGGGGTCTCTCTGAGGGGTCTCTCTGAGGGGTCTCTCTGAGGGGTCTCTCTGAGGGGTCTCTCTGAGGGGTCTCTCTGAGGGGTCTCTCTGAGGGGTCTCTGAGGGTCTCTCTGAGGGGTCTCTCTGAGGGGTCTCTCTGAGGGGTCTCTCTGAGGGTCTCTCTGAGGGGTCTCTCTGAGGGGTCTCTCTGAGGGGTCTCTCTGAGGGGTCTCTCTGAGGGGTCTCTCTGAGGGGTCTCTCTGAGGGTCTCTCTGAGGGGTCTCTCTGAGGGGTCTCTCTGAGGGGTCTCTCTGAGGGTCTCCCCGAGGAGTCTCTCTGAGGGGTCTCTCTGAGGGGTCTCTGAAGACGAGGGGTCTGCAGCTCAGACATGGGTCACGACTACAGTCGAGGTTGAGCTGCTTCATATAATCTTCATCTTTTTTTTTAGAAAAAAGAAAAAACACAAATGTGAATAAAATGAAATTATTTTACTACATTCTTCTTTTTTTTTTTAGATGTTTTCAATGTTTGCTTTAAGAATTAATTCAAGAATCACCAAATTCTCCAGCTTAGTTAGTAAGTCAGTAATCATATGTTAAGATGTTTCTTCAGATCACTGATGGAAGGTCTGACCATGAATAGATCGGAAAGTAAGATCTAGAATTTTAAAATGATCCTGAAAGAAGCCAGTGAAGAGTTTGAAGGAGAAATGTGAGTTCTTCTACTAGAGCAGCCAGTGAAGAGTTTGAAGGAGAAATGTGAGTTCTTCTACTAGAGCGGCTCAGAATTCTGGCTGCAGAGTTTAGTATGAACTGCAGGCGAGAAGATCCTTCTGGTTTAGACACAAAATAAACTGTTACAATAGTGTAAACGACACAAACACATTATAAGATCCAGATCATGTTGTGACAACATTTTCCTGAGTTTAGAGATTTTTCTCAGTTGAAGGAAACAGTTTTTGAACATTTGTGTTTTTCGAGGGAACTTTGACATGAAGGGAAGGATTTAGTTTAGGTTTTATGTGATAGTAGTTCTGTATTGTTGATTAAACTGAGAAGAAAGAATAAAAAACACAATAATTGTCAAATCGAAGCACAATTCAGCTGAATGTACATTCTGTCAGTATTCTTTTGGGGCTGAATTGTGTTTGCACGAGACAGATTTCATGGGGATGTTTGCCCGTCGCACTCGGAGAGAAAAACAAACATAAAATCAAATTAAGTTTCACCATCTGCACGTCTCCCATGTGTTGGCCCCGAAGCAGAGTTTAAATGTTTTTTAAATGAACCACATAATCAGTAATAAAAATCAAATCAAATAAATCAAATAAATCATGTAAATCGTTTACAAATAGAAATGTTTTCTGTAAATATTCTCGAAGGATTGTTGCAGCAGATGATGGTCAAGTGTGAAGAACATCTGATGGAGGTGAACACGGTGCAGCCCAGCGTGGCTCTGGTCCAACACGACACCGGAGGCTGCAGTACACAAATCACAGCAGACTTGCTGACTCTCTGCGGCCGAGCCAGGACACAGTTAATTGAAAGGCGATGTCAGGCCGTGCTGATCGTATGCATCCAGTCCACGGGCCTGATTCACCACCGCACTGTTAATGGGCCAGACGTCAGCAGGGATTTGTGCTCGCACTCTCGATGGGGGCACTCTTCATAAAACACTTCGCTTCGTTCCTGCTGGTTATTACTTGTTTTCCAGGGTGACTTTTAAATCTCCATTCACATGTAAATAGATGCAGATGAGCTGCTTGTAAAGGTCGAGCACGAGCGGTTCTGCTGTGTTCCACCAGCGCTCGGACGGGTCCGGGTTCTGATGAGAATTCAAGAGTCATCAGTCAAGATAGGACGAGTCTCACGATTCTACTTTATACATTTGCATCTACGACCTCCTGAACCACTGAGAACATCGAGCTCACTCACGTTTGAATTTAGACGTTTTACTACGATCTGAACCATCACAACAAACGATGAGACCTCGATGACTTGATGCGACTTCGATGGTGGTATTGATGTACTAGTGCTGCAAAAATAGCATTTATTACACAAAAAATGATCCATTTTGTGTTTTCTAGGAGAAGAAGAGTCGCTACTTTATATCACGCTAAACATGACTTACTATTGGCTAATGGACGAGCGCCACATGAGTTCTGTATCCTGGCTTTTGATTGGCCCAAAGAGTTATCAACTCATTACACGCTACACTTTCAAATTGCTCGTGAAGTTAGTCGTAATATTTCAGTCCATCCTAATACTTCGGGCTCTTCCTACGTGATGAAATCAAACATCTTTTCAAAAGCCATTTTCATGAGCGAACGAGACTTGAACTACACTTTGCAATTGAACGTGTGTCACGTGACCAGGAAATAAGGGTAAATCTGAAAGTACGAAGCCTTTGTAGTAAAACTCATCATCATCATCGTCGTCACCTGCACTGAAGAAGAAAACACTGCAATATTTAGCAAGTGGTTTATCAAAACCTGAAAGTAATTATGATCTTCATCAGCTATACAATGTAGTGGGTTTGTATGAGTAATTGTGCACATATGGCTGCAGTGATTACAAGTCACTGCACCAATGAAAGAAGGAGCCAAAATCACATATTTCCTGGCAACAGAGTACATTATTATTACATTGGGATAAACCTCATGAGGATTTATTTAACCTTCCACAAAAACAAGAGGAAATAGAACATATTATATATACATTTTAACTGTTAAAAAAAACTCAAGTCGACCTAAAAATGTGAAATTGACATGAAAAATATCATCAGTGCATCAGAATGTGTTTATTTAATTGTGACGAGCATCTGCTCCAGCAGATCTTTATCCTCCAGCCACAGTGACCTCAACGTTCTCTCAGCTCAGACGGTAAATCCAGCTCCGACACGTCCACCTGGACTTCATCTCACAAGCAAATCAATTCCCATCCTGGACTCCACCCACAACCACCATCAGCGGCGTCCCACAGAACATCAACCATGTCTGGTGCCGTCGAGCGCTCGGTTCCGCCATGATTTCCCACCTCTGCTGAGCGACCCATGATTGATGCCGGAGGCGCGGGTTCAATTCCGCCGACGCTGTATTAAACTGAGAACTTTATCTTTCAACAGATGATGACGAACGACGCAGATGTTCTCAGAGCGTTCGTGTGTTCAAAGTATGTCAGTTCAGTCGCCGAACTATTGTAGATTGTTAAGGATTTGACACGAAATATGAATCTGTTTATCTCTGATACCTTGTCCCAGCTATTCGGGGCAAGAGACGGCCTGAACACAGCCATACAAAATGATATCGCCCTAAAAATGATACGTAGCATATGTAGTTAACCGCCTCATGAAAATATAAATAATAAAAAATATTTGTTAAAGTGATTCTGTTTGTTATTAGTTAGTAAAAGGTAAAATATTTTAATTAAATCATATTTTGTATTAAAAAATGATTAATCATTTAACAAAACGTTAAGAATTTTGTAGTCGAGGATCGACTTCCTATAATATTGAGGTTGTGTGTGTAGGTTATAGACAAAATACACACCTTGTACAAATAACTGTGCGGTCTCTCTGCTGGAGCCCCCGAGGTCACAGGTCACCGACCCTTGATGGAACCTCTGCGTGTCCTTCAGCACAAACACCCAACCGCCGTCCCTCGAGGTCACGACCTCCTCGGCCGTCATGTTGAGGCCAGAAGAAGAAATGACTCCGTGGATCCTGGAGATGGTCACTGCCATTGTGCCGTTGAGCAACCACACCATGGCCCTCCAGTCCGGGTCAGAGGTCGTGCAGGTGAAGCGAGCCTCGTCTCCTCGCAGGACGGTCAGAGTTTCCGGCGACAACTTCATCTTCGTGGAAACTCCTGGAGAATCGAGAGTTTTCTCGTCACGGAACCATTTTGAAGCCACTTTGATTGACATCCATGAATCGATTCATATCAATAACATTGTTTTGCAGGAAAATGTAAACGAATAACAACAATAAATAAACAACATGTGACATCAACAGCGGGTCTTCTTACCAAGATGTTCCAAATAAATAAAATAACCTGTAATCTGTTTTGATTTAATTCAGGTTTATTCTTTATGCTATGTTAGCATTAGCTTCTTATGTAGCATGTTCCTTTTAGCCGTTAGCTTCTGTTCGACTTGTTAACTAAACCATTTGCTCAGATATTGTGTTTGATTTAAGTGGATCATTTTAGACTTTGAAAAACAAATTGTTTTCCTAAAAGGAAGTTTGATGAAATGTTTTGAGTTTGATTGAAGATATTGTAGCTTCCAAGCTAACTCAAGTTTCAACACAAACTAAATGATCCTTGTTTAACAGATTTATAGTTTCACTTTTATTTCAAGAGCTATTTCATGTTAAAAAAACAAAGTGTAACTAACTTTACTTACTGTAGAAAGTTAGCTTTAACAGCATTAAGCTACGTAGCCTTCCGTTGAAAACTCAGCTATACTTTCTATTATAAACCTGTTAGTTTTCAATATGTGCAAATATGTAAAACTATTGATTGACACTTTTAATGAGATTATAAAGAACGTTGAGTTTATGTTTCTGTTCGTCTGAGTTCTCGAGGGCAGAAAGAATTGAATCCATAATAACTCAATTCCTGAGATTTCTTCATCACAAATGTTTTGATTTATCTTACTTTCAAAGACACTTTGTCAGCAAAAAAAAAACGGATTATAAAAACATACCCATAATCCCCTGCTGTTCCAAGGGCATGATGGGAATATATCTGTGTTTCTAGAGAACTGATAAACAACTTGTTTTCTACCTTCATGAATAATAATAATGAATAATGCACCGACGTTTGAATATAAACGACTTCTTTGTCGGAGACTCTTTCTTTTCTTCTACTGACTGTGAACGCGTGACATCGTCGATAAAAGACGCCATTTTGTAAAATATGAATGAGACTCAGTTCATTACATGAAACATTTACCTGTTGAGAGTCTGACGCTCACCTGGACTGGAGAGAAGAAGCAGCAGAAGAAGAAGAAGAGGAAACTCGTTCATGTTGAAACAGTCACTTCATCCTTCATCGAGTCGACCTGAGAAACACATGAAGACACTGTTGAGCTTTTATTCATTTAATAATGTTCCATTATCTTCACATCATAGTTCAAGGCAAGGAGTCTCTAAAATCAGTACAAACTACATGAACATTTACTGGACAAGTCTGACATTTTCTTTTCATTCTCTGAGGCTGAAATGATCTTAACCGTCGCTGTCATTGTTCTTCCTCAACAAATAAATATAAGTTTATCTATTTATTGTTGACGCTGTCGTCTCCATGACACTGTAGCAGCTCAGAAGAGTAACCACAGCAACAGGCTCCTCTCCCTGCACTGCACAACCTTTTAGGACTTTGTTATTTCTGCCTGAAGATGTTACAACATAAACTCTCTCATGCATGACATGAACTTTTTCTTTTGAATTATTTATTTGTGTCTTTTTATATGTTTGTATTTATGTATTTATTTGTTGATTGCATTCATGTATTTATTTATTACGTGTTATTGCTGCTGTACAATAGAATTCTCCTCCAGGGATCAATAAAGTCCGTCCGTCTGTCCATCCATCCATCCAATCATCCATCCATCCATCCATCCATCCATCCATCCATCCATCCATCCATCCATCCATCCATCCATCCATCCATCCATCCATCCATCCATCCATCCATCCATCCATCCATCCATCCATCCATCCATCCATCCATCCATCCGTCCGTCCGTCCATCCATCCATCCATCCATCCATCCATCCATCCATCCATCCAGCCAATCATCCATCTATCCATCCATCCATCCATCCATCCATCCAATCATCCATCCATCCATCCATCCATCCAATCATCCATCCATCCAGTCATCCATCCATCTATCCATCCATCCATCCATCCATCCAACCATCCATCCATCCATCCATCCATCCATCCATCCATCCATCCATCCATCCATCCATCCATCCATCCATCCATCCATCCATCCAACCATCCATCCATCCATCCATCCATCCATCCATCCATCCATCCAGTCATCCATCCATCCATCCATCCATCATCCATCCATCCATCCATCCATCCATCCAGTCATGCATCCATCCATCCATCATCCATCCATCCATCCATCCATCCATCCATCCATCCATCCATCCATCCATCCATCCATCCATCCATCCATCCATCCATCCATCCATCCATCCATCCATCCATCCATCCCTAGTTGATTATATTGTTGTCTAGAACTACTTTGTCGTTCAAACACACCAAGAATCTTCCTCTTAAACTTCACAAACATGGATGTGAACATGTTTGTATGAAACTGGTTCCTTTTCAAATAGACTTTTTTTTAATACATATTAATAAATAAATCCACCCCATGACATTTTCCAGCTTAAACAATGACACTGTTCCCTAAAATAACATAACAGAGAGTAGATGACATCACTAAAACACTTGTAGGAGCCAAGGTCTTGAGCAGATACATTACCATTTGACGCCTGTAAAACGTAACTATACACTGAAGTGGTGTAAAGAGAGGTTTTAAACTGCTGACTGCTAAAGAGCTAAAAAGTTGTAGCTAGCTAAGCAAACATGTTGTTGCTGATAAGCTAGCATGACGTTGCTAACAAAGCTAGCATGTTGTTGCTGCTAAGCTTACGCGTTGTTTCTAGCTAAGCTACTGTGTTGTTGCTAGCTAAACCACCGTGTTGTTACTGCTAAGCTAATGTGTTGTTGCTGCTAAGCTAACATCTTGTTGCTAGCTAAGCTAACATAATGTTGCTAGTTAAGCTAACGTGTTGTTGCTAGCTAAGCTAACGTGTGGTTGCTAGCTAAGCTTACATAATGTTGCTAGTTAAGCTAACGTGTTGTTACTGCTAAGCTAATGTGTTGTTGCTGCTAAGCTAACATCTTGTTGCTAGCTAAGCTTACATAATGTTGCTAGTTAAGCTAACGTGTTGTTGCTAGCTAAGCTAACGTGTGGTTGCTAGCTGGAATCATTAGAGCAGTATTTTTCAATAGTTAACATAACAACAGAGCCTCATGTGTTGTAGAATCAGACGTAATCTCAGATAAACAATAGTCGTATATAGTTTATCACAAGATTTGGTCGTCAGGAATTTTACAGAAAATTCAATAACCATTGAGAGAACGAGGATAAAGTATTTGAACAAATGTTGATACATTTTTATCTAATAATACATAAGTGGTAATGTTTGAAAATGTATTATATATTTAATGTTGTGATACATTCACAGAGCAACACAACTACACACTTTCATCAGTAAAACATTGTAAACACATCTGTATCTTATTATCAAGTTTATCCAGCGACAAAAACAACATTTACTAAGAGACACAGTAACATTTCTCACCTCATGCTCCCACAGATCCCGTCGATGATGCTGCTTCTACTTCCTGCTCGTTTCTAAACGTTATCACCCAAAAATGTCCAGTTAAATATTAGTGAATGAACTTTGACCCTCAACTGATGTAAATACACAAGGGACGACAAACACAAGCCTGTGACCCTCAGACTCTCTGTGAGAATTTAAGTTCAAATGAGCTTCAGTGAAGAAAGTAATTTATATTTGTAGAGCTTTTCTAGACCAGGGTCACAAAGAGCTTAAACAATCAAAACAATACTAAATAAAATATTTACTAAGAGGTCAAGACAACACAAGAGTCTCAGAGAATCAAGAAAAAGCTCAAATCAAAGTGTCTTGAGATGTTTCTTGAAGGAGTCAGTAGATCATCAAACACAGAGATGTTTGTTGAAGGAGTCAGTAGATCATCAAACACAGATGTTTCTTGAAGGAGTCAGTAGATCATCAAACACAGATGTTTCTTGAAGGAGTCAGTAGATCATCAAACACAGATGTTTCTTGAAGGAGTCAGTAGATCATCAAACACAGATGTTTCTTGAAGGAGTCAGTAGATCATCAAACACAGAGATGTTTCTTGAAGGAGTCAGTAGATCATCAAACACAGATGTTTCTTGAAGGAGTCAGTAGATCATCAAACACAGATGTTTCTTGAAGGAGTCAGTAGATCATCAAACACAGATGTTTCTTGAAGGAGTCAGTAGATCATCAAACACAGAGATGTTTCTTGAAGGAGTCAGTAGATCATCAAACACAGATGTTTCTTGAAGGAGTCAGTAGATCATCAAACACAGATGTTTCTTGAAGGAGTCAGTAGATCATCAAACACAGATGTTTCTTGAAGGAGTCAGTAGATCATCAAACACACATGTTTCTTGAAGGAGTCAGTAGATCATCAAACACAGATGTTTCTTGAAGGAGTCAGTAGATCATCAAACACAGATGTTTCTTGAAGGAGTCAGTAGATCATCAAACACAGATGTTTCTTGAAGGAGTCAGTAGATCATCAAACACAGATGTTTCTTGAAGGAGTCAGTAGATCATCAAACACAGATGTTTCTTGAAGGAGTCAGTAGATCATCAAACACAGATGTTTCTTGAAGGAGTCAGTAGATCATCAAACACAGATGTTTCTTGAAGGAGTCAGTAGATCATCAAACACAGATGTTTCTTGAAGGAGTCAGTAGATCATCAAACACAGAGATGTTTCTTGAAGGAGTCAGTAGATCATCAAACACAGATGTTTCTTGAAGGAGTCAGTAGATCATCAAACACAGAGATGTTTCTTGAAGGAGTCAGTAGATCATCAAACACAGAGATGGTTCCAAAGCTTAGGAGCAACAGTCTGGAAGGATTTCTCTCCTCTGGTCCTGAAGTTCAGGAACCATCAGTAGATTCTGATCCACAGACCTCAGAGCCCGAGCTGGGGTGTAAGTCTGGATCAGATCACTGATGGAAGGTCTGACCATAAATAGATCTGAAAGTAAGAACCAGAATTTTAAAATAATCCTGAAAGAAGCCAGTGAAGAGTTTGAAGGAGAAATGTGAGTTCTTCTACTAGAGCGGCTCAGAATTCTCATAGTTTCATATGAACTGCAGTCGAGACAGATTCTTGTTTAGACGTGTGAAGTGAAGATAAATCAAAGATGTTGTTGAAGTTTTTTATTTCATTAAGTCACAGGTTTTACTCAACAAAGTGCATCGATCGACAGTAGTTTGGGGTCAACTTTGATAAAGTCATCTTGAACGAATAATTACCAACAAAAACATAGTTTCTTGATTCATCAAAGTCATTGTTTTGTACTTGAAACTTGTATATAAAACCAGCGCCTCTAACTACTACAGTCTTCGTATATAAAAATTAAGTAGAGCAGTCGAAGGAGGTTTAAGGCGGACGTGTTGAGGCTTCCAGTGAGATCCAGTTCTGCCGGGTCTGACGAGGCTGCAGGGGTCAAAGGTCAGCGATGGTGGCACAGGATCCTTCAGGCTGGACACACAGGGACGAGAGACACAAGCTTCTCAGTTCAATGTAACGTCACCCGGCACCGCCAAGACGCCGCCAACACGCCGCTAACACGCCGCCAACACGCCACCAACACGCCGCCAACACGCCGCCCTCGCATCGCGTTAGCTACTTAGCGGCTCGTGCTAATGTGGCGTGACAGAGGCCGACGGGTCAGAAGGGGCTTGAACCTGCCCTCGGTACCAGACTGTTGAGGATTTAAGGTGACACTATTGTTATTATTACAATTATTCTTATTCTTGTTCTTATTATTAAAATGATTATTATTAAAAATTATTATTATTATTATTATTATTATTATTATTATTATTACAATTATTACAATTATTAAAAATTATAATTATTGCTATTATTATTATTATTATTATTAATAATAATAATAATAATAATAATAATAATAATATTATTGAGTTTAAAAGGCTAAGAATGAAAAAATATTGATTTTAGAAAAGAAATATAGTTATTAGAATAAGAATATCAAATGATGTGTAAAAGAAAAAACCCTTTTTTATTGTAAATATCAGATTACTTATAAATAATAAATCCAAACTTTTACTGTAAAAAATTATTCAAATCAAAAAACAAAAAAACGATTAAATTCTTTGACAATAATTTCAACAAAGAATGGAAACCTTCAACATTTGAAATGATATATAATTAAAGAAAATATAGAATATTCTAATGACACTGATAAACTGATATAAGATCTCATGTCGTTTGTGTTTCTTTAGTTTGTTTATTTCCGACTCAACTGGTCGACGAGTCGCATCACGATCACGACCTTCAGAACCAGACTGGAGTCCAGCGGCTCATGTTAATGGATGATAATCATCATGGAATTGAACCCACAACACGGTTCAGAGTCGACCTTTTGACCTTCGTGTTGCGAGGCTGCAGCACTAACCTCTTCATCACCTTGTTCTTCCACATTTATACTTAAATATATGAATACGTTTATTTTGTTCTGTGCTTTAATTAAAGCTATTAATCATGTGAAGACTTTAAATACGAGACGTTGGTTTCGCTGAGTTTGATGTAAACGTTAAATTAAAATCCTTCACCGGCAGAATATGGAAGCAACACAAACACACAGTGATACAGATAAAGCAGGTAATTACACGAACAGTAGCTTCTGCTCGATGGCAGAGAATTCAGTGTGAAAACTGTTTTTATCTTTTCCATTAATCTGGTGAATTACTGCCAAATAAAACCCTGTGCAGTGCTCGCTCCTGCCGGTGTCGCTCTACTGCCACCTGCTGGTCATGAGAGGGAACACCTGAGGTCAACACACCTGTGCAGTCGTGGGTCAACGTCACCGTCTCAGCTACTCTGCCTCCTCCTCCTGCAACACAACACTGTGTGTGAGTGCAATGACGTCAGAGTAAACACAACAACAAACATGTTGTTTCTTCTCACCTGGTTTTCTTCCAACTCGTCTTCTTCCTTCAAACAAACACAGAATCAATGAGCGAAGAGAAACTTCACAGGTTTGTGTTTGAAATCAAAGGTCACTGAAGAATCTTGAGCGTCAGTGAGTCTCGAACCCAAGAACTTGTTGCTTCAGCATCGAGTCTCTTGTGAGCGAAGACGTGACGTCGTGAGACACTTTTATTGAAAAATCTAAGAACCATAATTTGCTTTTGCAAAAAACATGATTTTACAAGGAAAACAAGTTTGTATTTTTCATTTTTTGAAGAGAAAATGTTTTACTCTCATCCCACGATCACTGGTTACTTTAAATAATATGTTGTTTGTTTTATTGATTTGTTTTCAAGTCATTTAAATATGTCTTGTGTATTAATGAGTTTTTATAAAATATTTTCTTTCTTTTTGGGGATATTAATTATTTAATTATCTAATATTTCTTTAATTTTATTTGTATATTATGATCATTTTAACCTGGTGCTGGTTAATCATGACTCATAGTCTTTGTCTGAGCTTTAACTAATCATGTCCACAAACATATTAAGATATTATTATATATATTAAGATATTCCTGCGACACAACGTGAAGAACATGATCGAACATCTACCTCTTGTGCTTCAGCATCTTCTTCATCCTGAGAGAGAACCAAGCAGAGGTAGAACCAAGCAGAGTTAGAACCAAGAAGAGTTAGAACCAAGAAGAGTTAGAACCAAGAAGAGTTAGAATCAAAAACAAAAAGGTTCCTGAGACGAGACGTCGTCCACCTGGAAGGACGCGAGTCAGACGAGCATCAAGACTCGACGAGAAAAGAAGAAACGGTTTCAAATCCTGCAAAGAAAATCTGACGGAAATAAACGACAGAAAAACAAGAAGCAGCAAAGCTGGAATGTCGGAGTGTGAGAGGTCAGAGGTCAGAGGTCAGATTGAAATAGGGTTAAAAGAAAGAGTCGGTGAACGACTGGAATGATACGTAAAGAATTGATTTCACTGTAAATATTATACAAAATTAAAGAGTAATTAAGGCTTTGATGTCGTGAAGGGAATCATTTAGTTCGTCCTCCAGAGATGTTCAATCAAATGAATCTCGTTTAACAGAAACTAAATCATTTAAGTCAAAAGAATTCATGATAAAGTCAGAGTGAAATAGTTTCAAGTTCATAAATCAAAGGTCAGTTATTCACAAATGTGATTGACAGGCTGTGACTCGTGTCTTACTATATATTTGTATCAAAATGTTTATAAAAAAGCATTAGACTGTACGAGTGGATCAAACAGACTGTGAGGTGAAACCCTGAGGATGTTATTGACAGACGAGAGAATCTACCTCGAGTTGTCGAAGTTCTTCTTCCTCCTGGAGGAGAGAGAGAGAGAGTGAGCTGAGGGGCGAGAGAGAGCGAGGCATGCGAGACATGAAGCTCAGGAAGCAGCGACTGGAGGAGAATGAAGATGTGATGTTAGGAGGAAGCAGGAGAGGATTGTGGGAAGAGATGGAATGTGGGAGGAGTCTATCTAGATGGGGGGGGGGTCACAGGTGATCAGTTACCTCCGACTGCAGGTCCTCTTCCTCCTGAGGACGCAAACCCACAGATGGACAAAAGATCCGAAAGGTGTCGAAACACGTCATGTGTGTAACTATTAAAGCTCATAATGCACTGCAACAGTTGACGATCATACAGCAGATGATTCGTCATGTTTAAATGTTTTGACTTGAACATGTTGTTCAAACTAAACTGAGTCTGATCTTCAAGTCTTTGACGCTCATTTGATCTAAATGATCTCTTTTTCTTCTGCTTCACCAAACAAACTCCAGTTTTACTCGTTGGTTTGATTGTCGTGTTACTAACGTTGTGTTACTAACGTTGTGTTACTAACATCGTGTTACTAACGTCGTGTTACTAACGTCCTGTTACTAACATCGTGTTACTAACGTCGTGTTACTAACGTCGTGTTACTAACGTCGTGTTACTAACGTCGTGTTACTAACATCGTGTTACTAACATCATGTTACTAACGTCGTGTTACTAACGTCGTGTTACTAACATCGTGTTACTAACGTCGTGTTACTAACGTCATGTTACTAACGTCGTGTTACTAACATCGTGTTACTAACGTCGTGTTACTAACGTCATGTTACTAACGTCGTGTTACTAACGTCGTGTTACTAACATCGTGTTACTAACGTCGTGTTACTAACGTCATGTTACTAACATCGTGTTACTAACGTCATGTTACTAACGTCGTGTTACTAACGTCGTGTTACTAACGTCGTGTTACTAACATCGTGTTACTAACGTCGTGTTACTAACGTCATGTTACTAACATCGTGTTACTAACGTCATGTTACTAACGTCATGTTACTAACGTCGTGTTACTAACGTCATGTTACTAACATCGTGTTACTAACATCGTGTTACTAACGTCGTGTTACTAACATCGTGTTACTAACATCGTGTTACTAACGTCGTGTTACTAACGTCGTGTTACTAACGTCGTGTTACTAACATCGTGTTACTAACATCATGTTACTAACGTCGTGTTACTAACGTCGTGTTACTAACGTCGTGTTACTAACATCGTGTTACTAACATCGTGTTACTAACGTCGTGTTACTAACGTCATGTTACTAACATCGTGTTACTAACGTCATGTTACTAACGTCATGTTACTAACGTCGTGTTACTAACGTCGTGTTACTAACATCGTGTTACTAACGTCGTGTTACTAACGTCATGTTACTAACATCGTGTTACTAACGTCATGTTACTAACGTCATGTTACTAACGTCGTGTTACTAACGTCATGTTACTAACATCGTGTTACTAACGTCATGTTACTAACGTCATGTTACTAACGTCGTGTTACTAACGCCGTGTTACTAACATCGTGTTACTAACGCCATGTTACTAACATCGTGTTACTAACGCCATGTTACTAACGTCGTGTTACTAACGTCGTGTTACCGCCGTGTTACTAACGCCATGTTACTAACATCATGTTACTAACGCTGTTACTAACGCCGTGTTACTAACGTCATGTTACTAACATCATGTTACTAACGCCATGTTACTAACGCCGTGTTACTAACGCCATGTTACTAACGCCATGTTACTAACGCCGTGTTACTAACGCCGTGTTACTAACGCCGTGTTACTAACGCCATGTTACTAACATCGTGTTACTAACGTTGTGTTACTAACGTCGTGTTACTAACGTCTTGTTACTAACGTCTTGTTACTAACGTCGTGTTACTAACGTCATGTTACTAACGTCATGTTACTAACATCGTGTTACTAACGTCGTGTTACTAACGTCGTGTTACTAACGTCGTGTTACTAACGCCGTGTTACTAACGCCGTGTTACTAACGTCGTGTTACTAACGCCGTGTTACTAACGTCGTGTTACTAACGTCGTGTTACTAACATCGTGTTACTAACGCCATGTTACTAACGTCATGTTACTAACGTCGTGTTACTAACGTCGTGTTACTAACGTCGTGTTACTAACGTCGTGTTACTAACGTCGTGTTACTAACGTTGTGCTACTAACATCGTGTTACTAACGTTGTGCTACTAACATCGTGTTACTAACGTTGTGCTACTAACATCGTGTTACTAACGTCGTGTTACTAACGTCGTGTTACTAACGTCGTGTTACTAACGTCGTGTTACTAACGTCGTGTTACTAACATCGTGTTACTAACGTTGTGCTACTAACATCGTGTTACTAACGTCGTGTTACTAACGTCGCGTTACTAACATCGTGTTACTAACGTTGTGTTACTAACATCGTGTTACTAACGTGATGTTACTAACGTGATGTTACTAACGTTATGTTACTAACGTCATGTTACTAACGTCGTGTTACTAACGTCATGTTACTAACGTGATGTTACTAACGTGATGTTACTAACGTCATGTTACTAACGTTATGTTACTAACGTCATGTTACTAACGTTATGTTACTAACGTGATGTTACTAACGTCATGTTACTAACGTCATGTTACTAACGTCATGTTACTAACGTCATGTTACTAACGTGATGTTACTAACGTGATGTTACTAACGTTATGTTACTAACGTCATGTTACTAACGTTATGTTACTAACGTCATGTTACTAACGTCATGTTACTAACGTCATGTTACTAACGTCATGTTACTAACGTTATGTTACTAACGTTATGTTACTAACGTCATGTTACTAACGTCGTGTTACTAACATCGTGTTACTAACGTCATGTTACTAACATCGTGTTACTAACGTCATGTTACTAACGTCGTGTTACTAACGTTATGTTACTAATGTCGTGTTACTAACGTCGTGTTACTAACGTTATGTTACTAATGTCGTGTTACTAACGTCGTGTTACTAACGTCGTGTTACTAACGTTATGTTACTAATGTCGTGTTACTAACGTCATGTTACTAACGTTATGTTACTAACGTCATGTTACTAACGTCGTGTTACTAACGTTATGTTACTAATGTCGTGTTACTAACGTCGTGTTACTAACGTCATGTTACTAACGTTATGTTACTAACGTCGTGTTACTAACGTCATGTTACTAACGTTATGTTACTAACGTCGTGTTACTAACGTCGTGTTACTAACGCCGTGTTACTAACGCCATGTTACTAACGTCATGTTACTAACATCGTGTTACTAACGTCGTGTTACTAACGCCATGTTACTAACGCCATGTTACTAACGTCGTGTTACTAACGCCATGTTACTAACGCCATGTTACTAACGTCGTGTTACTAACGCCATGTTACTAACGTCATGTTACTAACGTCGTGTTACTAACGTCGTGTTACTAACGCCATGTTACTAACGTCATGTTACTAACGTCGTGTTACTAACGTCATGTTACTAACGTCGTGTTACTAACGCCATGTTACTAACGTCGTGTTACTAACGTCATGTTACTAACGTCGTGTTACTAACGTCATGTTACTAACGTTATGTTACTAACGTCGTGTTACTAACGTCGTGTTACTAACGTCGTGTTACTAACGTCATGTTACTAACGTCATGTTACTAACGTCATGTTACTAACGTCATGTTACTAACGTCATGTTACTAACGTCGTGTTACTAACGTCGTGTTACTAACGTCGTGTTACTAACGTCGTGTTACTAACGCCCCGCCGCTGTTACTAACGCCGTGTTACTAACGTCGTGTTACTAACGTCGTGTTACTAACGTCGTGTTACTAACGTCGTGTTACTAACGTCATGTTACTAACGTCGTGTTACTAACGTCGTGTTACTAACGTCGTGTTACTAACGTTATGTTACTAACGTCATGTTACTAACGTCATGTTACTAACGTCATGTTACTAACGTCGTGTTACTAACGTCGTGTTACTAACGTCGTGTTACTAACGTCGTGTTACTAACGTCGTGTTACTAACGTCGTGTTACTAACGTCGTGTTACTAACGTCGTGTTACTAACGCCGTGTTACTAACGTCGTGTTACTAACGCCGTGTTACTAACGCGTGTTACTAACGTCGTGTTACTAACGTCGTGTTACTAACGTCGTGTTACTAACGCCGTGTTACTAACGCCGTGTTACTAACGTCGTTACTAACGTTGTGTTACTAACGTTGTGTTACTAACGTCGTGTTACTAACGTCGTGTTACTAACGTCGTGTTACTAACGTCGTGTTACTAACGTCATGTTACTAACGTCGTGTTACTAACGTCGTGTTACTAACGTCGTGTTACTAACGTCGTGTTACTAACGTCGTGTTACTAACGTCGTGTTACTAACGTCGTGTTACTAACGTCGTGTTACTAACGTCGTGTTACTAACGTCGTGTTACTAACGTCATGTTACATCCAAGCTCAGAGACAACACAACACGTACCTGCTCTTCTTCTTCTGCTGCACGAGTCTGAGGAGGAAAGAAAAGAAACACTTTGACGTTGAGATCCACACGAGGAGAGAAGGTTTAGTTGGAATGACTTGTTAATATGAAGAAGAAAAAGATGTTAGTGTCTTCCTTCATATGGACGTATAAGAGAAGTTAGAGAATCCAATCACTCCAGGAATGTTGAGAAGTTTGAAGGGAGAGAAGAAGACAGTTTGTAAATTACTGTGTCTTCTGTAACGTCGTCCTCAGCGTCTGCCTCGTCTTCCTCGTCTGCCTCCTCATCATCAGCAACTTCCTCCTCCATGTGTGAGTCTCCGTTACACGCCTGCTCACCACAGGAAACAAACAAGGATTTAAGTCGAGCCACTGAGAGAGGGAGGAAATCAGAGAGAGAGAGGGAGTCGAAAAAGAAGTGTGGAATGTTGTGTTACAAGGAATGCATTGATGTTATTAGTCGTTGTGACACAGTGTGTTTGTCAAGAGTGTGTTGATATTACGATACAAGGATATGATATACAGTGAAAGTGTACCAACAAGTATATATGTGTAGTATTGTCCAGTACTTGACTCTGGTGTTGTGATAGTGTAGTAACAAGTATATATGTGTAGTATTGTCCAGTACTTGACTCTGGTGTTGTGATAGTGTAGTAACAAGTATATATGTGTAGTATTGTCCAGTACTTGACTCTGGTGTTGTGATAGTGTAGTAACAAGTATATATGTGTAGTATTGTCCAGTACTTGACTCTGGTGTTGTGATAGTGTAGTAACAAGTATATG
>JACEEU010000871.1:24897154-24982736 GCA_016630915.1 Callionymus lyra | reverse complement strand
GTGTTACTAACGTCGTGTTACTAACGTCGTGTTACTAACGTCGTGTTACTAACGTCGTGTTACTAACGTCGTGTTACTAACGTCGTGTTACTAACGTCGTGTTACTAACGTCATGTTACATCCAAGCTCAGAGACAACACAACACGTACCTGCTCTTCTTCTTCTGCTGCACGAGTCTGAGGAGGAAAGAAAAGAAACACTTTGACGTTGAGATCCACACGAGGAGAGAAGGTTTAGTTGGAATGACTTGTTAATATGAAGAAGAAAAGATGTTAGTGTCTTCCTTCATATGGACGTATAAGAGAAGTTAGAGAATCCAATCACTCCAGGAATGTTGAGAAGTTTGAAGGGAGAGAAGAAGACAGTTTGTAAATTACTGTGTCTTCTGTAACGTCGTCCTCAGCGTCTGCCTCGTCTTCCTCGTCTGCCTCCTCATCATCAGCAACTTCCTCCCTCCATGTGTGAGTCTCCGTTACACGCCTGCTCACCACAGGAAACAAACAAGGATTTAAGTCGAGCCACTGAGAGAGGGAGGAAATCAGAGAGAGAGAGGGAGTCGAAAAAGAAGTGTGGAATGTTGTGTTACAAGGAATGGATTGATGTTATTAGTCGTTGTGACACAGTGTGTTTGTCAAGAGTGTGTTTATATCACGATATGTGCAAGGATATGATATACAGTGATAGTGTAGTAACAAGTATATATGTGGTAGTATTGTCCAGTACTTGACTCTGGTGTTGTGATAGTGTAGTAACAAGTATATATGTGTAGTATTGTCCAGTACTTGACTCTGGTGTTGTGATAGTGTAGTAACAAGTATATATGTATAGTATTGTCCAGTACTTGACTCTGGTGTTATGATAGTGTAGTAACAAGTATATATGTGTAGTATTGTCCAGTATTTGACTCTGGTGTTGTGATAGTGTAGTAACAAGTATATATGTGTAGTATTGTCCAGTACTTGACTCTGGTGTTGTGATAGTGTAGTAACAAGTATATATGTGTAGTATTGTCCAGTACTTGACTCTGGTGTTGTGATAGTGTAGTAACAAGTATATATGTGTAGTATTGTCCAGTACTTGACTCTGGTGTTGTGATAGTGTAGTAACAAGTATATATGTGTAGTATTGTCCAGTCTTGATTGTAGTATATAGTATATATATATATATATATATATATATATATATATATAAGAAAGATTATTTTTAATTTGAATGTTTCCTGATGATACTTGGTAACGATCAAACACATGCACAAAATCAGCTTGATGGCCTGAGGACGAGAGGATGCATCTGCTGGAGGTGGTTAAAGAAATGATGGTTAAAAGTGCGGATGAAGATTCAAGAGAAACTTTACTGTGGAATCATCAACGTGTCCGTTTGTCTGAGCATGACTTCCGTTCTCCACGATCGTGTCGCTCTGAGCTGCTTCCTGTTCAAACACACGAGTCACGAGATGTTCCTCTTCCAGGCTGCGGTGCATGATTGACGCGAGGAAGGAAAATGTCTGTGTCGGCGTGAACCTGCATCGATCTGTACTTACGACAGTTTCTAGTGATATTTAAAAGTTCTTCTTATATTTCACAATTATTGACTTTACTTTTTACATCATTGCAAATTATACCATTTGTATTTATCTTTAATAAATACATTATTTAACCTCCAATGTATAGATTAATATCCGTGTAAACATATAAAAAAATTAGAAGATATTCAACACATTGTTTTCATCAAAGTATTAGAATATTTAAAGTATTTTTAATGAATGTATTTATTCAACTGAACCTTATTGAACAGAAAATAATGTATCAAAAGTACAACAACGATCATCATGTTCAAACGATTGATGTATAAACATATATATATATATATATATATATAAACATGTATAATTCTTCATTTGGTTAGAACGCATTCCTTAGACGATTAAAACTTCATTGTAGGAAAAGAAGTTAAAAAAAGAGAATTGTTTTTCAATAAAGTAAATAAAACAACAAAACACTTTCATCTGTGCTTCACAAAGACACAAAAGCCGCCCTGACCTTTGAACCCTGGGGCGGGGCCAGTCCCAGGAAGGAGAACACAGCATTGTCTTCTTTGGCGTCGAAGAACGTCTCGTAGTCCTGGAACGGTCACGGAGAAGAAGACTTTACTTCCTCCTGGACGCCGATTGGTCGTCGTTTCTCGAGGTTTACAAGCCGTGATTTTGGCAAAGCAACACGGTCGCCGTGGCGACGGCCTCTTACCCCGCAGTAGCTCTCCTCGTTGAAGATCTGGGGGGGCAGGGGGATCCCGTTGGACGGCTTCTTCTCCTCGGGAACGTTCTGCCGCATCCACAGACGGTTCTCCTCGTTGCAGGCGATGTCCAGCGGAGTGTAGTCCACCTTCAGGGCCTCCAGGAACCCGACCACATCCTGCTGCTTCTTCTTGATCTGCAGCCACAGGATTCAACCAAGAGTTGACATGTTGAGGAACTAAATAGTTGACATGTTGAGGAACTAAAGAGTTGACATGTTGAAGAACTAAAGAGTTGACATGTTGAAGAACTAAAGAGTTGACATGTTGAGGAACTAAAGAGTTGACATGTTGAGGAACTAAAGAGTTGACATGTTGAGGAACTAAAGAGTTGACATGTTGAGGAACTAAAGAGTTGACATGTTGAAGAACTAAAGAGTTGACATGTTGAAGAACTAAAGAGTTGACATGTTGAAGAACTAAAGAGTTGACATGTTGAAGAACTAAAGAGTTGACATGTTGAGGAACTAAAGAGTTGACATGTTGAGGAACTAAAGAGTTTACATGTTGAAGAACTAAAGAGTTGACATGTTGAGGAACTAAAGAGTTTACATGTTGAAGAACTAAAGAGTTTACATGTTGAAGAACTAAAGAGTTTACATGTTGAAGAACTAAAGAGTTAACATGTTGAAGAACTAAAGAGTTTACATGTTGTAGAACCAAAGAGTTTACATGTTGAAGAACTAAAGAGTTTACATGTTGAAGAACTAAAGAGTTTACATGTTGAAGAACTAAAGAGTTTACATGTTGAAGAACTAAAGAGTTGACATGTTGAGGAACTAAAGAGTTTACATGTTGAAGAACTAAAGAGTTTACATGTTGAAGAACTAAAGAGTTGACACGTTGAGGAACTAAAGAGTTTACATGTTGAAAAACTAAAGAGTTGACATGTTGAAGAACTAAAGAGTTGACACGTTGAGGAACTAAAGAGTTTACATGTTGAAGAACTAAAAAGTTTACATGTTGAAGAACTAAAGAGTTGACACGTTGAGGAACTAAAGAGTTTACATGTTGAAGAACTAAAGAGTTGACATGTTGAAGAACTAAAGAGTTGACACGTTGAGGAACTAAAGAGTTTACATGTTGAAAAACTAAAGAGTTGACATGTTGAAGAACTAAAGAGTTGACACGTTGAGGAACTAAAGAGTTTACATGTTGAAGAACTAAAAAGTTTACATGTTGAAGAACTAAAGAGTTGACACGTTGAGGAACTAAAGAGTTTACATGTTGAAGAATTAAAGAGTTGACACGTTGAGGAACTAAAGAGTTTACATGTTGAAGAACTAAAGAGTTTACATGTTGAAGAACTAAAGAGTTGACACGTTGAGGAACTAAAGAGTTGACATGTTGAAGAACTAAAGAGTTGACACGTTGAAGAACTAAAGAGTTTAAATGTTGAAGAACTAAAGAGTTGACATGTTGAGGAACTAAAGAGTTGACACGTTGAAGAACTAAAGAGTTTACATGTTGAAGAACTAAAGAGTTGACATGTTGAAGAACTAAAGAGTTGACACGTTGAAGAACTAAAGAGTTGACATGTTGAAGAACTAAAGAGTTGACACGTTGAAGAACTAAAGAGTTGACACGTTGAAGAACTAAAGAGTTGACATGTTGAAGAACTAAAGAGTTGACACGTTGAAGAACTAAAGAGTTGACATGTTGAAGAACTAAAGAGTTGACATGTTGAAGAACTAAAGAGTTGACATGTTGAAGAACTAAAGAGTTGACACGTTGAAGAACTAAAGAGTTGACATGTTGAAGAACTAAAGAGTTGACATGTTGAAGAACTAAAGAGTTGACATGTTGAAGAACTAAAGAGTTGACATGTTGAAGAACTAAAGAGTTTACATGTTGAAGAACTAAAGAGTTTACATGTTGAAGAACTAAAGAGTTTACACGTTGAAGAACTAAAGAGTTTACACGTTGAAGAACTAAAGAGTTGACATGTTGAAGAACTAAAGAGTTTACATGTTGAAGAACTAAAGAGTTTACATGTTGAAGAACTAAAGAGTTTACATGTTGAAGAACTAAAGAGTTGACATGTTGAAGAACTAAAGAGTTGACATGTTGAAGAACTAAAGAGTTTACATGTTGAAGAACTAAAGAGTTTACATGTTGAAGAACTAAAGAGTTTACATGTTGAAGAACTAAAGAGTTTACATGTTGAAGAACTAAAGAGTTTACATGTTGAAGAACTAAAGAGTTTACATGTTGAAGAACTAAAGAGTTTACATGTTGAAGAACTAAAGAGTTTACATGTTGAAGAACTAAAGAGTTGACATGTTGAGGAACTAAAGAGTTGACATGTTGAGGAACTAAAGAGTTTACATGTTGTAGAACTAAAGAGTTTACATGTTGTAGAACTAAAGAGTTGACATGTTGAAGAACTAAAGAGTTGACATGTTGAAGAACTAAAGAGTTTACACGTTGAAGAACTAAATAGTTTACACGTTGAAGAACTAAAGAGTTTACATGTTGAAGAACTAAAGAGTTTACATGTTGTAGAACTAAAGAGTTGACATGTTGAAGAACTAAATAGTTTACACGTTGAAGAACTAAAGAGTTTACATGTTGAAGAACTAAAGAGTATTTCAGGTTAAACCATGAGTTTAACATCAATTTTGTTACTGAAGACTTTTCTATTGAATTTTAGTTTGATTTTTTTCTCAGATGTTTCCAGATTAATATGATTGATTTTCTATCTTTGTTTTGAATAAATAAACGTTCAGTTAACATCATCTGTGACGATCCTGGTGAAGATACTTTTATTTTAACTCGTTAAAAACTCTCTAAATCAATGCAGTGATGCTAAATTATATTGTTTTTACTTTGGTTTTTAAAGCTAAAATGGTCCAAACTGTCGATTTTGCCAAGAACCAGCACAACTGTGGATGCATCATAAATGAGCTCCTTGGCAGAGGTATGCACTGATAAAGTGCTGGTTTCTTAAGTGCTAAACAACAACAACAACAACAACAATGGACTTGTAACAAGAACATATCGATTAACAAACACAGATGAACGAACCTTTGGTCGCAGATTATAGTTTTATATTCACTCGTTTCTTCTTTCTTTGTTAGAAAAGTTCATTTAACAGATTATTGTCGCTCGATTCCACGTTTATTTCTTGTGTTCTTGACGCTGAAGTGAGAAGTTTTTGAGCCGAAATGTTTGGATTGAATGTTGTGTTTGTGGTGAACTTTATTTCCCACTAAAAGCTGCACAAACACACGAGTATAAAAACTATAAATAGCCTCAACAGGCCTGAGACGAGAGCAGCTCCGGATCTAAAGTGGGAAACATTAGAAGCTCAAACGAACTCGATCTTTTCTTCGTTCAAAACGAACCAAAGACACAAACGCGTCAAACTCGCGAAACTAAAGTTGAAGCTTCTCGACAGACGCGCTCGCGGTGGTGCGTTCACGGACCCCGAGCTCGAAGGAAAACTCTCCAGAAGGTCCAGAAGGTCCAGAAGGTGAGACTCACCGCAGTGGATCCTGAGGACGAGGCGAGGAACACCTTGATCACCATTTCTGAGCAGAATGTTGGGAGATCCGAGCACGAGCGGGTCTTAAAGGAGGAGGCAGACCCTCTATTCTTAGACCCCCAGACTATTCCTGTCCCTGCGAGGGTGAGGTTGGAGGTTTGGCCCCCGGGGGTCGCCCCTGCCCACGTGATGATTGGAGGCCACAGATGTCCGTCAGAAGGTCTGGATGTGCTATATATGGACCGACAGGCGGGGGAGGCCCTGAACGCATCTTGATAATTGACCTGAGAACCATTAAAGGCTCCAAAGACGGTGTTTTCCAGGTGACTGTGATGCGTTCAGGTGCACGTCTGACGAGGGACACGAGCCTCAGTCTTTGGTGTGATTTAGCATAAAGGCAGTGGAGGTGAAGAAGAGACTCAGTCTTTAGAGGACAATAAACGTGTCTGCAACACTATGACGTGGTTGATCCAAAGAACTGAGACATGTTCTGACACATGAGTGACAGCTTCTGCTGGGAAGACATCCAGGTAAACGTAGAGATCATGTGTGAATCCTTGATTTAAACACAAACATTTGAATGGATCCTTGATTTAAACACAAACATTTGTATGCATTCTTGATTTAAACACAAACATTTGAATGAATCCTTGATTTAAACACAAACATTTGAATGAATTCATGATTTAAACACAAACATTTGTATGAATCCTTGATTTAAACACAAACATTTGTATGAATCATTGATTTAAACACAAACATTTGTATGCATTCTTGATTTAAACACAAACATTTGAATGAATTCTTGATTTAAACACAAACATTTGAATGAATTCTTGATTTAAACACAAACATTTGTATGAATCCTTGATTTAAACACAAACATTTGTATGAATTATTGATTTAAACACAAACATTTGTATGAATCCTTGATTCAAACACAAACATTTGTATGAATCCTTGATTTAAACATAAACATTTGAATGAATTATTGATTTAAACACAAACCTTTGTATGAATCCTTGATTTAAACACAAACATTTGTATGAATCCTTGATTTAAACATAAACATTTGAATGGATTCTTGATTTAAACATAAACATTTGAATGAATTCTTGATTTAAACATAAACATTTGAATGGATTCTTGATTTAAACACAAACATTTGAATGAATTCATGATTTAAACACAAACATTTGAATGAATTATGGATTTAAACACAAACATTTGAATGAATTATTGATTTAAACACAAACATTTGTATGAATCCTTGATTTAAACATAAACATTTGTATAAATTCTTGATTTAAACACAATTATGTGTATAAATTCTTGATTTAAACACAAACATTTGTATAAATTCTTGATTTAAACACAAACGTTTGTATGAATCCTTGATTTAAACATAAACATTTGTATGAATCCTTGATTTAAACACATCTTGATCTGAACAGGTGTGTTGGACTGACGTTCACAGACATGATGCATCAGAACTACACCTACATGAAGGGAGGCAGTGACGCTCACTCCTCCCAGTGGTCCACGGACACCGAGTACCAAAGTGAGTCTCCTGACACTCAGGTCCTCCCTCACGGTTCAACATCTTCTTCTCGCGCTCAGAGAAGAAGATCCAGATGGCCAACAAGCAGAGGGCCAAGTTCGCCGCCTTCCGCCAGCCCCTGAGGCTTCCTCCCATCAAGCACCTGCAGGTGTCAAGGGTCAAGTTCCAGCACGAGAACCGGGAGCTGAAGAGCCAGAACACGGAGCTGCAGCAGAAGCTGACGGTGATGGCCGAGGAGAACAAACTGCTGAAGAGGATCGAGTATCAGAACTCTGCCGCCATCCAGTACTTCCTGTACTCACCTGACAGCATCACGCAGGTACGTCAAGAGTGACACAGTTTCATTGACTCCGTTTGAAAGTTGAAAATATAACAGTTTGATCTAAACTATAAACGTACATCAGCGTCATATTCAATGATTCAATTGAACATTTATTTGTTGAAACGATGAGTTTTTAACTGAAAGGTCAAAATAATTTGCTGAAAGTTTGATCCAGTATCTCTGTTGGTTTAGTCTGGAGACTCTTATTATACCAACATTTATATTACATTTAAACGACCACAAATTAAAGATATTAAGTTTAGAAAAAATATATACATTTTCTTTTCATTATTGGAATAAAATGATCAAACTCTACATGTAAAAATTGCATTGATTCTGAAATTTAATTTCCTTATTATTATTATTTTCTTTTAATAATTACATTTACATTCAATATTTTTGAATTCATTATTTTAAATTCAATATAAAATGTTAAATGGTGCCACCAGACCAACATTCATTCACTCGAGTCTTCAACGTCATTTTTATGATATTTGCAACTAATGTTCGTTTAAAATATAGTTTAAATTTAAATTTCGCTCAGTGAGGATTGATCTGTTACGATTATACCAACATTATTATACTGAATAGAAAAGGCTACCAAATATATTGTATTGTATATTGTATTGTATGTGAATATATATAAAACAATATTGAATTTAGAACATTTATTTTTTAAATATTTAAATTAGAAAATAAAACTGTAAAAATAAAAAACGTCAGGTAATATTCGAATGATTAAAATCAATATATATAATATAGAAATATGTTGTCAGCTATTCACAAAAATAATTCATTTCAATTTAAAAAAAATGTCAACATTTAAAATGGTAAATTCATCCATTCAATATTGTGACGACACTTTTAAACTAACATTAAAAAGAACCTTTATATTGACTTGAAGCATCATTGAGTTTGAATCATGAATTTTGACCCACGAGCCTGTAGATACAAATTATTAATTGTTTCCAACAAACTTTATTATTATTTAGTAGTTTTTAATGGAAACTAATCATAAGAAAGTCACAGAAATATGTTTTTACTAACCGATAGAAGTTTGTTTCCACCGTCGTGTGTGTATAATTATATATACATATATACTATTAAACTGGTCCAGATCCTGGCCCGGCACGACAAGGAGACCCGGGTCCTGCAGAGGCTGCTGCGTGACACGCGTGTGAGCCGTGACGCGTTGGCCAAGAAGCTGGAGCACACGGAGCGGGAGCTGCTGAGCACCAAAGACAAGCTTCACCACCTGCAGCAGCTCAGCGAGGACAGGAGCCTGCTGGAGAGAGAGACCCTCACCAACAAGCTGGCCAAGGCCACGGCGGAGCTGGAGAAGAAGGACAAGAGGATCCAGGTACGTCCGGAGCAGCGTCTCCTGTGACCCCCCTGGATGTCTCTGAGGTGTCCGTCCTTCCGTCAGGAGCTGGAGAGAAAGATCGAGCTGCGAGAATCCGCTTTCAATCGCCAGCTGACCTCGGAGCAGAAGAAGGTCAAGGAGGTCACGGAGATCGCCATCGAGCTGCGGGAAGAAGTTTCAGAACTCAACAGGAAGGTTGAAGTAAGTAGTTCCTGCTTCTCTTCCTGTACCAGTCATCCAACGTTTCTCCTCCAGACTCAGGAGAAAGAACTGAACATCCAGAACATCTACGACTTCCGGCTCCAGAGGGGAACGTACAGAAGAGGTAGTGAAGGACACGCTGTGAGGATGAAGGTTGACCTCAGAGATCTTTGCTTCACAGGAGGGAAGAGCAAGATGATCCAAACCGACGAAGTGACGCAGAGACCGACCAGAGACGCGGCGCTGCAGTGCACGCAGACCGGCCCGAGTCTTCCTCCGCTGGAGCCCCTCAGGGTCCCCGTGAAGGAGCTCAAGAGACCGGAGCCGGTGGAGGAACCCGTGGTGGCGCCGGTGGAGCGGCCGCCGGAGGAGCCCCTGGAGAAGCCACGCAAGACGCCGGCGCCGGTGGTCGAAGCAGAAGAACCAGAAGACCTGCTGGAGGACGACGAGTCAGAGACGGAGGAGTCGGAGGACGACTGTTTCGTGGAGGAGTTCGGGGACCTGGACATGTCCCAGGAGACCACCGAGGACCAGTCGGACGAGCAGGAGAGCCAGGACTCGGACAACAGGATGGAGTGTGGGGACAAGTTGAAAAAGTGCAGGACCCCCAAAGGAAACGGCCCCAGACCCATATATACGTTCACGCAGGTTATTGAGAACCTCCACAACGGACGTCCTGCCTTCTATGTGCCCTGAGATCCTGTGACCCCCGGACTGTCAATCATTATTATCATTAAACTGAAGTGAGGAGTTTTGATATGTTTTTACTTGATTGACACCTGCTCAACGACTCATGATCTCACTGTTGGTGGTTTTAAGTCTTCAAAGCAGAAGAGATCGGAGACGCTGCAGGTTTTGGTTTCGACCAGTGAAGAACCAACCAGGCGTCGAGCAGCAGCTGTCAATCAACTACAGTCTTCAGACGCCTGGTTGGTTCATCTAGAGCAGGGGTCGGGAACCTTTTTGACTCAGAGAGCCATGAAAGCAAAATATTTGGAAATGTATTTCAGTGAGAGCCATATAAATAATATTCAGATGTAAGAATCTGTGCTTGACACGAATTCAAGCCCTTTTCCTTTGTTCATCAAAATCAACAAAGACTTCAGACGGGTTCATCCCTTTCCATGCCTCCATTCCAATATGTCCATCATATTTAAATGAAGCACAAGACTAACATTTCTCCATTTCTGTGATCATGAAAAAACAAAAACAAATGAAAACATGAATTCAAACTAACAGTTTATATTTGTTAATTTTAAACATGTCTGATATGAATCACACAAGTGGATTAATTCCATTTCAGATGAAGTTTAACGAGAATAAAACTGTTCATCAGTAACTTCACATCATCATCGCTTTGTCTGATCGTCTCTGACGTCATTAGAATGTGTCTCACCTGCACCTGTTTAACGTGTTTGTGTTTCTGCGTATTCTTATTACATTCGTGAGATAAAGGTCATTTACAAATAGTCATCATGTGATGGTGTATTAGTGCAAGTGTGTTTTAAGGACTCGATCACAAAAGGAAAACCAGCATTTGTTGCGCTTTCGGGGGGGGGAGGGGGGGGGGGGGGGGGGGGGGGGGGGGGGGGGGGGGGGGGGGGGGGGGGTTTTGCCCCCCGGGCAGAAGAAGGAGGGGGGGGGGGGCTTTGTTTCTCGGGGCCGAGAGAAAAGACCGAGGGGGCGTGTTGTTTCTGTGACTCTAGAGAAGAACCTGAAGTGACGTCATGTTTCTTACTTAGAAACCTGCAGCTTAACTTTGATGGACCTGACGTCATGTTTCTGTGACTCTAGAGAAGAACCTGAAGTGACGTCATGTTTCTGTGACTCTAGAGAAGAACCTGAAGTGACGTCATGTTTCTGTGACTCTAGAGAAGAACCTGAAGCGATCAAACGCGCATTATTTTGTTCGATATATTATTTAAAAAAAACAAGCTTATAATTCTATATCGTTTTTCTGAATTGAATTGAATTTCTCGATTCATATGATCTTTTCCGTGCGTTCAGTGGAAGAGGCAGGAGCTCTGATTGGCTGCTGTGCACGTCAATCAAATTTTCAACCAATCGGCACAATAACCATTTGATTGACATGCACAGCAGCCAATCAGAGCTCTCTTTACTATTTTCTTATATCATATTTTATTAAATCACGCGATCTACTCGCAACAGCTTCGCGATCGACGTATTGCCGCCCCTGAAACAAGTGATAATATTTTATGTTTTGTTTTATGTTATTTTCTGCGAGCCAGATGCAATCATCAAAAGAGCCACACCTGGCTCGCCAGCCATAGGTTCCCGACCCCTGATCTATAGGTTTCATCGGTCGGATCCAAAACCTGCACCGTCTCGTTTGAGACCCGAGACTCCATGAGTATCGAGAGTCAGAAGCGAGTGTTACTGAGCAAACATGGACTCGAGTTCCCATCAGTGACAGAGACTGTTGAAGCTTCTGGGTTCAGGTTCTCGCACCAAACATTGTAAACCAGCTCCATGTTTGCTTCATGAAACTGAATGATTTAATGATCGAATCCATGATCTGACACCGTGTGAGTCGTGACAAACTCACACGAGGGTTGAAATCTTGACGCACTCAAGGTTGAACTAAAGTGATATTAAAGGATTCTTTCTGGAAGAATCTACAGTATCTTAATCATCTCTTTCTTTCTCTGCCTTCACCAGAACATTCCATCAAATTCCTTCATCAACTCTTGTCTGTGTAGAAGATGATGTCTGTTCCTTCTCTTAAACACTGACATCTTCACATCACCAACGTCTACATCCATCATCGAGCACCAACTACACAAACATTGACCGTTAATGCCACGAATAAAATCGACTTTTTTTTCCTACATGACCTTTATTAAAAACAAACATTCCGCTCAGGCTGCGTCGCTTAAATAACAAATAAAAAGATGAACAGTTTCAAGAACACAAACGAGTGTCGACTTCTAGCTGAAGGCGTGGAGACCCAGAGAGACCACCTTGTTGCAGACCACCAGCCAGCAGGTGATCCCGACGCCACCTTGAGAGACACGACAAGAGTTAACTTTCTCGGACCTTCACTCGTGTGTTTCCAGTAACGACCTGTCACTCCGGTCGGAAAGGCCACCAGCCGCTCGACGGGGGCGATCCATTTGCTGGGGATCACGGTGACCGGGTCGGAGTAATACTTCCAGATCAGAGAGATCATCAAGAGACCCTGGAAACGACCCACATGCCAGTTTAGAGTCAACACAAGTGAACGATGGCGTCGTGGTTTTCTCTCTCACCTGGAGGATGTAGAACACGATGTTCACGACCCACTTCATCTTGGCTTGTTGTGCGGTTCTGCCTTTCACTGGAAACATGTTCATGGTCTTTAGAGAGCGTCGAGGACAAACACAAAAGTACTCTCACAGCAACACTAGAACACGGACCATCTCACCATGAGTCTTTAACTTGTCCGTCAACTTGTTGATTTTACGCTCCAGCCTGGCGTATCGAGCGAACTCGTCCATCATGCTGATGTACGTCATCTCCTTCTTCATCTCCTGGATCTCTGCTCTCATTTCGTTCTCCTGCTCGGCTTCTTTCTGGACCATCTTGGAGAACTTTGACGGAGAAAAACAAAAAAGCTTTTAAAATAACACAGATTAAATACCCTTCATTAAAGTATTGGATGTTTTAAGGTGATTTTGAGTAAATGTTTTTATTTTAACTGCTGATATCTCCATTCATCTCTCAAGTGACTTATAAGATTATTGTTCCGTAAATTAAAAGTATCACAATAAAGGACTTGAATCATAACCAAGGCTTGATATGAACACAAACAATTTACCCTTTTCCATTTATTGAAATGAAATAATGTATTTTTAAAAGCTTCTTCTGTTGATATGGGTCTAAAACACGATCGAATAATGATGAATAATGATGAATAATGATGAATAATGATGAATAATGATGAATAATGATGAATAATGATGACTAACAAGCTGTTAAATAAAATAAATGGCACAATACGAAGGATATTTCAAATCCAAGCGTAAATACTCACGAATGAAGATATACTGGGCAGGAGTGTCTTCATCAGGTTGCAGAGAAACACTGAGGCCAGAACCAGAAACCAGGCGTAACCAGATTCCATTGTTTTCAAATCAACAAACGAGTCAATTTAAGAAACGAATGTTATGGCAAACACGCTCTTCCTCGACGGCGCGTTCTTTCTGGTCGCTGAGCTGGACACGTGTATGAGCGCCACCTGTCGGACTGGAAGAGTAATCCACCTATTAAGAGAAAATCATGTACAGAATAAAATAAACAATGATTGTAATTGTGGACTTTTACTGCAATAATCTTGTATTTAGTGATATATGTTTTCAAGATTGGAAGTAGGATGTTTTTTAGTTCAATACTAGTTTCTCTTATCTTTTTTTTATTTGATCTTATTTAATTTATCTCATTATATTTTATTTAAATTTGTTTTATTTATTTCCTTCACTCTATAATATACTATATTCCGAAACACTACAGGAAAAACAATCCCTGGCAATAAATGTATTTTGATACTGATATAACACTGGGAAAAAGTGCTACTTTTACATACTTACTTGTATTAATTAATATATTTGTAGCAGTAATATCAAAAATATGAACTTAAATAAACATTTTGTATACAGCAGCATTCTCTACTTTCTGTTTCATGTATTTTGTGAGAGAATTAATCTTGTTTATCGCCCCAAAAAGTGCAGACGAAAATCATGATGGTAATCTAGTTACAGTAAACATTAAGAATAATCAGAGAACCTTAACCGACATCAATTTTGTTGTTACTTATACTCTATAACTTATATATCTTGTCTTAAAACTAATTTTTTAGTGTGTTAAATTAGATGTTGTATAGTTTTAACCAATATCCTGGTTTTATATTTTTATTGTAGTATTTGTTTTTATCCTGTGAGGTCAAGTGATGTAAAAGTCATGACAAATAAAATGTATTATTATCGTCATTATTAACCACATTTTTTTTCCTAAACCTTTTTTTTATTCTATATTTTCTATTATTTTCCTTTTCATTTTTAAGGGCAAACTTTGTTCAAATTGATTCATATAATATAATAGTTAATATAATAATTGGTTCTGTTTTTTTATTGCTCTTTTTTCTTGTTTATTCTGTACTGACACATGAGAAAATCATATGTTGATGTTGTAATAAAGGTTTCTGATTCTGATCAACTTTGTGTTCAACAAGTGTGTTGTTGTGTGTATGTTTGTGTGACATTGACAGAGGGAAGGTGGTGATATGACCAGTTATTGTTGTAAAAGTGAAATAAAATACAATTGTAAATCAGTTTCTCATCAGCCGTGAACTTAACGCCCCTGATTTGAAGTATGTAGGTACTGTAGGTAAAACTTTATTGATAGGTTCAGAGATGGAATGAACAGGTTAAATTAACCTTATAATTTAAGAATTATACAACTCTCTTTTTTAGCAGCACATTGTACAAACACATTTATTTTATTTTATTATGTAGCTCCAGTATAACCTATAATGCTTTAATGCAGTGTTAGTGTCTGCATCTAAACTTGAATCTTCTTTAATAATGGACTGATATCACGTAAATCATTGAGTAATTTATAATATTGTTATAAAAATATGAGACTTGCGTCCAAAAACCTTAAGAGGTTTTGTTTACTACGTTACCCAGGTTAAAAAAAAGACAATATAAAAATACGTTCGCCAACTAAGGACTGTGTTTAGAAAAGATTTTTACATTTTTAAACCTGAAAGAAAACGGTAATTCATATTCAGGTTGACTGTTGATTGACAGCAGGTCTCGGCCACACAGGTGAGTTGCTATGGTTCAAATATGCGCTGCCTCTACATGCAGGCCAATCAGCGAGAGCAAGAGGCGGGGCTTATCTTATCCCGCAAGGCTGGTTGGTTAAAATGAGAGAAAATAAAAGCGGAGATCCAATCCGGTTTGAGCTGGTTCTGGTGAGTCGTTCACGCACACACACGAGCACGAACTCACACACGCAAGCATCGACTACGACGTCTGTCTGTCTGTTGGAAGCAAAAATGGGTCGTAAAAGGGTGAGTTTTGTCTTAAATATTCCTTCAATAATGTCGTTCAGTGGTTTCAAGATGGCGCGTCATGTTCCGCGTCTTTTTTTGGCGCTAAATGTTTACCTGCGTCACATGTAAAAACATGGCAGCTTCAGACGTGGCTCACGTTTTCTGGAGAAACACCTCGAAGTGAGAGAACAACAGTCGATGTCGACGAGTCTGTGCTAAGAAAACGACTGCAAGAGTTTTTTGTGCTACATTTGTTTCTTGAACATCTAGTCCAGCGGAAGAAGAAGCGCGTGTTTGAAAACATCAGATGTTGTTGTTGTTTCTGCTCATATATGATTATATTATTATATTATCTAAACAAAGACGATAGAATGCGGTGCAGAAATGAGAAAACCGTGCATTAGCACAGAAGTTGCATAATTGCGTGTGTGTTCTATACGGAAGCCAGATGTGCCCATCCCCCCCCTGACACACCCACCTGAGTCTTACCTGCATTCATTCTTTCCATGTTTCCTCCACAGAGCAGCGGCGCAGAAGCAACAGAGAAGGTCAGTCCAGAAGAAGACTTGCTTCACCTCGAGACCAGTTTTAACAAAAGATTTGCGAAAACTGTGCAAACACACTTTCAAACTAAAATATTTGATCTTAAAAAAAGTACATTTAAACGAGACGATCTGTGAAGAGTTTTTTCAAAATCAAAACTTCAAAGTTGTGGAAGATTACAACACATTTTGATACTTAAAATTCAAACCTATCACATGTAAACAGGGTTTGTCTCCAGTCTCACTCACTCAGCCCTGAACACGGGATAATGGACTTCATTGGTCAATAAAGATATTCTTTATAAAAGAAAACATGAAACTGTACAATGATAATAATTTAATCCACTAGTATCGCATAAATTAAAGTCGTAATGATGTTGACAACATTCAATATCCTGATTGAAGTGGTTTGAGAGATGATCTGGTCCTGATGTTAAGAAGTGAATTCAACTTCATAAACAACCCAATACGGTGAATATTCGTGGATACATGTACAGATGGTAACGAATCCAAAACGAAATACAAGTTATTACAATTGTTTCAAGTGATCACAGGATGATTGTCTGAAGAAATAACATTTTTATATCAAAGGATGAAATGTATTCACATTTAGAATGATTCAATTGGTCGATGACTCTCTGAGTGACGCACATGTGACATATTAAGCTAAAGAATAATAAATAAGATAAATTGATCCTCTGGTGTTTTAAACCAACGATTGTGATTGTTTTGGAGATGAAGTGTCGCCTACTGAGTAAATTCAGTCGCTAACGACGCTTCATTGAAAAATGATGCCACCAAGTGGACATGAATATATGTTTGTGTTCACTTTATTTTACATTGTGTTGTGATGACAAAACAGAATATTTAACACCTTTCTTGTCTTTTCAGCCTCAGAGGAAGTCTCTCCGGATAAAAGAAGTACGTTTTATCTTTTTTTTTCTTATTGTCGTTCGTCCCCAACATTAAACCAAATAAGTTTGATCCCATTTTTCATCTTTCTCACCAAACATGTGTAAGTTTGATGTAAATATCGTTGTTCGTGAGTCTGTACAAACACATAAAACTACTACATTCTCAATGGGCTGATAGGTCGTTTCTATTTGGTTACATAGGACATGTTTCGATGACCTCTGACCCCCTTTTACTTCCATATTCAAAAGTCTCATTTGGCATTTTTTAAACAAGGGATTTTCTTGTTTTTGTCCAGCAGAAAGAAGCTGTGCCAACTCAAGACGTGCCAAAGGTAAACACTTGCAGTTGTAGTTGAATGTTTTCTTTCTCTACATCAAAATAAGCTGAGGTGGGACCTCTGAGGAACTCTGGCACACTGGTTGACGTGTTGTTTTGTCTTCTAGAAGGATGAAAAAGCTAAAGTCGTCTCGAAGGTAAGAAGACGTTTGACAGCCATAACTTGACCGAGTTGATCTGTTGTTCTAATGCCGTTGGTTTCTGTGGGTCAGGCTGCTCCTGCGGCTAAAAAGGGGAAAAAGGCTGACGAGAAAAACAAGAAGCCTGAGGCAGAAGAGGAAGACACGTCTGTAGAGAACGGCGACAAGGAAGCCGAAGAGGTTCTTATTACCGTGAGCCATGTTGTCGAAGCAGAATAACAGTCGTCCATGTTTCCTAACAGGTTCCTGCAGCAGAGGAGAAGGAGGACGAAGCCGAGGACGACTCACCTGCAGAATAGTCCCTGCTGTTGGTAGTGATCTACCTTTTTTATTTTTCAGGAGTGGGTTGAATTGTCGATTGTTTCGGGAAGGGTTCTACTTGTTTTAGTCATTTTAAGGTTTCTGTCGAGGGCATATTTTTAGTCAACTAATCCCAACGGTTTTGGCACAACTACATCGTTTCAGTTCCTGGAGCAACTCGGGACGTAAAAGTTCAGCGGCATCATAATTTGTGAGTTAAACTTAAAATGTAAGGACTTATGTTCAGACCTAAAATGTTATATTGATATTTAAAACAATCTAAAGCCACATTCTTGCCGTGAGATTTGATAAAACTGCATGTGTTGTTATCGTTTGTAATAAGGGTTGGTTATCATGGCCGTTTTCTACCGACTCATTTTGGGGGATTTTCTCGTGGTTTCACTTCGATTATGTACAGTTTTCACACAATTTCTTAGGGAAATGTTTTACATTTGCAATGTATGATTTACAGTTTCTTATTAAAGTTTGTATTTTTCATTTTGGTGTTTTTTTTTCTTTGTACGAGGATATTTTCTTTCTCTAAAATGATTTGCATTTAAAATAATTCCTGTCACTATTTGGACCAATCAGCGTTTTCTATATGTAGTATTTTACGACGGATGTGAGGTGGTATCACGGGGAAGACAGTAGTTTTGACGTCTACAGGCTTCTGTGGTCCTCGTGAGGACGAGGCTTTTCTTAAATATGTTGCATTATTTTTCATTTATAGCCATTTTAAGTTGCACACAGTTAAAGGGATCCTTTGGGTGTTAACTTATCTTACTAAATTAACTCAATAAAGATCATAGAAAAGATTGAGTGTAGAGTTTTGAACAAATGGTACTTTTCTCTAATTGATTAATTATAACTTATTTCATTAGTACAAGGTTTAATGATGATGAAGAAGTTAATTGTAATTTTCCAACACTTCATATCACCATCGATGACTGGATCAATCATTTCATCACAAATTAATTTGGTGAGATTAGAAAAGATTAAAAAATAAAATAGATTAGAAACTTCTGTTTCCAGTGTTGTAAACATGTTTTTGTTGCTGGTGTTCTGAATATAATAAGATGAAGCACAAAATGAACAGAAGAAAAACAGAACTAAGCAACAATATATTCATTCTGCAGCACACATTAAAACGCTTAAAACAAATATGGGGACCTTTCTCCTTCAAATGACCTTGGATTTATTAGTTGATTATTAAGTTTTGTTGATTGTTTATTTTATCTTTAATGTCCTTTCATTGTTTACTTCATGTTTTGCATCGTGGATGAGCAGTGGTCAGTCAACAAGTCCAATCTTGTGTGTTTATGTGATCATTTATAGGAAGATTATGAAGCAAAATAAATGCTGACATGTTTCAACTTTTACATTTACTATTCGTTTTAAAATGTATGTATTTTTTCAAAAGATAACAATTTAAATAGAGATGAATATTTAAATATAAGAATAAGTAAAAACATACTTGCAATACGAAATAAAAGTAATACATGGATTTAAAGTTGAAGTACGTTGATGATAAAAGTTTAAACCATTATTTTTTTATTCTTACATTTACTTCTATATAATATAAAGTACTGGCGATTTAAAAAAAAGGATTATTCAGTGTTATTGTGACGTCATACGGCAAAATTAACGAGTGATTATTGAATTATTAAAAGCGCAGCAATTGAGTCTCAACTGCATTTTAATTGTATATTTACATGACTTTGTTAAAAGAGTGTTAAAATCATTTCTTGTGCGGACGTTGATACTTTGCGTCTTTGTTGCTCCCTGCCCCCTGGTTCCGGTGTGTGACGTCGACACCGGAAGTGAGTGGTGCAGCCGAGGCCTCATCCTGCCAATGGCGACTGAAAACAGGCTGAATAGAAAGCGGGAGCAACCGTGGAGGGGGTCGGAGCTGCACAGGCCAAATTAAATAAATATATATTGTTCGCTGGAGTCACAGAGTTAACCTATTTTTTCACCCGACAACATTCACGTCCGGTTCAATGGCCAAAAATCGGAACAATTCGCTCCTTGAGTCGGGTAAGAAGTCAACACACACCTTCAATTCATCATTTAATTCATATCTTATTGTTATTGTTTGTTTTCTAGAGCTCTATTATTTGATATCTCGTTTCTTATCAACGGGTCCGTTTCAGGCAGTGGCTGAGGTGAGCTAGCATCTCGTGCACGACTTGTTTATGGTTGTTTCGACACTTTAGCTCACAATTAAAAGATGGATGTGATGTAACGTCAGTCTCTGGTCCTCGCAGGCGCTCGCCAGAGGGATAGAAGAGGCTCAGGTGTGTAGCTCGTGTCGCTTCACTGTTGTTGTTGCTCCACTTGTGTTGAGACGTCATTTGACGTGAACGCTCGCTCGTGCGTGTGTGTCTCACGCACGCCCTTCTCTCGCCACAGCTGCTGCCCAGGAGGCTGGACTGGCAGGGCCACGAGCACCCGAGGACCTACCAGGACCTGGTAAGACTGCAGGTGTTTGTTATTGTGACAGACGCGCTTGTTTACGCTCTTTGTTCTTCTGCCTGGTGTGTGCGTGTGGACGCGCGCACGTCGCGCACGCCCCAGGTGTCGCGACACACCTGTCACACGTGATGCTTCTAGAGGAGGAAAGTGAAACATGGTGACGAGAGAAAAAAGGGATTTTTTGGGTTCGATATTTAGCTCGTGCTGTTGTTACTGCAGATGGTGAGAGTAGTGAGGCTTCTGTCTGACGGTGACGTCACGCGCGCCAGCCAATCGGATTCCGAGAATGGCCGCGTCCGCGTCACTGTGACAGCAACGAGCGCTGTGATTGGTCAGAAATGGAACGTTGAGCGTTGAAGCCACGCCCACTCCACGGCTCTGTGGGACCAACTGTATTTTGCCTCATGACGTCACTTTTAGATTAAATTTGTTTACAACCTGATTAGAAAGTTTTGTGTACAGATATTCGCGTATTTTTGTCTCATCAAACTAGTTCAAGGTAGTATTTTTTTAACTTGAGATTTACATTTATTTGAGAATGATGTGTATATTTGTTGTAGACTTACTTCAAATACTTGAGCTTTTTGGTTGAACCTTGCATTAGCATTTACCACAATTCCTGGAGAATGAAAATACAAGAAGTGTCATCTGGCTTTTATGACTGCTTTGCTACTGACCTTGTCTGACTGTTTTGTATCTCCTTAAGTTTAGGAGATGCATAAAAGTCAAATAACGTTTAGGAACTAAACGTTATTATTTTCCTGCTTTTAGCCAAATTGAATGAGTCCATTTAATGATGCTGTTGTAGTGGGTCTGAAGCTCAATGCCTCACATTCACATGTTGAACAAATTAAATATGTTGGCATTCTGAAAACATGACAAGTCAAAGATGGATAGATAGATAGAACTTTATTGATCCCTCAGGAGGTCTCCTTCAGGAAAAGTACTGTATAATATGTGTTTACTTCTATGCATCATATAGTAGTACCTGGACACTTTACGGATCGAACAATTTCAATGTTTTACACCGTGTCATCCTCACACTAATCTTGTACTTCTTCAAGGTTGCTGCGAACACACATATCGCTCCTGATCATTTGCTTCAGATATGCAAGCAAATAGGACCACTTCTGGACAAAGAGGTGCCATCATGTGTCCCTGGTGTGCACTCTCTGCTGGGTTCAGGAAAACAGTCGGTCTTCAGGACCGCGAAAGGTACGTTCCGTGGGCGAATGAACTATTTTATAATCTATTGACATCTTCCTCCGTTGTTCACCTTCCAGACTGGGACAACGTGCAATGTAAAGCTTCATCATATGCAGCCCTTCGCCGGGGCAGACCACCCGAGAGGCCTTTAAATGACCGAGAACCTCAAAATCTGGGTAGATTCTTTTGTTGGTACCTCAACAATATTTTAATATGTAGTTGATTTGCATGACTGAAGTAAACATAATGTCTTTATTGTTCCCACAAGTTAGATCTGATCTCTTACTACTGTTTTTTTTGCTGCTGTCGTGACTCTGTACGATTTGCTTGCAGTCAAGATTCATCGGGGGAGAGAGCTCACTGGGGCACAACGCTTCAGCTCCATCAATCCTGTCAGCAACTATGAGCGCATGCGTCTGCACAAGCGAATCCTCGGTCATCTGTCAGCCGTGTACTGCATTGCATTTGATCGCACTGGTCTCAGGATCTTTACAGTAAGAAACTCTTCATTCGTCTTTTGATGGAGGAGTGTGGCACTATGATTGTAATGTCTTGTGTTTGTTCAGGGCTCAGACGACTGTTTGGTGAAGATTTGGTCTTCGTTCGATGGACGGCTTCACACCACGTTGCGCGGACACTCGGCAGAGATCACAGACTTGGCTGTTAGTTATGAAAACACACTCATCGCTGCGGGAAGTTGTGACAAAACCATCCGTGTGTGGTGCCTTCGTACTTGTGCGCCTGTTGCTGTGCTTCAGGGGCACAGTGGATCCATTACCTCGCTACAGGTGTGGTCAACGGCCATTTGTTCATTAATTCCTTTTTAAGAAAGAATGTATAGCAAACATAGTTTCCCTGCTGATCTGCGTAATGATCCACAGTCTGTTTATTTTACGCTAGACCTTTGAATATTTTTCAAAACGTCATAAAAAGATATGAAGGAATTGTTTATTGTGACATTTTTCAAACCTGATTGTGTTGTGCTTTTTCCAGTTTTCTCCTTTCTCTGCCAAAGGCTCCAAGCGTTACATGCTGTCCACTGGGACAGATGCCACGGTCTGCTTCTGGCAGTGGGATGTGAACAACATAAACTTTAGGTGAGTTGCACCAGAGGCTATCAAACACTTAGTGGATTAAAAAAAAGGTTGTATTAAAATGTTCTTTTCATTCCTTAATGGATGTATTTGAAACGGGGTGGATCCTTAAGAACTCCTAAAGGGCATGACATTCAGGAATCTAAAATAGGTCTTTAAACGCATGATATTTAAGTTTTTATGTTGGTTTCAAGTCTCTTACATGTATGTATAAATAAAAAAAGTATTTATTAAACAAACCGGTGAAGTGGTCGAGATGTGTTTTATTAATTTTTTCAATGTTTGTTGAGTTGGTAGTTCATTAAATTTCAAATGGTTTGAAAAAAGAAATCTTAAACTTCACTTGAGCTGTAGAAACTCTGTGATACATCCACGTGACACGTTCATATAAATGTCCAAATGTTTTGTTGGTCTTCATTAACTGTTGTTTCAATTCCTTCTCTAGTGATCGACCTCACAAGTTTACAGAGCGACCGAGACCAGGTGTTCAGACGGTTTGCTCATCGTTCAGTCCAGGTAATTATCCATATTTATTGTTGCAAAATGGGAGTAGAAAATGTCTAGAATTATGAAATTAGTTGTCTCTAAATATTTGCTTTTGAGGGAAAACATTGTTTTATATTGTTATATAGGTATATCTAATATTTTCTTCTCTCACAGGTGGAATTTTCTTAGCCACAGGAAGTACTGATGATGTCATTCGGATCTATTACTTGGGTAGTGGAAATCCAGAAAAAATATCAGAGCTCCATGAGCACACGGTAAGAAAACAAATGTTAAAAACTCAAATATACTTTATAGTTTTTTAAAATATTCAACATTGCATTGTGTATCCGGTACAGGACAAAGTGGACAGTATCCAGTTTTCCCACTTGAGTGAAAGGTATAATGTTTTCTTCTCTGTGTTTGTGACAGTGGTGGTTATATTAAATGATGTTCCTTCTCAGATTTGTCAGTGGAAGTCGAGATGGGACGGCAAGGATCTGGAAGCTCCATCATCGTCAGCAGTGGCGATGTATTCTTCTCAACATGTCCGCCACTCTTCCAGGGTAATGTGACATTTCTATATTCTACTACAAACTGTTTCTTATGAGAATAATGGCGACAGATTACTGCACTTATCTTAAGGAACGATTTTAAAATATCTTGTAAAGTTTTCCCCTTTTAACTATATATCATTGAAAAGCTTTTTTATTAAATATTTTAGATTTTATCCGCTTTGAATGTTTTAAATTGTATTAAATATTTAAGATTTGATTTGCTTTAAATGTTTTAAATTCTTCGAGTCATTTGAGCAGTTAACAGTGTGAAATGTTCATGTTAAGTCTGTGTCAAAAAGATCATCAATAAAGGTCTAATAATAGTCTTTTGCTCTTAAGACTGGCATGAAACTGCAAGAACATTTACTCAAATATGGGTTTTAAATTCCATTTATGATCATGTAATGTTATCTCCTGACTTATTCAATATGTGATTTTCTTTCTTCCACTCAGAGCGGAAACGACGAATGAAGAAGAAAGTTACTTTAAGCCCAAAGTAACCATGGTAGCGTGGGATCGCCATGACAATAGTGTCATCACTGCAGTGAACAACCATCTCCTCAAAGTGTGGAACTCCCACTCAGGACAGCTGCTACATATCCTTAAAGTAATCGGCGCTTGTGTCTTTTGATGTAAGAGAATGCTGGATCCTAACTTCTAACTTCGTCTTCTTGGTTTCAAGGGCCACGAAGCCGAGGTGTTTGTTCTGGAGCCGCACCCCTTCGACCCGAGGATCATACTGTCTGCAGGCCACGATGGCAACGTTTTCATTTGGGACCTTCTTCGTGGAAAGAAGACGCAGCACTACTTTAACATGGCACGTAAAACATTTGACATAATGTGATAACAAAACACTTTATACCTTCACTTTGAAGGTCATCGTATTTAAGGATGTGGAATCATTTGTTTGGCAGGTTTTGTTTACTTTGTCACATTGTTTCAATAGCTTATCTGTGTTTCTACTGCAGATTGAAGGTCAAGGTCACGGTGCTGTGTTTGATTGCAAATTCACCCCGGATGGTCAGCGGTTTGCTTGCACAGACTCCCACGGCCACCTGCTCATCTTTGGTTTTGGCAGCTCTAAGCCATATGAGAAGGTTTGTATCCCAGTTCCTCCCTCAGGCTGGGATCATAACTTTGCAAGTTGTTTTTGTGGCAACAACTTAAAAACAATTCTTTCAGCTTCCAGATCAAGTGTTCTTCCACACGGACTACAGGCCGCTGATCAGGGATGCAAACGGTTTTGTACTTGATGAACAAACTCAACAGGCGCCTCATCTCATGCCTCCACCTTTCCTCGTGGATGTGGATGGAAACCCTCATCCTCCCAGGTACAATGTTGCCAAATGAAACCTTTTCTTGTTGTTCTAAAAGACCAACAACATCAAGACGTTCACTCTAAGCAAGATTGAAAGATGTAGTTTGTTATAAAGATAAAAGGGTAAAAGAATATCCAAATCATCACCACCATAGATGTTAAACCCACTGGCTGGAGGGAAATACTGATTTCCATTTTTTTACCCACCTAGCAACTTCAAAACACACAAGTCGTCATTGTTTTTATTGATCACACAAACCTTTTTTATAACAATAAAAATGAACACAACATCCTTTAAAGGAAAATAAAATAACAAATGAGTGCAGACGACACTGAACTAATCAAACCATCGATTTAAACTTCATAATCACTTTAATAATGACATGTTTCACAAATGTTCCAAAATTGCAATAGTTAGAAAAGCCTTGAATCTTATGTGTTTTTATCTGTTAGTTGAAGTGATTTCTGTTTAGTTTTAAAATATCCTATGTCCTTGAACACATCATCCGTGGTCATTGAACGCATAACTTGTGAGTGAGAAGTTAAGTTTGTGTTTCTTCCATTTATTTTAAGTAATTACTAAAAGTTCCCTCTTTCTATCATCGTGTACAAATATAAGTGTAATCTTGTATAAAACGAATGCGTTAATGTTTCATTTTATCGGCCAAAATTCATAAATGCTCATCTCTTTGCTGATAAATCATCCGGATAAACAAACGAGTGCAGCTTTAGCAGTTTTCTTCTGAACATCTTTAATCCAAATTCAATTTATATTTTGTTTAAATTGTTAATGGATTTTTTTTTAAACTTTGAATTTGGGTCATTTTCATACAACTGTATGTGTCATTTCCTTTTAAAACCTGTTCCATCTTAACTATATAATCAAAGTTATATGAATAACATTCTTAACTTCTTCAGCAATGACCAAGAATAGAGATTTTTGTCAAGTTCAGGAAGAATTTCGGGAAAAACGACAAAACATTCTGGTTAAATATTGTGTACATGCTACAGGATGTAATCGTCTTCCCAGAAATATCCATTCATGTGCAGAAGTGGAACGTTTATAAGATTGCAAATGTTTCACAGAGTGACTTAAGCACTCGTCTTCTAGAGTAACGGTGATTTTATTTATTTTTAAATATAAGAAAGTTAATGATGGTTTGTTGCCGTTCAACACAGTTACCAACGTCTTGTTCCGGGTCGAGAGAGCATCGCTGCTGAACACTTGGTTCCTCAGTTGGGATACGTTGCAACAAGTGAGTCACAGTCGACAGTCTTTCAGAATGAAAACGCTGTTCTCTCTTTTTAAATCTTCACCTTTCCACGTGCAGGCGACGGCGAGGTGGTGGAGCAGGTGATCAGCCAGCAGACTGCAGATCACGAGGCCGCCACGCAGAGAGTGGGCAACCTTCTGGATGAAGCTATTCGAGCACTTCAGCAGCAACAGGACCAGCAGAGCCCTGCTGGCAACGAGGCGCCGCTGCAGGTCGGAAGCAGAAGCGAGGGGCAACCTGTGCTGCCGGGACAAGCCCCTGCTCCTGCTCCAAGTACTCCCCGCAGAGGTATTCTAAACATGCACTGTGCCTGTGCTTCACTCACTCCTGTTGCAGATGTTATATTTGTATTTGGTCTCCACAGTATCTGTCAATGAGCGCGTTGACATTCAGTCTCCGCCCAACGTGGGCCTGCGCCGCAGTGGTCAGGTGGAGGGCGTCAGGCAGATGCACCAAAATGCACCTCGTAGTCAAATCGCCACCGAGAGAGACTTGCAGGCCTGGAGACGCCGAGTGGTTGTTCCTGAACTGGGTCAAAGCAGTTACAGGTATGTGGACCAAACAAGTCATCAAATCACAGAAGCTGTTGGATCTACAAAGTCTCGATGATGAACAGGGACCAGGAGGAGATTCGGACGGCCAGAGGTGACGAAGAGATGGCCTTGTACAGCATGAAGAAGAGGCGCATTTTATACAACAGCTGTCGAGTATGTATCGTGTTCCTTCCTCACGTGTACTTGCATGATAGTTGTTTGAAAAGTAAATGTTGCATTGAAAAGGTCTAAACAATCTCAATGTTTTAAGTTTTATTTTTAAAGACAACAGATATATAAGTATACATAACTTTTATATGGTTAAATTTAACATTAGAAACTTGAATTTTTAATTGAAAAGTTTTTTTAAGCATGAATCCTTTTTTAATGATTGTGTTCAATCCTTTCTATATTGAAGGTAAATATACTTTTTATTTAAAAATGTAAAGAGTAATGTGGATATTCAACGTTTCCTTTTTTTATTTTTATTTATTAAATAAATTCAAAATATTTTTCTAATAAAGGTTTGATCCTAAATCTTAAAAAAACAGATACTTTTTTCTTAACTCAATATGTTTTAATTATAAGCCTAAAATCAATTAAAAAATGATCAAATATTAAATTTTTCAATTCAATTTTAAAAAAAACAGTTCAATTGACACATTATTGTATTACATTAATTGTTAAAAGATGAATTCAATTATTAAAAAGCATTTCAATAAAAACAATTCAAATTTCCAACATTTAAATGTTAAATATTCTAATGGCACTGATCCATAACCTCTTCCTGACCAAGATCTTATTGCCTTTGAAGGATGATTCCGACGACGAACCCACGACGAGCACAAAGAAGAATCACGGTCGCTCTAACCTGACAGATTTGATAGAATTTTCCTGTGAAGAAGGAGAGGAAACCGCGACCTCCGACGTACACTCTGAGGTACCACACTTGAGACGAAGCACTTTAATGTAACCTTCTTTTTTTTAATGTCATGGGAATTTATTTCCTTTTTTTCTAGGACAATGAGATGGACGGCACTGACCTGGATTCCTCAAATGAAGAGGAGTGGAACAGTGACAGTCAGAGGTAGATGAGTTAATCACGCCTTCTTTTTTCTTTCTTTAAAGTATGTACTTTTTTGAGTATTGTTTTGATTGTTTAAGCGCTTTGTGACCCTGGTCTCGAAAAGCGCTATATAAATAAATATTACTTACTTACTTACTTACTTCTTTTTAGTTTAATCCACATGAATGGACAGGCAAGTGTCCAAGAACAATGACACACAAAACTTTGTAAGAATTTAAAAAGGAAAAATAGTTTTTTTGATATTGAAACCATGACTGGCTAATTTGTAATTCGGCTGTAACTTTGAAAATGTTCGCTCCGACAGCCACTCGTCCAGCGAGTACTCGGACTGGACGGCGGACGCTGGCATCAACCTGCAACCCTCCACGCCCTTGTCGTCACGCAAGCGCGTCCGGCGCCAGCTCAGCAGTTCAGAGGAAGAGGAGGAAGAAAACGAAGAAGAGGAAGAGAAGCCTCCGAGTGATGAAGAGGAAAAACTGGAGACGAAAGGCAAAGAGAAGGCGAAGAAGTCAAAGGTCAAGTCCCCAAGGGTCAGTTCTCAAACTTGACATTTTGAACAATTCTGTGGAAAATACTTTTTTTTTTAAACCTCTTAAATGATTGTAACCCATAATGTTTTGCTTGTTTTCTTCAGCGACCAAAGCCACGTCCATCCATCAACAGAGAAGTTTCCAATGAGTTCCGTCCTTCCATCTGGATCACCGACGTCATCCCCAGGAAATCTCCATTCGTCCCCCAAATGGGTGATGAGGTACATATTCTTAACCCAAGTGACATGTCTGCTTTCCCTTTTTTCATTTTCAATGTTTAAAAAAAGTGGTGATTACATTTAATTACATCTCATTAGAGATTTGTATATTTAGGATATGGTTGATAATAAACTTTACATGTCAGTCATTCCACTCCAAGTTCATTGTTCTCTTTCTACCAGGTCATCTACTTTCGCCAGGGTCATGAAGCTTATGTGGAGGCGGTGAGCCGAAACGAAGTGTATCCCATCAACTTGGAGAAGCAACCTTGGAAAAAGATGGAGCTACGGGTAAGTTTTGTAAACTGGAGCTTTTTCCCGCTGTGACAAGTTGTATGTAATGGTTTTTCATTCCAATGTCTTCTCTTCAAAGGACCAAGAGTTTGTGAAGATCACTGGAATCAAGTATGAAGTCTGTCCTCCAACTCTCTGCTGCCTGAAGCTCAGTCTCATCGACGGCACTGGGAAGATCACAGACAAGTCCTTTACTGTGAAGTGAGTCGTTTTAACTCCGCATTTCTGCTCCTAAAACTTTAGTTTTCACTCGAGGTTTCTTCCCTTTTTTTGTATCGTGCTGCTGATAACAATAAATGTGTTCATGTCCAAAAATAGAAACACTGATAATGATGTTCATTTCTATTCTAGGTACCACGACATGCCGGACGTCATCGACTTCCTGGTTTTGCGCCAGAGTTACAATGAAGCGACGCGCAGAAAATGGCAACCCGGTAAGTTGATTAATGTATAAGAATCTAATGGGTCTTTTTTAAAATCTGCACATGAACGGATCGACTGTTTGTTTGAAGCTTGATGTGAGTTTTTCCTCCGTGCAGGCGACCGGTTCCGCTCTGTGATTGACGACGCGTGGTGGTTCGGTACCATCATTTGTCAGGAGCCGTATCAGCCAGGATACCAAGACAGTCTCTTCCAGTGCTTCAAAGTCAGGTGAGAAAATCACAGATTGTAGAAAAACATCTCATCGCAGCTTCAACCAGCAGCTCTTGAAGTACAAGGTTTTATTTTCAGGTGGGACAATGGAGAAACCGAGAAGCTAAGTCCGTGGGATGTGGAACCTATTCAGGATGATGGTATGAGAGTTTAGATAAACAAACATTCTCACACGGAACTATGAAGTTGAAAAGAAGTCTTGCTCTGACGACAGACATGGACACAGACGGCAGCGGGATCCCCGTCACGCCAGGAGGAGATGAGCGAGATGATGTACAAGCCTGTGCCAGGAGAGTGGGGAGAACGAAGCAGAGACGAGGAATGTGAACGGATTATTCCTGGAATTGAACAACTTCTCTCCATGGGTATGCTCAAGAATTCTGACCTTCACCTTTATGCCTTCTTCATCTGGCCTTTTTTTCCCCAAACCCTTCATGTCGTCGCTCACAGAGATAGCAGCTCCCTTCTCTGGTCCTGTGGACCTGCTCCAGTATCCCACCTACTGTACTGTGATTGCGTATCCCACCGACCTCGGGACCATCAGGCTGCGTCTCATGAACAACTTCTACAGGTACTTTACCCTCTTTTTTTGCGCTATAGAAATGGTTTTAATTTAAAGTGAATATCTTCTCATGCACAATCCAGGCGCTTCTCTGCATTGATCTGGGACATCAGGTACATCGCACACAACGCTCGCACTTTCAATGAGCCAAGAAGCAAGATCGCGGACTCGGCAAAGATCATCACCAACGTCCTTCAGAGATTTGTCAAGTAAGCCTTGTTATTCTTTAGATCCATTTATAGTTGCTGAATGTTTTGTTTTTCCTCCTTGCAGTAATCCAAGTTGCACAGACATCATGGAGATCTACAGCGCTGTCGAAGAAATGGATGTAGATGACGAGGTCAGAGATGTAAATGTACAAATGAATATTGTCACATTTATGCAAAACTATCATTTTATTTTGACTCTGAATCCAACACTGTATTTGATGTTGATGTTGTAGTACAACTCGGTCACGTAACGCTGTGTTCAAGGCTAACTTTAAGATCGTTAAACATAATAACCCTTCGGTTAAGATGGATTTCTCTTTGTGAAATGATGGTTCCAGTCACCACACATCCATCTGATCAATAAGATCATAAATAAATACATCTATTACTAATTATTTTATAGTGTTCATTGGAATAAATGTGCAGTTTACACCACTTTGTATAATGTATATTGTGAATATTGTAAGTAAGTCACAAAGCGCTTAAACAATCAAAACAATACTCAAAAAAAAGTACATACTTTAAAGATCAAGATAATACTGAGAACAACACAGGAGTTCCAGAAATTCAAGGAAAAGCCTGAACAAATAGAAACGTCTTAAGGTGTTTCTTGAAGGAGTCAGTAGATCATCAAACACAGATTTTCTTGAAGGAGTCAGTAGATCATCAAACAGATGTCTTGAAGGAGTCAGTAGATCATCAAACACAGATGTTTCTTGAAGGAGTAGTAGATCTCACACAGAGTTTCTTGAAGGATCAGTAGATCACCAATGTTTCTTAAAGGAGTCAGTAGATCATCAAGAGCAAAGAGAGAGAAGATCGTTCCAAAGCTTAGGAGCAACAGCCTGAAAAGATTTGAATACGTTTGTTTGATTTTGATCTGCAGGAAGAAGACGCTGAAGCTCCGGGCACCTCCTCTGGTCATAGACTGCGTCAGGTAAAAACACAAGACTGTTGTTATTTTGCTGTTCCGGTTCGTTATCCAGATCGTTTTCTTGTTCTGTTTTCAGCGCTCTGCAGAAGTGCTGCCGGACAGAGACGCCTGGAAAGAGCAGTGCAGAAGTTTGCTCAACTATATCTTTGAGTGTGAAGATTCAGAACCTTTCCGGCAGCCAGTGGACCCACAGAACTACCCGGTCAGTTACTGTGGCTTGATTATTGTATTTCCTAAATGAATTTGTATTCTATTGGAACCTTCAGGACTATGCCGATGTCATCCCTACACCGATGGACTTCGGAACGGTCAAGAGGACTCTGGAGGACGACCACTACGAAAATCCCATAGAGTTTTGCAAAGACATCCGTCTGATATTTGCAAATGCGAAAGCATACACGCCTAATAAGCGCTCCAAGGTCGGTTGTTATACGATGTTTCTAAGTTTCTGATGATGGATTACGACTCAACTTTCATTTCATTGGCATTTTCAGATTTACAGCATGACCTTGCGGCTCTCGGCCTTCTTCGAAGAGCAGATCCGGACCATCGTGTCGGAGTATAAATCTGCCGTTAAAAGCAGCGAAAGACTCCGGCGAAGTCAGAGGTTCAGGAAGAAGACTCAGCCGACGGATCCGTCTGGCAGCGCGTGAGTCTATATGGAAGCACATCAGTGGAAGCAGAATATTGAACGGATTTTACATTTCAAATGTTGAAGAAAACACATCATTTGTATAAAAGTATTGATGGAATTTTATATAATTCAATTCAAAACTTTTCAATTCAAACTTTGAATCATTTTTAATGAGTAAATGAAAAAAATTGTAACATTTTTTAAATGAATTATAACGATCTAAAACTCACCTCATTGTTTTAACAGTCAACTTTGTTACTGTAAAATGTAAATTGATCCTAAACTGATGAATATTTTGAAATCTGACGAATAATATATGTTTTTTTAATTCAGTCAAAAGAGAGCCACTTCCAAAACTCAGGACAGAGATGAGCCAACGTCGGCAGTTAAATCTACCTCATTGAAAGCTACCCTTCCTGAGAGGACGCGCAGAAGTCGGAGGAACAGTTCGGACGACGAGTCCGGATCCAAAGGTGCTTCTTCAGCAGGTTGGTGAAGAAGAGATGTAACCTCGTCTCTACTTTGAACGACGACTCGAGTGTCACAGCAGTTGTTTAGGGTCACTTGAGTCTCTTTTCTTCTCCTATAGAATCTAACAGTGAGAGTGAATCGGAGGACAAACGTCCTGGTTCCTCCAGGCAACACACAAGGATGACCAGGAAGCAGAGGATTACAGGTTTGTGCATCTTATGAATAGTGTTGGATGTTTTTACGTCGCTGATGTTATTCTGTGGCCCTGCATTTAATTTAAAGTTGATTTGAGTGAAGGCGGAGCAAAGGATTTTTGTTAAGGTTCAGATGGTTTTAGAGAAAAAAGATCATCATTCACTTGTTCTCACGGATTTATTCACAGACAAAGTTATTAAAATTCCAATATGAAGGTAATGTTTGCTCGACAGATCGCAGCGCTGCACTGAACGGGCGAAGCAGTCGTTCGTCTCGCAGTGAGAGGCGACAACGACTGTCAGACGGCGACGACACCAGAGGCCGCAGATTGTTGAAGAGGAAAACGGCGAGGGCGGCTGTGAACAAGATCAAACAACTGGAAGCATCGGATGAAGATCGGGAGGAGGAAGAAGATCCCAGCGCCATCCGTCCTCGCCGCACGCCTCGCACCAGCAAACGAACTGCCGTGATTCAGAGCAGCTCAGACGGCGACTCATCATCACAGGGTAAACTGTGACAATGTAGAGACGTGACCTTTTATCAACTCTCTAAATGCATTTGATTTTCCTCACAAGCATCCAAGGATTCAGACTCTGCTGCTGATTCCAATGATGAAGAGAGTGATGGAGCCAGTGTGGCTTCATCTGACTTCCATAAGCAGCCCAACGGAGACGCTAAATTCACCAAAGAGGAGTCGTTGAAAAAACCCATCAAGACTAAAAATGGTCAGAACTTTTACACGTATTACTTTAGTAATGTGTTATCAAGAGTGTGTTGATGCGTATCACGATACAAGCATACGATATATAGTGATAGTGTAGTACAAGTATATATGTGTAGTATTGTCCAGTACTTGACTCTGGTGTTGTGATAGTGTAGTAACAAGTATATATGTGTAGTATTGTCCAGTACTTGACTCTGGTGTTGTGATAGTGTAGTAACAAGTATATATGTGTAGTATTGTCCAGTACTTGACTCTGGTGTTGGGATAGTGTAGTATGTATTTTCATCTTCTCTGGTGTTGTGATAGTGTAGTAACAAGTATATATGTGTAGTATTGTCCAGTACTTGACTCTGGTGTTGTGATAGTGTAGTAACAAGTATATATGTGTAGTATTGTCCAGTACTTGACTCTGGTGTTGTGATAGTGTAGTAACAAGTATATATGTGTAGTATTGTCCAGTACTTGACTCTGGTGTTGTGATAGTGTAGTAACAAGTATATATGTGTAGTATTGTCCAGTACTTGACTCTGGTGTTGTGATAGTGTAGTAACAAGTATATATGTGTAGTATTGTCCAGTACTTGACTCTGGTGTTGTGATAGTGTAGTAACAAGTATATATGTGTAGTATTGTCCAGTACTTGACTCTGGTGTTGTGATAGTGTAGTAACAAGTATATATATGTAGTATTGTCCAGTACTTGACTCTGGTGTTGTGATAGTGTAGTAACAAGTATATATGTGTAGTATTGTCCAGTACTTGACTCTGGTGTTGTGATAGTGTAGTAACAAGTATATATGTGTAGTATTGTCCAGTACTTGACTCTGGTGTTGTGATAGTGTAGTAACAAGTATATATGTGTAGTATTGTCCAGTACTTGACTCTGGTGTTGTGATAGTGTAGTAACAAGTATATATGTGTAGTATTGTCCAGTACTTGACTCTGGTGTTGTGATAGTGTAGTAACAAGTATATATGTGTAGTATTGTCCAGTACTTGACTCTGGTGTTGTGATAGTGTAGTAACAAGTATATATGTGTAGTATTGTCCAGTACTTGACTCTGGTTTTGTGATAGTGTAGTAACAAGTATATATGTGTAGTATTGTCCAGTACTTGACTCTGGTGTTGTGATAGTGTAGTAACAAGGATATATGTGTAGTATTGTCCAGTACTTGACTCTGGTGTTGTGATAGTGTAGTAACAAGTATATATGTGTAGTATTGTCCAGTACTTGACTCTGGTGTTGTGATAGTGTAGTAACAAGTATATATGTGTAGTATTGTCCAGTACTTGACTCTGGTGTTGTGATAGTGTAGTAACAAGTATATATGTGTAGTATTGTCCAGTACTTGACTCTGGGGTTGTGATAGTGTAGTAACAAGTATATATGTGTAGTATTGTCCAGTACTTGACTCTGGTGTTGTGATAGTGTAGTAACAAGTATATATGTGTAGTATTGTCCAGTACTTGACTCTGGTGTTGTGATAGTGTAGTAACAAGTATATATGTGTAGTATTGTCCAGTACTTGACTCTGGTGTTGTGATAGTGTAGTAACAAGGATATATGTGTAGTATTGTCCAGTACTTGACTCTGGTGTTGTGATAGTGTAGTAACAAGGATATATGTGTAGTATTGTCCAGTACTTGACTCTGGTGTTGTAGTATTTTCAGACCACATGACTCTTGATGAAGTCGTAACTGCTTTCATTAGTTTTTGAACCAAATTATGTCCAAACATCAACTTTAAAAGCTGCTGGACTCACTGTATCCTCTGGTCCTCAGTCATCATTCTTCCTTTAGCTGTAGAGGACGTAATGACTGCTGCCCTCTAGAGGCCGGAAGTTTAATTACAACACACAAATGAAAAAATGTGTAAATATTTGCATGTAATTGTAAATTAAAACAATTTAAAACAAAAATCCATAACCATAAGAAAACTATAATAAACATAAAATATTATTTGAAAGCTAAACAAAATAAAATTCCCTTTTTATTGATTCTTTGCTGTTGAATATCAAAATGGTTTCATGAAAGTGTATCAATATTTCCTTACGTTAATACTTCTTACTGAATACGTGTCAACACTTCTTTACTTTTATTTTTTTAAGAGAGTACAAGAAAACAATGAATCTAATCAATCCTTTCTTTCTAGTCAATGAAAGTGACAGCGAGGAGGAGGAAGATGATGACGAAGAGGCGAAGGAAGAATCTGACAGTGAGGCTGAAGAGGGCGGAGCCTCGTCGCAGGCGTCGGGTCAACGCTACCCGTCCTGGAACCAAAGGAGCAGCACACGCTCCACCAGAAGTCTGGACCGGACACAGACGGGTGGGAACCTTATACTCTAGTATAAATGTGTCGCATAATCAATGTGCAAACTTTATAATCCAGTTGAAACATGTGCAGAAAGTTCTTCCTCATACTTCGTCGTCCATACCTTCTCTTCACTGGACTCTCAGTGGTTCGTCCTTCTTGTGCATCTAATGCTCGGGTTAGATGGTGTCATTTCACCATCCCAGCGTCGATGCCATTTGTGTAAAGAAGCGGTTTTTAATCATTTTTGCGTCTCTGGATTGTGCTGATGTCTCTGTGCCAAGATGGTGTCGTGTTTGTGTTTTACTCGTGTTCACTAGTTTGTTTCAGTCGATGAAACCAGCATTTGAATGCGTCCAGAGTCTCGGTCATTGACTCTTTAGAACATCTGGTGGTTCATAAAAATAAAATGCCTTTCAGACGGTGGACATCAGTGGTTGACGACCCCCTGCTGTGAACCAGCTTTCAGTGTCTGTGAAGCAGAACTGACTCACTCTTGTGAGCAATTTGTGACGCAGTATTCTGTGGCCCTGCGTTTAATTTAAAGTTGATTTGAGTTCAGCCACAGCAAAGGATTTCTGTTTAGGTTCAGATGGTTTTAGAGAAAAAAGATCATCATTCACTTGTTCTCACGGATTTATTCACAGACAAAGTTATTAAAATTCCAATATGAAGGTAATGTTTGCTCGACAGATCGCAGCGCTGCACTGAACGGGCGAAGCAGTCGTTCGTCTCGCAGTGAGAGGCGACAACGACTGTCAGACGGCGACGACACCAGAGGCCGCAGATTGTTGAAGAGGAAAACGGCGAGGGCGGCTGTGAACAAGATCAAACAACTGGAAGCATCGGATGAAGATCGGGAGGAGGAAGAAGATCCCAGCGCCATCCGTCCTCGCCGCACGCCTCGCACCAGCAAACGAACTGCCGTGATTCAGAGCAGCTCAGACGGCGACTCATCATCACAGGGTAAACTGTGACAATGTAGAGACGTGACCTTTTATCAACTCTCTAAATGCACTTGATTTTCCTCACAAGCATCCAAGGATTCAGACTCTGCTGCTGATTCCAATGATGAAGAGAGTGATGGAGCCAGTGTGGCTTCATCTGACTTCCATAAGCAGCCCAACGGAGACGCTAAATTCACCAAAGAGGAGTCGTTGAAAAAACCCATCAAGACTAAAAATGGTCAGAACTTTTACACGTATTACTTTAGTAATGTGTTATCAAGAGTGTGTTGATGCGTATCATGATACAAGCATACGATATATAGTGATAGTGTAGTACAAGTATATGTGTGTAGTATTGTCCAGTACTTGACTCTGGTGTTGTGATAGTGTAGTAACAAGTATATATATATGTAGTATTGTCCAATACTTGACTCTGGTGTTGTGATAGTGTAGTAACAAGTATATATGTGTAGTATTGTCCAGTACTTGACTCTGGTGTTGTGATAGTGTAGTAGCAAGTATATATGTGTAATATTGTCCAGTACTTGACTCTGGTGTTGTGATAGTGTAGTAACAAGTATATGTGTGTAGTATTGTCCAGTACTTGACTCTGGTGTTGTGATAGTGTAGTAACAAGTATATGTGTGTAGTATTGTCCAGTACTTGACTCTGGTGTTGTGATAGTGTAGTAACAAGTATATATGTAGTATTTCTAAATAAAGTAGTATATATGTAGTATTGTCCAATACTTGACTCTGGTGTTGTGATAGTGTAGTAACAAGTATATATGTGTAATATTGTCCAGTACTTGACTCTGGTGTTGTGATAGTGTAGTAACAAGTATATATGTGTAGTATTGTCCAGTACTTGACTCTGGTGTTGTGATAGTGTAGTAACAAGTATATATGTGTAGTATTGTCCAGTACTTGACTCTGGTGTTGTGATAGTGTAGTAACAAGTATATATGCATTACATACTTCTTATTGAATCTGTGTCAACACTTCTGTTCATTTTCGTTTCCATCCTTCAGAGAGTTCTCCTTGTTTAAATGGACACCGAGCTAAACGTCAGAAGTCTGAGGGTTAAGTCTGAGCAGGAAGTGGCTTCAGACGACGGCTCAGCAGGAGAGGATCAGGCTTCCTCTGCAAAGTCTTCCAGAGAGAGTCGCAGAACTAGTGACAAAGAGCAACGGAAGTCGTCGGCCAGACCTCGGGTCAGTTCAGGACGAAGACGAGAAAGAGAAGCGTAACGATCGGCCACAGCTGAACGGATTCAGCGAAAGAAGCAACGATTCAAGGAAAACGCGTCAAGTTTCCACTTCTAAGTCTCGCGTTTCCTCGCCAACGAACGAACGAGACGGTTCCGAGTCGGAGGAGCTGAGCGACGCTCCCAGAAGAACACGAGCGTCTGGGTCCAGAGAGAGAAGGAAGGAGAGCAGTCACAGTGAAGACTTCCAGGTGGAGAGCAAGACCAAGAGACGGACGAGGAACAAGAACAAGGCCAAGTGGCCCGGCAGAGCCTCGTCGGCGTCCGACGGTTCCGAGCAGTCGTACAAACCCAAGAGCAAGAAGAGGAGGAAGCGATCCACCGGCTCGTCGGACGAAGAGTCCGATAATTCGGACAGCGCCTCCAACAGGCGCCTGTGCCTCCGGACTCTGCCGAAGAAGAAATGCGTCAGCGACGACTCTGGTTCCGGGGAAGAGTCTGCGAGTCGAGTCAAACAGAACAACGGGAGCAAGATGGCCGCCGACAAACTGGAGGCCCGACAGAACAAGCGGAACTCGAACCGAGCCTCACCTGTTGAAACTGCCAATCAGAACTCTGCCAAAAGGAAACGGATCTACTCCTCGGACTCCGAGGCGGAGAAGGTGCAGACGACACCGGCCAGGAACAAGAAGAACGGCAGATTCATCTCCTCCAAGCGACTCGTGGTCCAGAAGCCCGACAGCAACCAGGAGAAGAACCTGTCCTTGTCAGAGTCTGAAGACGAGGGAACCGGTCGCTCGAGGGCGGGGAAGGAAAAGGAAAGGCGTGAAGACGAGAGCGGCAGCAGCAACTCTGACTCCGACAGCAAGAAGTCGTCTTCTGGCTCCGACCACTCATTCTCCAGCTCAGGATCCATCAGCAGTCCAAAGATGAGGAGCTCCAGGAGGTCCGGCGGCGCCGAGAGGGCGGCGGCTCGGCGGCTGAGGCAGAGGAAGCCGTCGGCGTCGGAGGAGGACGACAGCGACGAGTCCACGACGGCGAAGACGAAGAAGCGCGTCAACACCCGTAACCGTGGGAAACGCACCGTGGTTTACAACGAGAGCGAGTGACGCTGTCATGACTGGAAATGCAAATGCACTTGACGGCTGCACTATGGTAGGAGCACTGGTTCCCTCGAGGAAAAATGCTGTGAATCTGTTTCATTCAGGGATATTTATATTTTCTATGAAAAAAAACACATGTTTATAGATAGAATAGAAGTGGAAGCAATGGAACTGCTGATTTATATAAAGATGCACAGCAGGAAGCTCCTCCCTCACTGCTCGTTCTCTGGCCAACGGTTACCTTTAATGGATCTGGTCGGTCGTGGGTGCTAACGAATATACCTCGGTTTAATCAGGCATATTGCTGGCTTGCACTACAACACACTGTACGGAGGTATAAACACTAGTCTCGCGTTAGAAACTCAGGGGTCAACTAAGTTTACCGTAGTCTTCAAAACACCTCTTTTCCCTTTTTTTGAGCTAAAGACAGGAAACGATTCCAGGTCGTGGGAGCACGTGCACGAGCCCACGTGCACGAGCCCACATGCACGAGCCCACGTGCACGAGCACGAGGACGCCGCCACAGACACACTCCAGACGCTTGATTCAAATGAGCCAAATGAACGTTTTCTTTGTTGGAGTTTTTCCTTTTGTTCGGTGGAAATAGATGTAAACGTTTGATCGAGACATCAGATGAGTCGTGGTAGCAAAAGTGTTATTTAAGTTTCCCCCTTTTTTTTTTTTATCATTTTATTGCATCGTCTTGCCATGAGTCACATGTTGGTACCTTTTTTTTTTTTTTTTGCAGAGTACAAGAAAAGAAAAGTACTAAAAGCAAAACACTGTGATTTCTCATATTGGGAAGACTATTTTCTGTGTTACCTATTTTCAGTATTAATTTGTTTTTGTTCTGAATCTTAAGTTTAGCCAGTCACACGTGGTTTAGTTGAGTTAACGGGGAATTTCCTAAATGCAGTTTCTTATTGATGTTTTTGTTGAATGTTTTTCATACTACACCTTTTTGATAAAACTCAATTCACAGGAAAATACGAATGTGGTTGTGGAGTGCAATGAATTATCCCTTCTTTCAATAAAGGCGTAATTTCATATTTTGTGGCATTTCTTTGTATCCTGGTTGAAATAAGAATAACTTTTGAGCAATAGGCTTCGAATGCAGTCATTTTATATAATTTAGACTCTTACCATGTCATTATTATGGATATATATATATATATATATAAGCATATAATAAATACATTTATATATATATATATATATATATACATATAATAAATAAAATTATATATACATGTATATATGCTTTTATTTTGAACTGATCCCCGTTTCCGGTGTAAACCTACGAATGCTGCCCTGCACTTTCGTTTCCTTTTCCTCGCCCGCATTAAATCAATGTAATTCGATAGCATTGTGATATTCAAAGTAACTTGTCTGTACGAACCTGGCTTTTGTTTATTAGATGTTACTTCAACTTTCAAACATTCAAACCTTTTTTTCTTTTTTTTTTTGCACAATATTGACACGAAAGTGCGAGCTTGAACAGAAGTTGCGTTGATCATTAGCCGCTAAGCTAACATGTGAGTAAGGACTTGACAGATATTACGAGCATTTATTTAAGAAATGTCTTGTATGATTAGAGTATGATTTTGACAAACATTATATACCTTTACAGAAATACTAGGTACAGATACACAAACAGTTAGTGTGTATTTCGCTGAATGTCCTCTGCTAGTATTTAACTGGTCAACATCAGTGAATCAACAACAACAACAATAACAACAAAATGTCTGCCTGTCAAATGTTGCTTCATCTGAGAAACACTCGAGGCTTTTTCACTCGTTTTCGAAGACATGTCACCACCTGGTCTCCAGTGGGAGCAGCTTTCAATGTCAAACCCCAGAGGAGACTCGAGGAGAAGAATGTGGTTCGTACTTTAGGTTTTTATTCATCAAACACTTGAGTTTAACTTATTAGTATTTGATGTTCTGCAGGGTCTGTTCGGTGTCCAGGAGCTCAACTCTCCGGCAGGCTTCCAAGTGGCCACCAGGTCAGCTCTGGAGAAGACAGAGAAGTTGGTGCAGAGAGTTTGTTCTTGTGTCCCTGGAGTTGAAACCATCAACACTTTCGATGAACTCTCTGACGGTCTGTGCAAAGTCGCAGATCTGGTGAGTTTAACTTCAGTCAGTCAGTGGAAACATGTGGTTTCTGGTCAGTTTGACCATGTTTTGAAAGTAGCAGCTGTGGCTGGATCATGATGGTTGAACGTATATGATGTCAGTGTCTTTACATCTGTTGTGTCTTCACTGGGTTTATATATCAATGTCACTCTTCCAGATCTTTACCTGAACTCACCTTCAGTGCTTCTGTCTCTAAACTGCTTAATGTCAAGTCACACCTTTTGTTCTTCTCCCTTCATTCCTTCTTGCCTGCACTCTCTTCTTCACCTCCCCTGACCTCTGGATGATTCATACTGGTTAATGTAGAATCGACAGATATTTACATTTTTAAACCTTGTTTATTATGTTCAGTCTTAATGTAGTCATTTCTTTATTTATGGTCTATTTTCATTATTTTGATCTCAATAACTTATTGTTAATTAGGTTAGGTAGAACTTTATTGTTATTTAAATGTATATATTGTTTGAAGTGACAGATGAACGGAAGGAAAATGAATCCAACTCTCTGACTTGTGGAAAAAATGATTCATGTTGCGAGACAGTAGATCTGACTTTACTTCGGAACTTCTCTTCATCTCCAGGCTGACTTCGTCAAAGTGGCTCATCCAGACCCAGCGTTCAGAGAAGCTGCTGAAAAGTCCTGCGTCGAGATCGGCACTTTGGTGGAGAAGTGAGGAAAACACAGTCGGAAAGAAGTTTTTTAAATACTTACTACTACTATACTAAAAAAATCAACTTAACTGTGTGTGTTTCAGGTTAAACACTAACTTGGACTTGTGCAAGAGCCTGAAGATCTTACTAGAAAGTCCTGAGATTTTGGCCAAACTGGATCCTGACACAAGGTTTGTAGAAACCAGATGCGTCTTGTTCACTTGTCTAATCATTGACTTCATCCATGTTTCAGGAAAATGATGTTTGAATATTTAAAGCAGCTTTTCTTTATGTGGATTCATGTTGTTTTCTCTAGGAAAGTGGCTGAACTGTTCATGTTTGACTTCGAGATCAGTGGCATTCATCTGGATGACAAGTTGGTAGGTTTGTTGTTGAGTGTGGAGCTGCTCCTGAAGTCGTGTCGATGAATAGAAACGCACCAAATAATCCACTGTTGCGTTGTTTCTCTACGCTTCAGCGAAAAGATGCTGTTGCTCTTCACGTGAAGCTCCTGGATCTGAACTACCAGTTCCTGGTCGGCTCTCACATGCCCAACAGAATCGCGAGATCTGCCATTCCTGAACACCTGCATCTACATTTTGCCAGTGAAGGGAGCTTCATTCAAGTTGGAGGTCTTCATGCAGATTCCCCTGATGACTTGGTACACTTCATCTATGTGTCATTCCCTTTAACCGTCACTAGGGGGCGCCTTTGCCTTAAGAGTTCAAGTGTTTACAGACAAGAATTTGCTTGAAGAGATTTATTTGTTTATAAAAATGTCCATGTTTGATTATTTAACGTAGAACATGTTGTTAATGTGTTAAATTTCCTCATATATTCAAATCTTTGTGTGACTTTAAATGATTTGTAATAATTCATTGTTTCTTTTTTTCCACTCAGGTTCGTGAGATTGCGTATCGTATTTACTTGTATCCGAACGCAGATCTGATGGAGTGTCTGGAGGACCTGCTGAAGTCTAGAAACAAACTGGCTCAGCTGGTGGGATACGAGTCTTTTGCACACAGAGCCCTGAAGGGGACGATGGCCAAAACCCCAGGTTCAACATTTTATTCCTCGTCAAAAGTTGTCACTAAAGTAGAGCTCGAGACGATCATTCATGAATGATGGTAAATAACTATTGTTTTCAATCTCAACAGAGACGGTGATGAGTTTTCTTCAGCTGCTCACAGAGAAACTGTCAGAGAGGTACAGTCGTGTTTTGATGTTTTACTTTAGTTTCAAAACTCTTTAGAATCTCAAATAAAACCATTTTCTTTGAACAACATAATAGTTAAATAATCACTCTTCTTTATGCTCTATAAAAGTATTTACTTTTAGGATTGATTTAAGTACAAATACTACGAATGGATATGGTTTGTAGTCAAACCTTTAATAAGAAAGATGTCGTTTCGTTCGTTAGAAATCCTGGTTCTAACATCTTCTGATTCTTGGGTGCTGGCTCGATGCGCAGGTGGTTTCCTTGCCTTCGGCCAAATGCATGCTGGGATCCCTGAGCTCTTTGAAGACGAGCAACAGATTCAAACACATGTCTTTTCTTCATCTGCCACAGAACAGCCAAAGACTTCGAGATGATGAGCGACATGAAAAAAAAACTGAATCCCCGAAACTCTGTGAGTGACATCCTTGAAACCTGAGAGATGAAGATGATATTCAGGAAGAAAACATTTGAGATAAATGTCTAAATAATATTGACTTCCTTGTTTTGTAACGGTTCATTAATCCACGCTGTCAATGTCTAGAGCCTCAGAAGTCATTTTGACACGTACAATAATTCCTCTTGTCAAGAACACTTACGTTCATGTTCCAGATATGAGATCAATAGCATAGAAAATAAACATCTAGTGTTTCCTCGTCAGGAGTTGATGCCGTGGGATCATCCTTATCTTTGTGGTGTCATTCGTGCTGAAAGGTGAGTATTTTATTATTGTTTGAAAGTTGAATAATTATTATTATTTAAAAATTACATATTTTATTTTAAATCATTGCTAGCGTTTGACATTTGTAATACTTTCATTAAACAAAGTAAAACTGTAGATGTTTTTAAAGAGATCTCAGTCGAACAGATGTTCCTCGAACTGTAGTCTTGAATATTATTAATGGATAATAAATAAAGCAACTAATATTCTGTATAAAAAAGTGCCAAAAATGCAGTATCAAGATTATTCTGTTGAATGTATTGTTTTTTTGTCTTCTAATGGTCATTTAGTTTTAAATCATTTGTCTTGTTTATTTCTTTGAATTTCCTGGACTTTGCTGTATATTTATGAGTTTCTGTACAGTTTTTGGATGTTAGTGTCGTGACACGGGATTCATTTGAAGAGGTTGACTTTAATCAAAAGAATAAATAAATACATCTTCAGTGGACTGAATCTGAGACGAGGTCCACACTCTGTCGTGAGCAGGTTCAACATCGAGCCCAGTCTCTACAGCCCCTACTTCTCTCTGGGGAGCTGCATGGACGGACTCAACCACCTCTTCTCGCAGCTCTACGGCGTCTCGCTCATGTCGGAGCCGTCCAGCGCCGGAGAGGTTTGGAGCGACGACGTCCGCAAACTGGTCAGAAGATCTCCAAACGTATATCCCTGAGTATCGACTGTGATTGACGGTTTTGTTCCAGGCGGTGGTTCATGAAACCGAAGGACTCCTCGGTTACATTTACTGCGACTTCTTCAACCGGCCGAACAAACCTCATCAGGTCCGTGTTGATAAATGTGTTTCTCTCTGAAGTCTGACCTGAGCTCTGTCGGTCTCTCAGGATTGTCACTTCACCATCCGTGGCGGACGCTGGTGCCAGACCACGGGTCAGTACCAGCTTCCTGTCGTGGTGCTGATGCTGAGTCTTCCTCCTCCCACCAAGAGAGCCCCCACCTTGCTGAGCCCCGGCATGATGGAGAATCTCTTCCACGAGATGGGTCACGCCATGCACTCCATGCTGGGACGGACTCGTTACCAGCATGTCACTGGTGAACTTACAGGATTATTATCTTGAGAATATTAATACTCGTTTAATTGTTATTTGAAGTCTAGACCATTAGCTTCTGCTGTGTGATCTGCAGGAACAAGGTGTGCCACTGACTTTGCAGAAGTCCCTTCCATCCTCATGGAGTATTTCGCATCAGATTATCGAGTCATCAGTCATTTTGCTCGGCACTACGAGACCGGACTGGTACGGTGTTGTTGTGGAAACGGCTGTTTTAAGTCTACAGCTACAGTGTAGCTGAGCTGGAAACAAACATTTGTTGGTTTGTGTCCTCAGCCTCTGCCCGAGAGTATGGTCGCTCGTCTGTGTGAGTCCAAGAAGGTGTGCGGCGCCGCAGACACTCAGTTGCAGGTGAGAAATAATAATAATAATGATGACAACACAAGCTAGTTTAATGAAATACAGGCACAAGTGGCCAAATTAATATTTTTTAATATTATTAATACATTATTTTGTGTCAGTCAAGATTCTATTTATATTTTAGGGAACTTTTACGGACCCCTGTCATCAGCCACTTAAAATAAATGAATGTAGCCTTTCCTATAATAGTTCTTAATCACTGTGTTGTCTCAGGGTCAAGGTGACCCAAAGGTCCGAAAACAAATGTGTTTGTGGTATCCCTTGTGGGTCAAGGTGAACGACCTCCACCACTGCATATGTACTTATGGAAGCCAAGGAGGTTGTCCATCAAACACATTTGTTTTCGGGCCATTGGGTCACCTTGACCCTGAGAGGACACATGGGTTAATGTGTGTAATGTGTCAAATCATAACATGGTTGTCATAGAAACACGTTTACATTAAACTTTGTAAGTGAAGAGAAAAACTGGTCCCAGCCAATCAAAGTCAGCGTTTGGTGACGGTGGCGAGAAAAAACATCCTTTGCACAGGCAGAAACATGGAGCAGAACCAGACTGTCGGGCTGGACGGGGAGATGAGGAACAATAGTGTAGAGCAGGTCAGCAGAGGCTCGATCTAGATGTAGAAGATACTGGAGATCCTGAAGAAAAAGGGTCGAGCACTGAGAAGATCTTTGGTTTGGTGGTTCTTAAAAAATCTTAAATTCTAAAATGTGGAGTGTTTTATTTTCAATATATCACATTCACAACTGTATTACATTTAATAAAATATGTAAACAAATGTTGTTTTAGGTCCGTTTGATTTTGATTTACCTGATAAATCATCTTTGTAGCATCAATATATTTCCGGTTGTTTATGTGAAGCATGTGCAGAAATATTGAATCAAATACTTTTGAGCAGATCTTCTACGCCGCCCTGGATCAAGTCTACCACAGTCGACCTCAGAACCGCTCGTCCACAGAGGTCCTGATGGAGATGCAGAAGCAGTTCTACGGCCTGCCCTACACGCCCAACACGGTACCTTTTCAACTCTTTTGTATTTGGGTCGAAAGTTTAATGTTGAGATGAGCAAGTCGTCTTTTGAGCCACAACAACAAACTTGTCGTAGATATTTTCCTCCCTAGAGCAAATATTTGGAACTTTTCCTCTGAGGTCTTTTATAAAACTCTAATAAAGGGTTTGTTCCTTCATCTCCGCAGCTGTGGCTGCACAGATGAGGCCAGCAGGGAGAGTGGGATCAAAAAAAGTCGTCATTTAGCCAAGAATGGCCTTTCCGAGAACATTTACTCGGGGCTGTAATTATGTGGTGTGCCATCAGGAGAAGAGATTAGAGAATCTCTGTATATTCTCTCTCCTCCCACACACACTTTGTCTCCAGATAATTTGGTTTGTCTTACATATTTCTCCAGAACTCTGGTCGTTCATCTTCCCACCGCAATATAAGCTCCGACTGACACCCCGGCGCTCACGGCCGACCCCCCCAAAGTCACGAGATCCAATCATCTTCCCATAAATCAAAGTTAGCGCGGACTGGTGAAGGAAATATAATCTCTTCTTATGTATCTTTTCCTGCTCGGCCTCGTGGGAAGCACAAGTTTCCACCGTAAACATTTAAGTGTCTAATGAGTTCCAGGGATCCCAGATATACACAGCAGAGCGAGGCTGACATGTGTGAAGTTTACTCAGCAGGGATATGAGTTCCTCAGCTGCGGGGAACACAGACCACATGGTCGCCCGACACTGACGGTCGTTCATCAGACGGTTGGATGTTCGTTGTCCTGTTGAATGATCCTGCAGCAACATAACGTCTCCACATGTGGTGCACAGACACGTCTCACTGCTTCTAGACGCGTCACGTCGTTCAAACCATCCACACTTGTGCAGTAGCTGATCCAGACTTTTATCAGGAGCCGTAAATCATTCTGAAGGATTTACTTGTCAAGAGTTAATGATATAAAACTTGAAAGAAAATCTGTTGCCTGAAAGTTTTACTGTCTTTTGTGTAATTTTATAGTTTTATTACTCATTGAGTTGTAATTATTTGTCTTTTTGTAACGTGGGCTCTGGTCCAGACCAACAGCTTGAAGACTTGTTTGGATTCACGAGACATCATTGGCTGTGAGGCTCAGCAGAGCGACGGGAAGTGATGCAGTGTTTGTGCTGACGAGGCGGTTCATGTTAGCATGAGCTCCATCGCTACAGTTCTGAGCCAAAAATCCTTTTAGTCCTTTTGTTGTTGTTCTCACAGAGGCTCTGCAGTCTCTCTCTCCCAAACCTCTGAAGCTCCATCAGCATTCTGACCCAGAGTTCCCTCGTGCTTGAGTTCCTGATCCACATGAGTCTCAAGTACTTTATGTTCAGAATCAAAGAAGATTAAAGTTCACGCTGTTGACCCGTGAAAATGAAGATACAGACGATACGGTGTCAAACGTCAAAACACCTCTGATGATGAAGAAAGTGATGTTGAAGTACATTTATAAGTACATCATTATAGGATAGGATTCATCCTCCAAAAATCAAAACACAATGTTGCCATCAGACTCACGTTTCCTCTTTGTGAATATACTTACTTTTTGGCCCCTTTGTAAGTAAGTAAGTAATATTTATTTATATAGAGCTTTTCCAGACCAGGGTCACAAAGCGCTTAAACAATCAAAACAAAATTCAATAAAGTATATACTTTAAAGGTCAAGATAAATCTGAGAACACAACAGGAGTTCCAGAAAATCAAGGAAAAGTGTGTTAGAGTTTGACACCCCGTCCTATTCTTTGTGAAATCTGTTGAATTGTTTTATGATCTTCAACGATTGAAACAGATTTAATCGTCTTGTACATTCATTGACGTGGTGAAAACAACTCAATTATGTCAAGATATACATGTTTGTCTTTGAACGTATTCATTCAGTTGCTACTATAATGACGGTAGAATCAAAGGTTTAGTCCTCGTTCATTAGATATGGAGACCATGATCTTCAAACCTCTCGTGGTCGAGGCTCTGCTGAACCGCGGCAGCTGCTGTCGTGTCAAACTGGCTCCATGTTTGAGGCTCTGCCAGATGAATTCCCCCGGAGTCCGGCGCTCAGAGATCATAAACGTTCTCGTCTTTACAGACTTGAAAAGAGCCGCCCTGGGGCGAGCCAACACGGAGAAGTGGAGAAGGGGGCTTTTACCACTCAGGAATTTCCACACTTTTAAAGATGTCGGTGGCAGGAAATGATTTAAGTATTTTCTGAGGAGCGAAGATGTCGTTATTCACTTCAGATGGAATATTAAAATGTCTGTAAAAGATAAAAGAATGTTAATAAATCCAGCAGAGCGTCTGTTCAAATGGTAGAATAAGACGTTTAGATTTAGTTTTTGTGTAAATCTACCTTTGTTTTAATAGTTTCTACTCAAATTATTTCAAGAAAAACACATTGTAATGAATGTGTTATTGTTCTTAATTATATTGGTTACAGGAAAAACATTAAACTATCTGCTCTAAGCTAATGTAAGGGAAGCATTAACTATAACATGAATCTTTGGAACAGGCCTGGCAGCTGAGGTTCAGTCACCTGGTGGGGTACGGAGCCAAGTACTACTCGTACCTGATGTCGAGGGCCGTGGCGTCGATGGTGTGGAGACAGTGCTTCGCTCAGGATCCTCTGAACAGGTGAGAAAATCGATTGTTTCCTGATCAATCTTTTAACTTCAAGATCACAAGTGGTTTTAAATGCTTTAACACAGTGTTTAATGATCAAAACTATATTAAATGATTAGTATTCACTCAAAATAAACCATGTAGACACGTGGACTCGATACTCATTTGCTCTGAAAGTGAAAATGCTTTCTTTGTTCATTTTTTGAATGAATGAGAAAATGGGAATAATGATCAAAACTCAGAATGTTGGCAACAATTACATGTCAATCAATACTTTTAGTCTGACCTTTCAAGGATGTGCAGAACATCCTCCGATAATAAAGCCTCGGATCATTTGTGCTTCAGCTGCACGTCAACATCTACCTCATCCAACCACATCCTACATTCATCCCTTTGTAACTTCTACTCTTCTGTGCTCGTGGTAAAACTTCAGTGACTCGGTCTTGTTTCTATCAGATGGTTGTTCCATCAGGATCTAGTTTTACGTTGTGACCCCTCTCGGTCTGAAGAGGTTCAGGAGATTCAATGTTCTCTGAGGTTCCACAGAAGGATCTTCTCAGATCCTCCTGCAGGTGTCTCCTCTCGTCTCTGCTCGTGAGAGGAAACATCTGTTCGTTACCTCACTTGTTTTCTTCTCCTTCAGGGACATGGGTGAGCGTTATCGGCGAGAGATGCTCGCGCACGGAGGCGCCAAGGAGCCCATGCTGATGGTGGAAGGTAGAACTTTCTTCTTCTCTCTGGAGTCTGTGGATCCCACACTCGTCTGCGATCTCTTGGCATCCGTCCTGAACACGAGCCTCAGCTGTGGCTCCACATCCAATGAATAATCATTTCCCATCAAAACGCACCTCCAACCAGTCTAGTATGTTCCTCTGCACACGGGACCGGCAAGCCCGGGCCTGGAACTCAATTATTTCAAACGGACCCGCCTCAACCAATTAAAGTGATAAATATACTTTAGCACGCATCACATATTAACTTGATTCACACCTGGCTCGGCTGGAGCTTCAAAACTAAGAGAACATTTCAAGATCCAAACAACATGTTCTGGTACATCTTTAATTTCTCCGAGAGGATTTCTGTCTTTCTGTTGGCTTGACCTCTCGACCTGTTGACCCCAGTAGAATGTCAGGCCACAGCTGTGTCGTCTCCTGCAGCGACAAGTTTTCCTTTCACGTGTTTCAAAGTGAAAGAGGTTTGATGTCGAGGTTTGTTGTCACGTCGGATGTTTGCTGTTGTGGATGTTTCTCTTCAAACTGACGAGATAAATGTTACACATGATAGACCAGAGATAACAACAGGTTTCTTTCTACCAAACATCTGTATTTAGTCCTTAGAAGCTGTCAGCGGCTGATGTGAGGAAAATAATGTTTTAATAATAATTTTAATAACTACTCAAACGTCTCACAGGTTGAATCATTGATTCATAAAACAACTGCTGATCTAAATGAACCCAAACCAAGAATATATTGTTAACACAGTTTATTTGATCCATTTATCAGAATCAGAAATAACTTTATTGCCAGTGATGTCAGAACCAAACAGGAGTTTATGTTGGTGAAGTGGAAGATACTAGTTGAGAGACCAGTTACCTGTTACCAGGTGAGTCAGGTATGTTTGCTTTGGTCGAAAGAAAAGTGAAAAAATAAATGACTTTAAATGGAAACAATGGTAGAATATGAAGGAGAAAGTATGACATAAAACACTAAAAAGAGAGACGGAGGAGAGAAGAGAAGAAGTTTAGGTGGATTTTGTGTCTTTGTTTTGCCGAGAGCAACTGAAACCATGGAAATCAAAGTTAGTTAATTATATTAGGTGTAAATATTAAATTAATTTATGTATTAAATGTGGTGTAAATCCTACTGAAATGAGACATATTTAGTTTTCTTGACCTGATGAAGTTACACTTTTAACCACAACATCATTGTTGATGCACTTTTGTGAAGCAGTCTGTGAGTCAGACACACACACACACACACACACACACACACACACACACACACACACACACACACACACACACACACACACACACACACATTATTGTTCCTTCTCTGTCATTAAATTCATTCATTTGTAAACACATAAGAAAAGATGAATCTGTGAGTTGAGGATCGAATCAGATCCAGTTTATCTTCCTCAAGGTCATAAATCCTCCTCCAGACCGGCCTGGACAGGATAAGGGAGGCGGATCATGTGACATCAGAGAGTGAACAGTAAATCTCACCCCCTCCTCTGACCAGCGCTCTAAAGTTACACTTTTGTCTTTTTGTTATTAGATCTACTTTCCAATTGACTGGAGCCGCAGTGGAAATCTTCTTCTTCTGCTGCTTTGAAGCGACTAAGCCTGTAATTACAGACGTATTGATCTCTGGCTGCAGCTTTTGTACCAGAACTGAAGCCACGCCTTCAATAAATGACCCTGTAATTATATCAATTCACTTCTTTAAACATCTGACACCGTGATTAGACGAGTGATTAGAAAAACAGCGCGAGGAGTTAAACTAGTTTACTTTTGATTACAACCGTTTATTATTCCGCTTTTCTGCCGGTGAGGCTCGACTGAAGCTGAACATCGTTGGTTTGGACTGAGATTCAGGCTCAGAAGATACACAACAAATAATTGAACGACTCTTGACACGACTGTTCTTGGACGAAGAATAAAAAAAAAAAAAAAAAAAAAAAAAAGGAAGGAGGGGGGGGGGGGGGGGGGGGGGGGGAGGGGGGGGAAAAAAAAAAAAAAAAAAAAAAAAAAAAGAAAAGAGAAAAAAAAGGAAGAGGAGGGGGGGAGAAAGGGGGGGGGGGGGGGGGGGGGGGGGAAAGGGAAAGGGGGAGAGGGGGGGGGGGGGGGGGGGGGGGGGGGGGGGGGGGGGGGGGGGGGGGGGGGGGGGGGGGGGGGGGCCCGGGGGGGGGGAAAAACCCCAGGTTTTTTTCCCCCCCCGGGGGCCGGGGGGGGGGGGGAAAAAAAGGGGGGGGGGGCCCCCCCGGGCCCGGGGGGGGGGGGGGGGGGGTAGGCGGTCTCGGGGTGGGGGCTCACCATGAATGTTTGATAATAGACACGTTCTTGACTTGTGGTCTGCATAAGATGTCGTTGGGGTTTCATGGCCACCTTCTCGCAGCAGGAAGGTTGTTGGTTCACGTCCACGTGCTCAGTGGACTTTGAATCCGGGTCAGTCCTGCTCTTGGTCCAGAAACAGCTCGACTTGAAAAACTCTCTCAATAGTCTGGAGATGTGGGTTGTTTGTATGAAGAGTTGTGTGTCTGCTGTCCTGTCCAGGGTGTCCCTCGCCTCTCGCCCCGAGTAGATGGGACGTGAAGTTGTCGTGAATGAACGACTGGTTTGAAGGTCGTTTGAAGAGTCATCGAGTGTCGTCCGTGAATCCCATCGAGCTCTAGTTTGGACGTCGCTGAAGCCTTTGGACGTGGAGGTCGAGCATGTGTCGGAACATTCAGCCTCTATTGTTCTCCGCGGGTCGACGGGTTCACGACCGTCTTGTTCTACCTGAGAGACGGGAAATGAGGTCTCAGCGGTGAATGAAGCTGCTTTTTCTATCTGGAGTCTGAGAGGAACACGGCGTCCAGATCCTTCTGACGAAGAGGCTCGTAAACTGAGGTGTGTGTCCCTGCTGTGGTCACCAGGCTCTGAGGACCTGGATCCGGACCAGGTCCTCAGAGCCGCTGAACAGTGTGGACGGTGTTGAAACGTAAACTTGAGTCCAGCTCAGAGAGCTCAGAGAGCGAGGAGAGTGAGAGCGAGGAGAGTGAGAGTGAGGAGAAGAGAGTGAGAGCGAGGAGAGCGAGGAGAAGAGAGTGAGAGTGAGAGCGAGGAGAGGAGAGTGAGAGCGAGGAGAGGAGAGTGAGAGCGAGGAGAGGAGAGCGAGGAGAGCGAGGAGAGGAGAGTGAGAGCGAGGAGAGCGAGGAGAAGAGAGTGAGAGTGAGGAGAGCGAGGAGAGTGAGGAGAGTGAGGAGAGCGAGGAGAGTGAGAGTGAGGAGAGTGAGGAGAGCGAGGAGAGCGAGGAGAGTGAGGAGAGCGAGGAGAGTGAGAGCGAGGAGAGCGAGGAGAGCGAGGAGAGCGAGGAGAGCGAGAGTGAGGAGAGTGAGGAGAGGAGAGTGAGAGTGAGGAGAGCGAGGAGAGTGAGGAGAGGAGAGTGAGAGCGAGGAGAGCGAGGAGAGCGAGGAGAGTGAGAGCGAGGAGAGCGAGGAGAGCGAGGAGAGCGAGGAGAGGAGAGGAGAGCGAGGAGAGGAGAGGAGAGAGGAGAGGAGAGCGAGGAGAGGAGAGTGAGAGTGAGGAGAGCGAGGAGAGGAGAGTGAGGAGAGCGAGGAGAGGAGAGTGAGAGTGAGGAGAGCGAGGAGAGGAGAGTGAGAGTGAGGAGAGCGAGGAGAGCGAGGAGAGAGAGGAGGAGAGAGAGGAGAGGAGAGGAGAGCGGAGAGGAGAGGAGAGGAGGAGAGCGAGAGAGAGGGAGAGCGAGAGTGAGGAGAGCGAGGAGAGAGCGAGAGTGAGGAGAGGAGAGTGAGAGTGAGGAGAGCGAGGAGAGGAGAGGAGAGGAGAGGAGGAGAGTGAGGAGAGCGAGGAGAGGAGAGAGAGAGTGGAGAGCGAGAGGAGAGCGAGGAGAGTGAGGAGAGGAGAGGAGAGTGAGAGGAGAGGAGAGAGGAGAGGAGAGGAGAGCGAGGAGAGCGAGGAGAGGAGAGTGAGGAGAGTGAGAGTGAGGAGAGCGAGGAGAGTGAGGAGAGTGAGAGTGAGGAGAGCAAGGAGAGGAGAGGAGAGCGAGAGGAGAGGGAGAGCGAGGAGAGGAGAGTGAGAGAGGAGAGGAGGAGAGGAGAGGAGAGTGAGGAGAGCGAGGGAGAGTGAGGAGAGTGAGAGGAGAGGAGGAGAGCGAGGAGAGCGAGGAGAGCGAGGAGAGGAGAGTGAGAGTGAGGAGAGCGAGGAGAGCGAGGAGAGTGAGGAGAGGAGAGTGAGAGTGAGGGAGAGCGAGGAGAGTGAGGAGAGGAGAGTGAGAGCGAGGAGAGGAGAGTGAGGAGAGGAGAGTGAGAGTGAGGAGAGCGAGGAGAGCGAGGAGAGTGAGAGTGAGAGTGAGGAGAGGAGAGTGAGGGAGAGGAGGAGGAGAGAGCGAGGAGAGGAGGAGAGGAGAGTGAGAGGAGAGAGTGAGAGTGAGGAGAGGAGAGTGAGAGTGAGGAGAGGAGAGTGAGGAGAGTGAGGAGAGGAGAGTGAGGAGGAGAGGAGAGTGAGAGTGATCCACAGAGCAGGCTTTCATCAGAACATTCCCCGTCGTTCAGGACACTGAGCTCAGAACCGGATCCACTCGGTCTCATGAGTCCAGGATGGTTCTACTTGAAAGCGCTGGTGGTTCGAGTCCTGACGCACCTGAGAGGAAGTGCAGCCGCGGCTCTGATTTACAAGAATTCATTAAAGTCATGATTTATGGTTTAAGAGTCACTTTCCATTTTGAGCTCAGAGCAGATTTAATTGAACAATTAGTTGAAGTCGAATCATTTGATCTTCAGTCGAACTCGTTCATGTTCGGCTCTTCGTTTGATTTGAACCACAAACGTGTTTTACTGACGCACTGCTGACTCCCATCATGCCTTGCAACTGCGTCTGCCAATCACAGTGCATGGAAATATGTGCTTTAAGGAGATAATAAACATGTTTTTACTGTTTGTCTCCAATATAAACATAGTATCGTATTTTTAGACAAACTTAACATTCTTTCATTTTCTCAAAAATCAACTATTAGATCTGATGTCAAAAATACTCTGTGAGGTTTCTTTCCGAGAGGATCCATAGTATTACTCTGCATCTATTTTTAGTATTACGCTGCAAGTCTATGTAGTATTACTCTGCATGTATTTGTAGTATTACTCTACAAGTCTTTGTAGTATTACTCTTCAAGTCTTTGAAGAGTAACAGAGCCACACAGGGTAATCTAAAAGAGTTTTACTCTGCAAGACTGTGTAGTATTGCCCTGCAAGACTTTGTAGTATTACTCTGCAAGACTTTGTAGTATTGCTATGCAAGACTTTGTAGCATTGTTCTGCAAGACTTTGTAGTATTACTCTGCAAGACTTTGTAGCATTGCTCTGCAAGTATTTGTAGTATTACTCTGCAATACTTTGTAGTATTACTCTGAAAGTCTTTGTAGTATTGCTCTGCAAGACTTTTTAGTATTACTCTGCAAGACTTTTTAGTATTACTCTGAAAGTCTTTGTAGTATTGCTCTGCAAGACTTTTTATTATTACTCTGCAAGACTTTTTAGTATTACTCTGAAAGTCTTTGTAGTATTGCTCTGCAAGACTTTGTAGCATTGCTCTGCAAGACTTTGTAGTATTACTCTGCAAGACATTTTAGTATTACTCTGAAAGTCTTTGTAGCATTGTTCTGCAAGACTTTGTAGTATTACTCTGAAAGTCTTTGTAGTATTGCTCTGCAAGACTTTTTAGTATTACTCTGAAAGTCTTTGTAGTATTGCTCTGCAAGACTTTGTAGTATTACTCTGAAAGTCTTTGTAGGTATTGCTTGCAAGTCTTTGTAGTATTGTGAAAGTCTTTGTAGTGCTCTGCAAGTCTTTGTAGTATTACTCTGAAAGTCTTTGTAGTATTGCTCTGCAAGACTTTTTAGTATTACTCTGCAAGACTTTTTAGTATTACTCTGAAAGTCTTTGTAGTATTGCTCTGCAAGACTTTGTAGCATTGTTCTGCAAGACTTTGTAGTATTACTCTGCAAGACATTTTAGTATTACTCTGAAAGTCTTTGTAGTATTGCTCTGCAAGACTTTTTAGTATTACTCTGAAAGTCGGTGTAGTATTGCTATGCAGGTCTTCGTAGTATTGCTCTGCAAGTATTTGTACTATTACTCTGCAAGTCTTTGTAGTATTACTCTGCAATACTTTGTAGTATTACTCTGCAAGACTTTTTAGTATTACTCTGCAGGCTTTGTAGTATTACTCTGCAAGACTTTGTAGTATTACTCTGCAAGACTTTGTAGTATTGTACTGACATCGTTTTTTTAATTTTATTTTATTTATTTATTAATATTTCTACATAAGTAAGTAGTTTATATTTATAGATCTTTTTGAAGATTGCTTCAAAAAATTAATTAAGTAAAATGAAAAGTTTTCTGAAGACTTTTGGTGTTAATTGGTTTAATACTTCAAGTGTTCTTCTTCTTATCTCCTGACGTGTCGTCGACGCCTCCAGATCTCGTCTTCAAAGGTGTTATTACACAGTCGTGACACAAGCGTTCGCCTGCAGCACCTTTTCACACGTCGACATGTTTTCAGAAGAAGTTACGATCGGAGTCTTATTTCAGTTTTTGATTCTGATGCACGAGTGTTTCTTCAAATCTTCTGCTTCAGTTCCTCGAACACAAATGATCTTCAATAGTTGATCCAGAGAATCATCTTCAACTCAAACACTAACTAACCTTGTTACCAGAGACTAACTAACCTTGTTACCAGAGACTAACTAACCTTGTTACCAGAGACTAACTAACCTTGTTACCAGAGACTAACTAACCTTGTTACCAGAGACTAACTAACCTGGTTACCAGAGACTAACTAACCTTGTTACCAGAGACTAACTAACCTTGTTACCAGAGACTAACTAACCTTGTTACCAGAGACTAACTAACCTTGTTACCAGAGACTAACTAACCTTGTTACCAGAGACTAACTAACCTTGTTACCAGAGACTAACTAACCTTGTTACCAGAGACTAACTAACCTTGTTACCAGAGACTAACTAACCTGGTGTCGTCCGACGGTCCATTGAGGTCGCAGGAAGTGACATCATCCCACAGGAAGTGCCCTCACACATCATTAATGTTGTCCAGAGCTTTAACTTTTGAATTCTTACTTCATCTAAACTTGAGCATGTATTTTGAATTCAACTGATGATTTGTTTAAAGTCAGAAGTGAAAGATTTTATATTTGTTTATTTATTTCTTTTCTTGTCGCGCGACAATAACGTTTGAAAAGAGAAACTAAAACATCGATGCTTAAAATAAACACTTAGAACCGACTTCACTGGAACATGTTGCAACATGAAACTCTGACGTAGATGTTTTAAAAGACGTTTCAACCATTAATTAAAATATAAATCGTGTTTTTAAGTACATTTTACTTCATCTCAATCGATATTATACCAAAAGAACATGAAGGTTTCGCAGCTTCATGAGAAACTTCTTTTACATCATTTTTACTTTTTACACTACTTCCTGTTTAGCTAATCACACTCTGCTAGCATGACCTTTGCTAGCATGACCTCTGCTAGCATGACCTCTGCTAACATGACCTCTGCTAGCATGACCTCTGCTAGCATGACCTTTGCTAGCATGACCTCTGCTAGCATGACCTCTGCTAGCATGACCTCTGCTAGCATGACCTCTGCTAGCATGACCTCTGCTAGCATGACCTCTGCTAGCATGACCTCCGCTAGCATGACCTCTGCTAGCATGACCTCTGCTAGCATGACCTCTGCTAGCATGACCTCTGCTAGCATGACCTCCGCTAGCATGACCTCTGCTAGCATGACCTCTGCTAGCATGACCTCCCTCTGCTAGCATGACCTCTGCTAGCATGACCTCTGCTAGCATGACCTCTGCTAGCATGACCTCTGCTAGCATGACCTCCGCTAGCATGACCTCCGCTAGCATGACCTCTGCTAGCATGACCTCTGCTAGCATGACCTCTGCTAGCATGACCTCTGCTAGCATGACCTCTGCTAGCATGACCTCTGCTAGCATGACCTCTGCTGCATGACCTCTGCTAGCATGACCTCTGCTAGCATGACCTCTGCTAGCATGACCTCTGCTAGCATGACCTCCACATGACCTCTGCTAGCATGACCTCTGCTAGCATGACCTCTGCTAGCATGACCTCTGCTAGCATGACCTCTGCTAGCATGACCTCTGCTAGCATGACCTCTGCTAGCATGACCTCTGCTAGCATGACCTTAGCTTCAGTGTATTGTTTTCGGGAAGTAAAGTAATAAAGTTGGAGAAACACTTACAATCTTTGTGAAACATGTTAGGAATATTTAAGAAAAGTGTTGTTTACTGAAGATAAAATAACGACTAAAGAAAGAAGGTCAAAGAAGGTCAAACCTGCTGCTCGTCCTGTTGAACTCCGGTGTGTTGTGTCTCCCTCGCTGTGTGTGTGTCTCAGACGCACACTTTTGTTGTGACTCTGACTTTTATCGACACATTCCAAAGCCCTCGGTGTCGTTGCTTCACGAGCTCTGGCTTCGTTGTTTATTCCTTGATGTAAACGTCTGATAACCTGAGGAATGAACCCAGAGAAGTTCTTGTGTCGTTTAGACATGTTTGTGTAACGTTCAGTTGTTGTTGTTTTTGTTTACCTCCTTGTTATTGATCTCAGTTGTTGTTGTTGTTGTTGTTTACCTCCTTGTTATTGATCTCAGGTGTTGTTGTTGTTGTTGACCTCCTTGTTATTGATCTCAGTTGTTGTTGTTGTTGTTTACCTCCTTGTTATTGATCTCAGTTGTTGTTGTTGTTGTTTACCTCCTTGTTATTGATCTCAGTTGTTGTTGTTTACCTCCTTGTTATTGATCTCAGTTGTTGTTGTTTACCTCCTTGTTATTGATCTCAGTTGTTGTTGTTTACCTCCTTGTTATTGATCTCAGTTGTTGTTGTTTACCTCCTTGTTATTGATCTCAGTTGTTGTTGTTTACCTCCTTGTTATTGATCTCAGTTGTTGTTGTTTACCTCCTTGTTATTGATCTCAGTTGTTGTTGTTGTTGTTTACCTCCTTGTTATTGATCTCAGTTGTTGTTGTTGTTGTTTACCTCCTTGTTATTGATCTCAGTTGTTGTTGTTGTTGTTTACCTCCTTGTTATTGATCTCAGTTGTTGTTGTTGTTTGTTATTGATCTCAGGGGCCTTGCAGTTGTTGTTGTTGTTGTTTACCTCCTTGTTATTGATCTCAGTTGTTGTTGTTGTTGTTTACCTCCATGTTATTGATCTCAGTTCTTGTTGTTTACCTCCTTGTTATTGATCTCAGTTGTTGTTGTTGTTGTTTACCTCCTTGTTATTGATCTCAGTTCTTGTTATTGTTGTTTACCTCCATGTTATTGATCTCAGTTCTTGTTGTTTTTGTTTACCTCCATGTTATTGATCTCAGTTGTTGTTGTTGTTGTTTACCTCCATGTTATTGATCTCAGTTGTTATACTCCGCTCATTTTTACCCCAGTTATTGATCTCAGTTGTTGTTGTTGTTGTTTACCTCCTTGTTATTGATCCTGGCTTGGATTCTGTGAACCTGATCAGACGTAAGTGTTCGTTCGTGTAAATGGATCCATATTCTCAGGCGGGTCTGAAGTTAGAGGAAAGTCAAAATGGCCTCAGATCCTTCACTTAAGACATCCGAGCTGTGATTGGTCGACACGTCACGACGTCCTGGCCGTGGAATAACGATGATAAAAGTGCTGAATCTGGTTACCATAGCAACCTGGTGAGTCCTCCGTTGCTCATGGGTTCACGGCAGTGACTCCTGTGTTCCAGGGATGCTGCAGCGACGACCGACCATCGAGGAGCTGGTGGACGCGCTGGTGTCCGAGCTGGACCCCAACTTTGAGACGTTCATCCTGGACTCTGAGAGCTGATCCTGATCCTGATCCTGATCGACTGCTTCTGTCTGTATCTGAGTCACATTGACTCGAACCATTAAAGACGTGAATCTGAAGCTGCGTCGTCGTCAATTATGAGTCAAGGTCAGCTGAGGTCGCGCCGGAGGAGGAGGAGGAGGAGGAGGAAAGAGGAGAAGAGGAGGAGGAGGGAGGAGGAGGAAGAGGAAGAGGAGGAGGAGAGAGGAGGAGGAGGAGGAGGATGGAGAAGAGGAAGAGGTAGAGGAGAAGGAAGAAGAGGAGGAGGAGGAGGAGAAAGAAGAGGAGGAGGAGGAAAGAGGATGGAGAAGAGGAGGAGAAAGAAGAGGAAGGAGGAAGAGGAGGAGGAGGAAAGAGGATGGAGAAGAGGAAGAGGTAGAGGAGGAGGAGTAAGAAGAGGAAGAGGAGGAGAAAGAAGAGGAGGAGGAAAGAGGATGGAGAAGAGGAAGAGGTAGAGGAGGAGGAGTAAGAAGAGGAAGAGGAGGAGGAGGAAAGAGGATGGAGAAGAGGAAGAGGTAGAGGAGGAGGAGAAAGAAGAGGAAGAGGAGGAGGGAGGAAGAGGATGGAGAGAGGAATAAGGAGGAGGAGAAAGAAGAGGAGGAGGAAGAGGAGGAGAAAGAAGAGAAAACCTACTTCCTGTCACGTTCTTCTCGAAAAAAAAAAGTTTAAACTCGTCAAACGTTTGTTAATCATTTAAATTGACATTTAAAATGTTTTAACCTGAGAAATTAAACTTTATTTATGTTCATTGTTTGAAAACATTTGACTTGATCTGTTTTTTGTGTAAAATTATTCATCATTTCCATATTTTGTCTTTGTTTAACATTTGTTTTAGATTAAAACGATGAAATGAAATCATTGAAAGTAACTTTGCACAACACGTGAGGTCCAGTGTGTCTGGGAGGAGGTCCCGGGGGGCCCGGGGAGCCGGAGGAACCTCAGATCACAAGGAAAAATAACTTTATTTTCAATTCTTCTAGTTTCAAGTGTTTTATTCACAAAGTGTCGACATCAGTCCGAAGGTTTTTACAAAAATAGGATATTTTTCACATAAATATTTTACAGTATTTTACAGAATCTTCTGAAGATCGTGTTGAAGGTGCGTTTGGACGTTTAACACTTGAAGCTCAGGGTCGTCTCGGGGTCACGACCCTGGAGCACCTGCTCCTCGTGGTGCGGGGGTCAAGGGCAGGTGTCTGTGGTTCAGGGTCTGGGGGGTCAGGTGTCTCTGGGGGGTCGTCCTGGAGGGACACGAGAGTCAGACCTCATACATGGACATACATTCACTCTGAGGTCGGATTATCTTTTTTTCAATTCAATATAAAAAGGTTTTTAAAGCAGTTTGATCAGAAGCTGGTGATCTGTTAGTCATGTCTGGAGACTCTTATATCAAACATTTACATTGAAATAAAACCACTACAGATGAAGAAATATTGCATTTAGAAAAATGGATTTAAAAGAAAGTAAAATTATTATTGGAATTCAAATCTCAATATGTAAACAATAAATGAATAAATTCAATAAAAACATAGATATTTCAAATGGAAATGATTGAATTCAACAATTCAAAGAAATAAAGATGTTAAAAGTCATTCACTGATGATTCTCTGAGTCTCACCTTCTCAGCATCTCAGCTCCTGCAGGTGTCTCCAGCTTCATCTCCAGCTTCATCTCCAGCTTCATCTCCAGCTTCATCTCCAGCTTCATCTCCACCTTCATCTCCAGCTTCATCTCCACCTCCGTCTCCACCTCCGTCTTCACCTCCGTCTCCACCTCCGTCCTCTGAGTCGTCCTGAGGGACGTCCTGGTGTCTGTGAAACACACTCATGACTCAGAACATTCACCAGCGGTTCATTTTGTTCTTCAACGAGTGTCTGGTGAAAGATGAAAATGTGGGTCGAGGTTTCGGACAAAGAGCGATTGTTCTGCTGGATCACGTGACCAGGATGTTTGTCGCACAAACAGAAGATCCAGGATGAGCTTCTCGCTCGAGCCGCTGCTCGTGTTCAGACGGCGTCGATGACACGCTTCTGGTTTCACGACTGCAGACTCTGATGGTTGAGGTCTGGGGTTGAAAACTCACCCGTCGCTGAGGCTGGGCTGCGACTGGAAGAGGTTGTCGTCGTGACGATGGTTATGACCGTCGTCGTGACGATGGTCGTGACTGCAGCGGTCGTCCCAGCAGAGAGACGGGATCAGAACCGGACCTGACACACAAACACAGGTGTCACTCATCATCATTTTCATCGACTCGTCATGATTTATAGTCTGTTTTATCTATCGATCTACAATCTGTGAGAGCGCCACCTCCTGACCTCTGAACTACACTGTATCGTGAAACCTCGTTGACCGCATCGTGAAGCCTCATCAACTGCAACGTGAAGCCTCATCAAATGTATCATGAAGCCTCATCAACTGCAACGTGAAGCCTCGTAAAATGTATCGTGAAGCCTCGTCAAATGTATCGTGAAGCCTCATCAAACGGATCGTGAAGCCTCGTCAAACGTATCGTGAAGCCTCGTCAACCCCTGCAACGTGAAGCCTCGTGAAATTGTGCCTCGTCAAACGTATCGTGAAGCCTCGTCAAACGTATCGTGAAGCCTCGTCAAACGTATCCTGAAGCCTCGTCAAACGTATCGTGAAGCCTCTACAAATGTATTGTGAAGCCTCGTCAAAGTATGTAAGCCTCGTCAAACGGAAGCCTCGTCAAACGTATCGTGAAGCCTCATCAAACGGATCGTGAAGCCTCGTCAAACGTATCGTGAAGCCTCATCAAACGTATCGTGAAGCCTCGTCAAATGTATCCTGAAGCCTCGTCAAACGTATCGTGAAGCCTCGTCAAACGTATCGTGAAGCCTCGTCAAACGTATCGTGAAGCCTCGTCAAACGTATCGTGAAGCCTCGTCAAACGTATCGTGAAGCCTCGTCAAACGTATCCTGAAGCCTCGTCAAACGTATCGTGAAGCCTCTACAAATGTATTGTGAAGTCTCGTCAAATGTATCGTGAAGCCTCATCAAACGTATCGTGAAGCCTCGTAAGTATCGTGAAACAGTATCAACGTGAAGCCTCTCAGACGAATCGTAGCCTCATCAAACGGTTGGAAGCCTCGTCAAATGTATCCTGAAGCCTCGTCAAACGTATCGTGAAGCCTCGTCAAACGTACCGTGAAGCCTCGTCAAACGTATCATGAAGCCTCGTCAAACGTATCGTGAAGCCTCGTCAAACGTATCCTGAAGCCTCATCAACCGCATCGTGAAGCCTCGTCAAATGTATCGTGAAGCCTTGTCAAACGTATCGTGAAGCCTCATCAACCGCAACGTGAAGCCTCGTCAAATGTATCGTGAAGCCTCGTCAAATGTATCGTGAAGCCTCGTCAATCGTATCGTGAAGCCTTGTCAAACGTATCGTGAAGCCTCATCAACCGCAACGTGAAGCCTCGTCAAACGTATCGTGAAGCCTCGTCAAATGTATCGTGAAGCCTCGTCGACCCACCACTATGATGTATTACTAATATTGTAATATTTGAGGTCTTTAACTCAACAATAGTAATGTAACCAGTGATGTGTTGATGAAGCCTCATGAGATAACGAGGTATCATGATACACTGTCATCATTTTAAAAGATGCCACTAGATGTCACTCTTGGTTTGAGGATATTCAACTAATGAAGACACTGTATCATGATACCTCGTCAACTGTTTCATGAGGCTTCATCAACCCACCCCTTTTTCCCAAATAAAACACCTTCCAGACAGTAGTAATCGATAAAACATAGATGATATCAGTTATTTTTGTTAACTAACTAACACACGCCTCACAGATGGTTCCAGCGTCTCTCAGATGAGTTTCACTCGTTTCAGTTTCACTGAAGAACATCTCATGTAAACTTAAGTTAAAGATTGTGTTGCAGGTGTTGAGTTCATTAGTTTGACTTCATTAGTTTGACTTCATTAGTTTGAGTTCATTAGTTTGACTTCATTAGTTTGAGTTCATTAGTTTGACTTCATTAGTTTGAGTTCATTAGTTTGACTTCATTAGTTTGACTTCAGGCGTTGATTCGACCTTTTAAACAGTTTTATGAACGAGTGGAACATCTCACCACACGCGTGTCCAGGATTCTGGTCAAACTGGCAACAGGGTCTCGGGGGGAAGCCATGGGGCCAGCGCGGGTCCAGACAGGACAGTTCCGCGGCTGCACTGTAGGGGCAGTCATGAGTCCTCAGAGACGCTGCTGAGGAGAAGAAGAAACATGTCTGATGATAAACGTCAAGTGTTTCTAAACTGTTCTCTGAGTCGTGACCGTCTTGCTCAACGGCACGACGGCAGTGAATATATTCAACGTAAACAACTGTCAAAGACGTTTCCACGGCGACCTGAGTGTCAGCGACGCGGCTGTGAATCCTGCCGTTAAATTCCTGACTGTCGTTTACAAACCCTTGAGCAGCTGCAGGGCAGAGAGGATTTGAACCCTCGACGAGTGAGTGACAGTCGAGCCTCGAGAGCGTTTTTAATGGTTTCATGTTCAATTATAAACACTAAACACTCGCATTCATCAAATTAAATTAAATATACTTAGTTGCCTTTTTCTAATTCAATGTTAATTATATTTTATTTAATTGTTATTATTTTATTACATTTAAAATGCATAATTAAATGTCAACGTTTATATTTTTAAACACAGAGAATGAATTACAATAATTCAATAATTCTCTGTTTTTGGTTCGTTTTTGTGTTTTTTAAAAAACATTTTTTTCTGTTTGTGTAAAACATTTTAAAACTAAATCACAAACCATTAGTGTGTTAGCATTGATGCTACATCATTAGCTCCAAGAGTCTGACAAGTTCATTGAACTGTTACTAGAAAATAAAAATCCTTCTTTTTAAAAAGTAACGATTTGATTATTTAGAAGTTCTTCAAAAGAAGAAACTGTTTTGTTTATGGACTAATAAGTGATTAGCATAAATGCTAACATGATAGCAACAAAATGGCTGCCGGCAGAATTCAGTGCTGTGTCTCAAATCACATACTTGCGTACTCAAAGTTAGTATTTTTAGTGGATCGATGGACACTTTCTACACTAAACGGCTCCATCTTAGTGACGTTGTAAACAAAAGGTACGACATATATAAAGTATATATATATATATATATATATTCAATATATAGTACTTCTAGTATACTAAGAGAAGTATGTTTGAGACATACTATCTGTGGAGGATTAGTTACTAGTTAGTATGTACACTATCCTGATGATACTAACTTCTAGTATACTAAGAGAAGTATGTTTGAGACATACTATCTGTGGAGGATTAGTTACTAGTAAGTACGTACACTATCCTGATGATACTAACTTCTAGTATACTAAGAGAAGTATGTTTGAGACATACTATCTGTGGAGGATTAGTTACTAGTTAGTACGTACACTATCCTGATGATACTAACTTCTAGTATACTAAGAGAAGTATGTTTGAGACATACTATCTGTGGAGGATTAGTTACTAGTTAGTACGTACACTATCCTGATGATACTAACTTCTAGTGTACTAAGAGAAGTATGTGATTTGAGACATACTATCTGTGGAGGATTAGTTACTAGTTAGTACGTACACTATCCTGATGATACTAACTTCTAGTGTACTAAGAGAAGTATGTTTGAGACATACTATCTGTGGAGGATTAGTTACTAGTTAGTACGTACACTATCCTGATGATACTAACTTCTAGTATACTAAGAGAAGTGTGTGATTTGAGACGTACTATCTGTGGAGGATTAGTTACTAGTTAGTACGTACACTATCCTGATGATACTAACTTCTAGTATACTAAGAGAAGTATGTTTGAGACATACTATCTGTGGAGGATTAGTTACTAGTTAGTAAGTACACTATCCTGATGATACTAACTTCTAGTATACTAAGAGAAGTATGTTTGAGACATACTATCTGTGGAGGATTAGTTACTAGTTAGTACGTACACTATCCTGATGATACTAACTTCTAGTATACTAAGAGAAGTATGTTTGAGACATACTATCTGTGGAGGATTAGTTACTAGTTAGTACGTACACTATCCTGATGATACTAACTTCTAGTATACTAAGAGAAGTATGTTTGAGACATACTATCTGTGGAGGATTAGTTACTAGTTAGTAAGTACACTATCCTGATGATACTAACTTCTAGTATACTAAGAGAAGTATGTTTGAGACATACTATCTGTGGAGGATTAGTTACTAGTTAGTACGTACACTATCCTGATGATACTAACTTCTAGTATACTAAGAGAAGTATGTTTGAGACATACTATCTGTGGAGGATTAGTTACTAGTTAGTACGTACACTATCCTGATGATACTAACTTCTAGTATACTAAGAGAAGTATGTTTGAGACATACTATCTGTGGAGGATTAGTTACTAGTTAGTACGTACACTATCCTGATGATACTAACTTCTAGTATACTAAGAGAAGTATGTTTGAGACATACTATCTGTGGAGGATTAGTTACTAGTTAGTACGTACACTATCCTGATGATACTAACTTCTAGTATACTAAGAGAAGTATGTTTGAGACATACTATCTGTGGAGGATTAGTTACATGTTAGTACGTACACTATCCTGATGATACTAACTTCTAGTATACTAAGAGAAGTATGTTTGAGACATACTATCTGTGGAGGATTAGTTACTAGTTAGTACGTACACTATCCTGATGATACTAACTTCTAGTGTACTAAGAGAAGTATGTGATTTCAAACTGTAATTTTCTGTGAGTTTCATCTTCTTGTTGCTTCTTCAGCTCCTGCTCTTCAGACTCACCGCTGGGTTTCTTCTCCAGTAACTGCCTCTTGCAGTAAATGACGCACAGAACCAGCAGTGCTAGCAACACGGTCGCTAACGCGCTGCAGATGACGGCTGCTAACGCCATGTCTCTTGGACTCGTGACCACCGAGGGCAGCGGCACCAGGTTGACGCGTCCACTGCCTGCACACCAAACACAAGGACGTCAGTTAAAGTGTGTACTTCAAAGTACTGAGGAACTAGTACTGACAGAGTTTACATACATTGAGCAGAGATAAATATACTTTACTGATGTCTGGAGCTCAACATGGAAACAAAAATGAAATATTTTCTTCAACAAGATCATGTGACGAACAACAAAACACAAGATGGTGGCGATGAATAAAAACAAGACTAAGTGTGTTTTACTAAAGCGATGCTAAAGTAATTAACATCGACTAAAATCACCAAAAATATCATTTATCTGCAGCGTCTTGACACAAACAACTTTAGTGCTTTTAATAGTAAAAATGTTAAATCAAATGAAAATGAAAAACATAGGAACAGCTGTGGTGCGTTCAATAGCGTGGGACAAATCAAATAAATAGAAAAACACATGTTATGATGCGTCCATAAGAAAACAACAGAATAATAAACTCTATTGTGGTTAAAAAACCTTCAAAAGTTGTTCTAATGATGGATCAAATCAACGAGACGAAAGAAAGAAAAGGGTTTAGAGAGAAAACGACTTCTGATCAGATTCAAATCCCACGTTTACAAACTGAGTTTAATAAACGTTGAAGTGATCGAGAGCAGAAGGTGTTCGAACTCGTTCTCTCGACTGAAATCACACTTTTTCTTGCACTTTTTTTCTTCTTCCCCGAAGGAAGAGTGACGTCACAAGAGTCCAGAGTCGAGTTGCTACAGAGTCTTGACACGAGCGACGACGATCAGACGTTGATGTAACTTCGGTTCTACTCGTCACTGAAAGATGTTAAAGTTGGTTCTTTTGTGACACAAACAAACAAACTATCGAAACAAGCTTTGGTACAAACACGTGATCAATACATAATATTTCAAGAACTGATTGTTGACAAAGACTGAACATCACATTGATTTTTCACTTCTTTTGCACTGGAAATCATTTAAAATCTTTCTAGACCAGGGTCACAAAGCACTTTAACAAAACAATACAGAGTTAAATATATACATATTAAACTAGTTAAACTAGTGTAAATGAGGGAATCAAACCCTTTATAAACATCTTTGAACTGAACTGAACTGAAGCTTTGATGATTCATTTTTGGTGAGAATTCTTTGAAACGATTGAAAAGAAAACTCAAGACCTTTTATTTTGTGAATGACTTTCTAAATAAAGATCAAGCAGCTCAACGTTGTTCAGTTGAATTTAATACATTTGTTTCCTCAATGAAAGGATGTTTGAGAAGAAACTTAAACCTCTGTTTACTTTGTTACACATCAATCAAAAGAACGTGTCGTTTCACATCTGAGAGTTTCTTTGTTGTTCTGTGTCAACATGTCGTTCTACTGCTGAGAGTTCAGACACGAGCAGTCGATGAGATACAAAGATTCAGTTCATGTTCAGTCAGACACGAGTAGACGATGAGAGGAAACTACAAAGATTCAGTTCATGTTCAGTCAGACACGAGTAGACGATGAGAGGAAACTACAAACATTCAGTTCATGTTCAGTCAGACACGAGCAGTCGATGAGATACAAAGATTCAGTTCATGTTCAGTCAGACACGAGTAGACGATGAGAGGAAACTACAAACATTCAGTTCATGTTCAGTCAGACACGAGTAGTCGATGAGAGGAAACTACAAACATTCAGTTCATGTTCAGTCAGACATTGGGGGGGGGGGGGGGGGGGGGGGGGGGGAGAAAATTAATATTTTTTGTTTGTTGTTGGGGGGGGGGGGGGGGGGGGGGGGGGGAAACTAAAAATTTTGTTTTTGTTGGGTGGCCGAGAAAGTGAATAAAGAAAAACTACAAACATTCAGTTCGTTCAGTCAGCAGTAGACGATGAGAGGAAACTACAAACATTCAGTTCATGTTCAGTCAGACACGAGTAGTCGATGAGAGGAAACTACAAACATTCAGTTCATGTTCAGTCAGACACGAGTAGTCGATGAGAGGAAACTACAAACATTCAGTTCATGTTCAGTCAGACACGAGTAGTCGATGAGAGGAAACTACAAACATTCAGTTCATGTTCAGTCAGACACGAGTAGTCGATGAGAGGAAACTACAAACATTCAGTTCATGTTCAGTCAGACACGAGTAGTCGAGATGAGAGGAAACTACAAACATTCAGTTCATGTTCAGTCAGACACGAGAAAAAAAAAAAAAAAAAAAAAAAAAAAAAAAAAAAAAAAAAAAAAAAAAAAAAAAAAAAAAAAAAAAAAAAAAAAAAAAAACAAAAACACACCCCACCACCCCCCCCACACCACCAGAAGAAAACAAAAAACAACCAAAACCAACCCCCCCACCCCCACCACCCAAGAAGAAGAGAAAAGAGAAGAAAAAAAAAAAAAAAAAAAAAAAAAAACAGGAAAAAAAAAATAGACGATGAGAGGAAACTACAAACATTCAGTTCATGTTCACAGTCAGACACGAGTAGTCGATGAGAGGAAACTACAAACATTCAGTTCATGTTCAGTCAGACACGAGTAGTCGATGAGAGGAAACTACAAACATTCAGTTCATGTTCAGTCAGACACGAGTAGTCGATGAGAGGAAACTACAATCATTCAGTTCATGTTCGGGCGAACAAACACAAAAAAAAAAAAAAAAAAAAAACAACCCAAACCAAACCAAACAAAAAAAAACAAAAAAAAAAAAAAAAACCAAACCCCCCCACCCCCAACCCAAAAACACACACAAACACCCAAAAAAAACAACAACAAACCCCCCCCCCCCCCCCCCCACACACCAAAAAACAAAAGAAAAAAAACACACAACACACACCCCCCTCACACACACACACAAAAAAAAAGAGAGAAAGCAACCCACAAACATTCAGTTTAATGCTCAGTCAGACACGAGTAGTCGATGAGAGGAAACTACAAACATTCAGTTCATGTTCACAGTCAGACACGAGTAGACGATAAAAAAAAAAAAAAAAAAAAAAAAAAAAAAAAAAAAAAAAAAAAAAAAAAAAAAAAAAAAAAAAAAAAAAAAAAAAAAAAAAAAAAAAAAAAAAAAAAAAAAAAAAAAAAAAAAAAAAAAAAAAAAAAAAAAAAAAAAAAAAAAAAAAAAAAAAAAAAAAAAAAAAAAAAAAAAAAAAAAAAAAAAAAAAAAAAAAAAAAAAAAAAAACTACAAACATTCAGTTCATGTTCAGTAGACAAAAAAAAAAAAAAAAAAAAAAAAAAAAAAAAAAAAAAAAAAACACGAGTAGACGATGAGAGGAAACTACAAACATTCAGTTCATGTTCAGTCAGACACGAGTAGTCGATGAGAGGAAACTACAATCATTCAGTTCATGTTCAGTCAGACACGAGTAGTCGATGAGAGGAAACTACAAACATTCAGTTCATGTTCAGTCAGACACGAGTAGACGATGAGAGGAAACTACAAACATTCAGTTCATGTTCAGTCAGACACGAGTAGACGATGAGAGGAAACTACAAACATTCAGTTCATGTTCAGTCAGACACGAGCAGTCGATAAAGTCATGCTCTCAGCAGGACGTCATCAGACAGGATATCAATGTTATCTGCAGCAGAGATAAAGTGCAGTGAAGCAGCTGCTGATATGATCTCAGTAAACCACAGCCTTTCATTCACTCCTGGAATGCCACACACCCCGAATAAAAGAAGCACTTCTGAGGTTGTTGGACGTCCTTTGAAGACTCTTCAAACACAAACAAATCCTCTGCTGAAGCACCGACTCTACTGTCCTCTGCCCACGGCCCAAACTAGCTGGGACTGAATCACATCATCACTGAAACGCTGCTGTGATGAACCGAGATCCTTCCTGGACTGTCGGGTCTGACGAGAACTCACAGGACGATCACGTTACCGGAGGAAAGCTCTGTTGGATCAGAGTGTCGTCAACACAACTGCAGCAGATGAAACACATCAGAGACTCAAGGAATCCATAAAACACAAATCACATTTTTCTCTTGGCCCCAAAGAGCCACCGGGGAGAAGGAACGAGGGATGAGAAGAGGAAGATTTACAACCTCCTCGGACGACGACAGCCTCGCATGCACAGCTGCAGCCGCCCCGGGCCACTGCAGCCTGGGAGTCCACCACCAGGTCCCTCCAGAGATAAGACCAGAGAGACGTTAGAGAAGAACTTATGAAACACACACATCTAAGTTTAAAGATGGACGTCCACACGAGACGCTGCCAAGCAGCTCTTCACCAACAGCTGCAGCTCCTTCTGGAAGTCACACTCAATTATCCGCGTGTTTTCTGTGGAAACCTGGAATCATGAGGTTGTGTTTAACTGCTTCTAACGGCCGGAAGAACAAAGCTAATTGGATCTAAGGTCCTGTGGAATGTGAACCCGGCGATGGGAAAACTACTGACTTCAACACTTCCTACGTCTTCTGGCGAGTCTGGATCGACAACAACACACTCGGTCCAAAGTAGGAGCAGGTTTCATGCAGATATACACCTTTTTTAAAGGCTTTTTAAAGGTTTTTTCTATTTAGAACAATAGTTAAGAAGAACAAAGTTGAGAAAAAAACCTCTTCAAGCTAATAAACAACACTTCATTATTACTACACAACTTTTTCTGCATATCATATTTAAAAAAAAATCAACATAGAAACAAAAGACAAAGAACAAACAAAGAAATAATAACATAAGTAAAATAAGAAGAAAATATTATGTGATGACAATAAACTATAAGATATATTTGTAAATATACAACATTTCTCTCAAACAATGAGTGAAAACACTGAATCTAAATGTGGACAAATGTGAAACCCGGGTTATTGCTGATGATAAAGTTACAGGAGTTAAAGAGTCAGTACTTGAGTGACTTATGTCAGTCAAACTGAGCCTGAGAGACCTGGGTGTTGTATTTGACAAATGTCTCTCGTTCAACACTGAACAAAACTGACACAAACTGTTTCAACTGAGAAAAATCTCTAAACTTAAATGATGTCACAACATGATCTTATAATGTGTTTATAATAACACATAAAATAGTGTCTTTAATGTGTTATTGTAAGTTTATTTAGTGTCTAAACCAGAAGGATCTTCTCGCCTGCGGTTCATACTAAACTCTGAAGCCAGAATTCTGAGCCGCTCTAGTAGAAGAACTCACATTTCTCCTTCAAACTCTTCACTAGTTTCTTTCAGGATCATTTTAAAATTCTGGTTCTTACTTTCAGATCTATTCATGGTCAGACCTTCCATCAGTGATCTGATCCAGACTTACACCCCAGCTCGGGCTCTGAGGTCTGTGGATCAGAATCTACTGATGGCTCCTGAAAACGGACCAGAGGAGAGAAATCCTTCCAGAGCTGCTAGTGTTTGTTTGGAGGAACTATTGTTGTTTTGTTTAGTGAAGAACACAAACACTTACAGTGAGGCTCGTACGGAGGCGGAGGGTCTCCACACGGAATACACTCCATGTCTTGGAAGCCACTTAGTTTGGTCTTCCTGTAGAACCTGTAACAGAAGGTTTTAGATCCAGGTTTAGTTTGAATAGTTCACTTCCTCTGCCTTTCATCACTGAAGGTTTTTACAGTTCATGTATTGTTGATTATTGTATCATGAGATCTTCATAAAGGAATATAAAGGTCATCAAGGACCAGATCACTGAAGGATGAAGCTGTCAATCATCTCCTCACCCCGGCAGACACTCGCCACACACGGCGTTGCTGGTGGTGGAACAGTTGCTCTTCTGGAAGCGGTTGACGAGCCCACACTCCAGGCAGGGCTTGCACTTGTGCAGACTCCGGTCCTCCTTGAAGCGGCTGCTCCGGCAGGGAACACACCGGGCGTCCTCGCCGTAGCCGAAGCCACATTCCTGCCGGGATTAGTGGAGAAAACACCGGGTGAGAGGTGGAGCTGCTGGTCTGAGACGTGCAGCTGCTGAAAGGAGAGCTTGGACTCGGACGAGCAGGGGTTTGGAATTAAAGAACCATCTTGGCTCGAGCGAACAATGGCTGCTCTCTTTGGAGAGTCAATCTTACACTGGCAATAATCTCCCTGACTCTCCGCAGATGAACGAGCCGCCCTCGCTGCAGGAGCAGAGAGGCCACGCATTTCAATGACAAAGGCCTGCCGGGACTCCTACTGTTGTATTATGGCCCCGTTATGACTGAGTTTTGTGGGACCCCCACTCCAGGACCTCTCAGCGAGCGCCCCGATGATTGAGAGGGCGGCGAGCAAAGGGAGCTCTTTGAGACGAGGACGAGGATTATCGAGGTGCACGAGATGAAAACACACATGAAACTCCTTCGACCATGTGACTGATCTGAACCTTCAGACTGTGACACAAAAACCAGCGAGAACTAGATCCTCTGAGATCCAGACATCATTGAAACCAACCAATGTTGACACTGATCCAGAGACTTGATCCAGCCTCGAAAAACGTGGCCTGAGACGACTTTATTATTTACTTATTAATCAACTAGTTGTTTAAAACGGTTGGTGCCAGTAGCTGAAGTCCCATTGACCCGGTCCATAACCTCCATCGTGACATGAGTTCTGGTTCTGAGTGGCGCAGGTTTTAGAACCTGCTCAAGGGTTTAACGGTTCGTTCCGTCTGGAAAACACTGTAAATATTAACACATGTTAGATTTTCAGGAAGAGAATTTCAGGCAGAAGCAATTTAGTAAAAGATTAATTTTGTTTCTTTTGTTAATTAAATACTTTAACTAAAAATATTATGCTCACAACTTCATGATTACCGTAGCCATGAGTGGAGTCATCAGAGGTACTTGAATGAACTGCTCGACCAGGATCATCGGTAACAACAATAAAGTAACATGTTGACAAAGAAAGAATCAAACGAGGATCAGAATGAAAAGACGTTTCATTCCCTGAAGAACGAGACGCTGATCGTGACGAGTTCACCTGCCGTCGCGCGTCTGTCATCGTTATCTTTGGTCTCGTCTCCAACTGGCTTCCATTATAATCCCCTGAAACTATGTTGAAAGTCTGATGACAGCCTGACACGAGCGTGACAGCTGAGTCCAGCCCAACAAATCCTGATCGACGTCCTTCTGTCCTCCACAGTGCGACCCCGAGCCGGGATCCACGGGAGATTAAACGAAGGTCGGCTTCGAACAGGACGTCCCTGCGCTCGTCTCTCCTCGCCAGCGCCGGCTTCACCGCCCGGGCACGCAGGCGCTGGAATGTGGGCACGACAGTCAGGAATGGAGGCCCGGGTTTGACGGCAGCCTCGCCATGTGAGACAGGAAGTCGGACACGGAGATGTGTGCGACGGCACCGAAGGGACCGGAGACGAGGAATTCTGTCTTTTAGCCAAACATGTGAAGCCGACACCGAGCCTGGTCCGCTCGGGTCCAGAACCAGCTGGTGCCGCCGCCGTACATGGTTCTGCAGCAGAGCTCATGGCAGCAGATGAAGGACGACAGGACGTCGATATCATTTCTAGAATCGCTTTGATCAACTTCATCCTTCGATGGACACAACATTTCAAACCCAGATTCTAAATCCTGCCATTTTAGTAACTTTTGTCGACTTCTACAAGTCACTTCAAGTCACTTACACAAGTCTTTCTTCCCAACAAACCTTAGATGTTCACTATTTATCTCCATACATTATCCAACCCATCATGAAACTGGTTTCAATTCCACTTCATCATCCTGTGAAAGTTATTCCAAGGAATGGTATCTCCCAAAGAATCCTTAAAGACTAACCATCTTCTTCAGCAAAACAAATGTGTTACACAAACAAACTGTTAAAACCAGGCATGAAGGCCAAGCAAGAGCAGGTAGTCGGATGTTTTTCCTGTGCTGTCAATAAGTAAGTAAGTAAGTAATATTTATTTATATAGTACTTTTCTAGACCAGGGTCACAAAGCGCTTAAACAATCAAAACAATATTCAAAAAAGTACATACTTTAAAGATCAAGATAATACTGAGAACAACACAGGAGTTCGAGAAATTCAAGGAAAAGCCTGAACAAATAGAAACGTCTTAAGATGTTTCTTAAAGGAGTCAGTAGATCATCAAACACAGATGTTTCTTGAAGGAGTCAGTAGATCATCAAACACAGATGTTTCTTGAAGGAGTCAGTAGATCATCAAACACAGATGTTTCTTGAAGGAGTCAGTAGATCATCAAACACAGATGTTTCTTGAAGGAGTCAGTAGATCATCAAACACAGATGTTTCTTGAAGGAGTCAGTAGATCATCAAACACAGATGTTTCTTGAAGGAGTCAGTAGATCATCAAACACAGATGTTTCTTGAAGGAGTCAGTAGATCATCAAACACAGATGTTTCTTGAAGGAGTCAGTAGATCATCAAACACAGATGTTTCTTGAAGGAGTCAGTAGATCATCAAACACAGATGTTTCTTGAAGGAGTCAGTAGATCATCAAACACAGATGTTTCTTGAAGGAGTCAGTAGATCATCAAACACAGATGTTTCTTGAAGGAGTCAGTAGATCATCAAACACAGATGTTTCTTGAAGGAGTCAGTAGATCATCAAACACAGATGTTTCTTGAAGGAGTCAGTAGATCATCAAACACAGATGTTTCTTGAAGGAGTCAGTAGATCATCAAACACAGATGTTTCTTGAAGGAGTCAGTAGATCATCAAACACAGATGTTTCTTGAAGGAGTCAGTAGATCATCAAACACAGATGTTTCTTGAAGGAGTCAGTAGATCATCAAACACAGATGTTTCTTGAAGGAGTCAGTAGATCATCAAACACAGATGTTTCTTGAAGGAGTCAGTAGATCATCAAACACAGATGTTTCTTGAAGGAGTCAGTAGATCATCAAACACAGATGTTTCTTGAAGGAGTCAGTAGATCATCAAACACAGATGTTTCTTGAAGGAGTCAGTAGATCATCAACCACAGATGTTTCTTGAAGGAGTCAGTAGATCATCAAACACAGATGTTTCTTGAAGGAGTCAGTAGATCATCAAACACAGATGTTTTTAAGGATCAGTAGATCATCAAACAGAGAAGAGTCAGTAGATCATCAAACACAGATTTCTTGAAGGAGTCAGTAGATCATCAAACACAGATGTTTCTTGAAGGAGTCAGTAGACATCAAACACTTTTCTTGAAGGAGTCAGTAGATCATCAAACCAGATGTTTCTTGAAGGAGTCAGTAGATCATCAAACACAGATGTTTCTTGAAGGATCAGTAGATCAAAAAATTTTTTAAAAATTATAATTATTGAAGGAGTCAGTAGATCATCAAACACAATGTTTCTTGAAGGAGTCAGTAGATCATCAAACACACATGTTTCTTGAAGGAGTCAGTAGATCATCAAACACAATGTTTCTTGAAGGAGTCAGTAGATCATCAAACACAGATGTTTCTTGAAGGAGTCAGGTAGATCATCAACACAGATGTTTCTTGAAGGAGTCAGAAGATCATCAAACACAGATGTTTCTTGAAGGAGTCAGTAGATCATCAAACACAGATGTTTCTTGAAGGAGTCAGTAGATCATCAAACACAGATGTTTCTTGAAGGAGTCAGTAGATCATCAAACACAGATGTTTCTTGAAGGAGTCAGTAGATCATCAAACACAGATGTTTCTTGAAGGAGTCAGTAGATCATCAAACACAGATGTTTCTTGAAGGAGTCAGTAGATCATCAAACACAGATGTTTCTTGAAGGAGTCAGTAGATCATCAAACACAGATGTTTCTTGAAGGAGAGATGTTTCTTGAAGGAGTCAGTAGATCATCAAACACAGATGTTTCTTGAAGGAGTCAGTAGATCATCAAACACAGATGTTTCTTGAGGAGGGTAGATCATCAAACACAGATGTTTCTTGAAGGAGTCAGTAGATCATCAAACACAGATGTTTCTTGAAGGAGTCAGTAGATCATCAACCACAGATGTTTCTTGAAGGAGTCAGTAGATCATCAAACACAGATGTTTCTTGAAGGAGTCAGTAGATCATCAAACACAGATGTTTCTTGAAGGAGTCAGTAGATCATCAAACACAGATGTTTCTTAAAGGAGTCAGTAGATCATCAAACACAGATGTTTCTTGAAGGAGTCAGTAGATCATCAAACACAGATGTTTCTTGAAGGAGTCAGTAGATCATCAAACACAGATGTTTCTTGAAGGAGTCAGTAGATCATCAAACACAGATGTTTCTTGAAGGAGTCAGTAGATCATCAAACACAGATGTTTCTTGAAGGAGTCAGTAGATCATCAAACACACATGTTTCTTGAAGGAGTCAGTAGATCATCAAACACACATGTTTCTTGAAGGAGTTAGGATCAGTAGATCATCAAACACAGATGTTTCTTGAAGGAGTCAGTAGATCATCAAACACAGATGTTTCTTGAAGGAGTCAGTAGATCATCAAACACAGATGTTTCTTGAAGGAGTCAGTAGATCATCAAACACAGATGTTTCTTGAAGGAGTCAGTAGATCATCAAACACAGATGTTTCTTAAAGGAGTCAGTAGATCATCAAACACAGATGTTTCTTAAAGGAGTCAGTAGATCATCAAGACCAAAGAGAGAGAGAAGATCGTTCCAAAGCTTAGGAGCAACAGTCTGAAAAGATTTCTCTCCTCTGGTCCTGAGTCGTGTGCTTGGAACCATAAGTAGATTCTGATCCACAGACCTCAGAGCCCGAGCTGGGGTGTAAGGCTGGATCAATCAAGTCATTTACCCTCTCATGGCACATATGAGTCTCAAATGTCATCAAACTATTGACTCACGATAAAAAGAACGCTTGTATGTTCGTATGTTTTGATGAGTCTTTTATTTGTTCGTTTCAAGGTCACTTTTATTGCCCAAAAAGAGGTTCTGTAAACCTTTGTCCTCCTTTCTGATCGATTTCAAGTTTTGACAAATAATAGTAGTTAAAATGAATCATAATCAATTCATCCAGATACATAGATAAGTACAATAAATACATAGAAAAATAATAAAAAGACATTAATAAATAATTCAAAAGTTGCCAATGAAAAGTAAAAGTTCATGTCAAGCATGAGAGAGTTTATGTTGTAACATCTTCTGGCAGGAATAACAAAGTCCTAAAAAGGTTTTGCAGTGCAGGGAGAGGAGCCTGTTGCTCAGACAGTTTCTGGAGGGTTCCTCCGGACGCCCTGCATAAGAACCTTCATCCCTTTCTCTAGCACTGATCCCACAGAGTCCACACTCTCCCCATGACACTCGTCAGGATCAGCCTCTCCAGCCCATCACCTTCTCTGGAGGTCATGCCTCCCTCCAAACACTAGCTACGACCCAGTCTGCTCTGACCCTGACCAGTCCAGTCTGGGGTCCAGGTGGAGGTAAATACATCACTACAACTGAATACATCAATATATACAATACCTCCTCAGTATGAACCATTATCAACATGAAGGTTCCTCTCTAAGGTCATAACTCTGGTTCTAAGCCACGTCCTTCAGAGTGAAATCTTAGCATGAAAACCAGCGACTTAATCTCTTGAATTCTCTCTGGTATCTCTGATCCATGTGGGGTGAGAGTGCCAAGCATAACAGGCGTCTGGAGGGAGTCATGGAGACCTGGAGCATGTTCAGGCACAGATATGGCTGAGATTAGGGGGAATCACATGGGCGGAGAGACGGGGGGGCAGTCATCTGATCCGGTCATAAAACAACAGGGAACACAATCCGTTCGCTCCAGTGATCACATCCTCAGTCTGCTGGAGGTTCAACCAGATGATATGAAGCTACAAGGACTGCTCCTAGAACTGTGGACCAGGACTTTAATGGAGCCGTCACAGAAGGTCTTCCTGATACAAACACATCAAAGTCAAGTCTGACTTTGAAACCCTTCACCTTCACCTCCGACCCCTTCCAGCTCCACACTGAACAACAAACATCTCTGGTTTGACTCTCAGGGACGAGGAGTGAACTAGGCTGGAGTGAGGAAGAACAACTGGTCTTGATGGACCTGCTGTGTGGGCGGATCTTCCAGCTCCAGTCAGAGCTAATTGATGTTTGTCCGAGACCAGAGGCAGAACTTCCAGAGGCAAACTGGGGCACATTCCTCTGGGATCTCTATGGCAGCTGCTCGGAGGGACTCCAACAAGTCCGTCCCTCTCAGGGCAGATCGTCTTGGTTACAGCGAGGACCTCTCGTCTGGGAAAACCCTCTCCACGTCCCACTGTGAGCCGGCTCCCCGCGACCTCCCTCAAAGGAATGAGGCCAATTATTAACCAGGACCTCGTTCAGGCTCCACCGCTGAAGCTGCAGTGTGTGCTCGGAGATTAGTGTGCGTCGCATGTGTGCGACAGATGTCAACACACTTTTGTCGTCGCCAGAAGTTCAGGGACGTGAATCCACTTGAAGTCGCACAATCAGTTGAACCGTGTCTGACGACAACTACACACATCTATCCTGGTTCGATACGAACTTGACTCAAGAACTTGTGAGAACTTTAACTCTTGTGAACATGTTTGATCAAGTGTTTCCTTGATTATATCACATATTTGAAGAGATCTCATCGTTAATAATAATAAAAATAATGATAATAATCTCTAAACATTTTAATGGAGTGTCATGTCTTTCTGAACGACTCCCACAATGCACTGCAACAGTTAAGTCAAAGTTTGAAATCAAGTTTGTACAGATAAGTAAGAATTAAGTTTCAGATGATTCCTTCAATAAAAACCTGAGCCGCTCAAGGTCACCGTTGAAGTGAGGAGTTTCTGCAGCACGTTGGTGTCAGAGGTAGGATGGTATTGTGAGGGACGTGCACCAAAGACATGGAATGATTGAACGATCTCTTCCGAGGAGAAGCAGGTGTTTGTGTGACCAGTGATGAGGAAGAACCGAGTGTCAGGTGACCAGCTCTAGAGCAACACTCCAGAACCAGGTCCTGGTGTCGAGGCCCCGGGCCCTGAAGGAGACCCAAGAGTTGGAGGAAGAGCAGGGTGTCCTGTATCTTTAGGTTTACTTCAGCTTCCTTTTTAACCGCCTCAGCAGCTGCTGCAGATGGATCGTCACGGTGGTTCCATCAAGATGTCTTCAGACTCTCCTGAGGACATGATGAGGACCATGAAGGTCAACATCAACGAGACATTGAAGACCAAACAATCCTTGCACTCGGACACAAAAGAGAGGCAAGAGTCTGACTGGCTAAAGAAGCTAAATGTTAGCATCAACAAGAAAACCTGCTTCAGATCCACGAGGTCACAGCAGGTCCAGAACCCCCCGTCAGAGGACCAGATGGATAAGAACCAGGACGAGTCTGTGAGGCGTGAGACACTCTTTGATCATCTGACGCAACATTCGTCTGTAACTCTCGACTCTTTCACGGAGAACGAAACGTCAATAAAATCCTCGGAATCCTGGAACCGTGACTCAGATCAAAGCAAACATGTTCCTCCACAAACGTGAAGAAACGCTGCGGGTCTAGTTCACCTGCAGGACCAGGTGTGACCCGAGCGAGCGCAGGCCTGGTTTCAAACGCGAAGACAATGAGTCGCGGCTGCAGGGAAACAATGGAGGCTTTGAGCAGAAGAAGGTCATGGGCGTGACGGCGCTTCTTCTGAAGCCACTAGACTTGGCTGCGTTCAGCATGAGAGACAGGAAGTCATAAATAACCTCGTTCCTCTGGATCTCACTAACATTCTCGTGGTTCCTCAGCATCTCTGGGTCCAGGAAGTTGTTCTTAGATGGACAGGAAACCGTGTTCCCTGCTCGTCCACCGATGGTTCCACAAACACAGACTCGTACCTTCGACAGCTCCTGACCCGCCTCACACTGCCTGCAGGGTCTGCAGCTCCCGAGCCGGTCCTGGTACTCCTGCTCCCGGCACCCCCGGCTCTCCTCCATGGCGGCCGTCATCTGAGGGAGAAGGAGAAGGACGTGAAACAATCCTTCTCTTGTCGGAGCTTCTGGCTCAGTTTGATCTGCAAACTGGTCTCACCTGCTCCAGCAGGACAGGTGCCAGGAGGCAATCACGTTTGTATCAATGGATCAATAAATAACACACACACACACACACACACACACACACACACACACACACACACACACACACACACACACACACACACACACACACACACACACACACACACACAACACACACACACACACACACGTGATCACAACACACGCACACACCACACACACACCGTGATCCACGAGCACACACACACACACACACACATCACACACACACACACCACAGTGGTGATGTAACACACACACACACACACCGTGATCACGACACACACACACACACACACACACACACACACACACACACCGTGATAACGATACACACACACACACACCGTGATAACGACACACACACACACACACACCGTGATCACGACACACACACACACACACCGTGATAACGACACACACACACACACACCGTGATCACGACACACACACACACACCGTGATCACAACAGTTGCAGAGGAACTACTGGTTTCTTCATTATAACACAACAGAAGTGATGTTTGTGTTAGAGACACACACACACACTCCTGGTCACACATACAGAATTACAGTGATGTAACAACACACACACACACTCCTGGTCACACATACAGAATTACAGTGATGTAACAACACACACACACACTCCTGGTCACACATACAGAATTACAGTGATGTAACAACACACACACACACTCCTGGTCACACATACAGAATCACAGTGATGTAACAACACACACACACTCCTGGTCGCATATACACAATCACCGTGATGCAACAACACACACACACACTCCTGGTCGCACATACACAATTACAGTGATGTAACAACACACACACACACTCCTGGTCGCACATACACAATTACAGTGATGTAACAACACACACACACACTCCTGGTCGCACACACACAATCACAGTGATGTAACAACACACACACAAACTCCTGGTCGCACATACACAATTACAGTGATGTAACAACACACACTCCTGGTCGCGCACACACAATCACAGTGATGTAACAACACACACACAAACTCCTGGTCGCACACACACAATCACAGTGATGTAACAACACACACACACACTCCTGGTAGCACACACACAATCACAGTGATGTAACAACACACACACAAACTCCTGGTCGCACATACACAATTACAGTGATGTAACAACACACACACACACTCCTGGTCGCACATACAGAATCACAGTGATGTAACAACACACACACACACTCCTGGTCGCAAATACAGAATCACAGTGATGCAACAACACACACACACACTCCTGGTCGCACACACACAATTACCGTGATGTAACAACACACACACACACTCCTGGTCGCACATACACAATCACAGTGATGTAACAACACACACACAAACTCCTGGTCGCACACACACAATCACAGTGATGTAACAACACACACACAAACTCCTGGTCGCACATACACAATCACAGTGATGTAACAACACACACACAAACTCCTGGTCGCACATACACAATCACAGTGATGTAACAACACACACACAAACTCCTGGTCGCACATACACAATTACAGTGATGTAACAACACACACACACACACTCCTGGTCGCACACACACAATCACAGTGATGTAACAACACACACACAAACTCCTGGTCGCACACACACAATCACAGTGATGCAACAGTGATGTAACAACACACACACACACTCTCCTGGTCGCACACACACAATCACAGTGATGTAACAACACACACACACACTCCTGGTCGCACACACACAATCACAGTGATGTAACAACACACACACACACTCCTGGTCGCACACACACAATCACAGTGATGCAACAACACACACACACACTCCTGGTCGCACACACACAATCACAGTGATGTAACAACACACACACACTCTCCTGGTCGCACACACACAATCACAGTGATGCAACAACACACACACACTCCTGGTCGCACACACACAATCACAGTGATGTAACAACACACACACACTCCTCCTGGTCAGTGATGTAACAACACACACACACTACACAGTCACAGTGATGTAACAACACACACACACACTCCTGGTCGCACACACACAATCACAGTGATGTAACAACACACACACACTCCTGGTCGCACACACACAATCACAGTGATGTAACAACACACACACTCTCCTGGTCGCACTCTCTTCTCGGGTCACACACACAATCACAGTGATGTAACAACACACACACACTCTCCTGGTCTCACACACACAATCACTGTGATGTAACAACACACACACACTCTCCTGGTCTCACACACACAATCACTGTGATGTAACAACACACACACACTCTCCTGGTCGCACACACACAATCACAGTGATGTAACAACACACACACACTCTCCTGGTCGCACACACACAATCACAGTGATGCAACAACACACACACTCTCCTGGTCGCACACACACAATCACTGTGATGTAACAACACACACACTCTCCTGGTCGCACACACACAATCACAGTGATGCAACAACACACACACTCTCCTGGTCGCACACACACAATCACAGTGATGCAACAACACACACACACACTCCTGGTCGCAAGTACACAATCACCGTGATGCAACAACACACACACACACACTCCTGGTCGCACATACACAATCACAGTGATGTAACAACACACACACTCTCCTGGTCGCACACACACAATCACAGTGATGCAACAACACACACACACTCTCCTGGTCGCACACACACAATCACTGTGATGCAACAACACACACGAGTGACGACAAAAGACTTGCCAGAGACGATCCCACGACGTGCAGCGAGATCACAACAGTCCAGAACATCTTCTCGTCCTCCTGGACACCAGAACGTAAACACAGTGTTGTTGACAAACACAACACAAACATTAATCAATAACAACATCTATTTGTTGCCGTGACGACGACTGATGTCGAGCAGGAACCAGATGAAGTTCATTCAAAGTAAGTTTTACCTTAAGTTAAGTTAAGTTATGATCTTTAAAGATGTCAAATGTCCCCAATGATGGAAGAATTAAAGGTTTATTAATCAATTATATATATTATTATTATTATTAACATCTAGATCACAGGTGTCAAACTGGTCCAGAGAAGGGCCGAGCCGGGGCAGGTTTTGGATCCAACCAGTCAAGCACATTATAGTTGAACCAATCAGGCGTCTGAAGACAGTCATCAATTAACAGTCAGGTGTTGCTTGTTTAAGAAGCCGACACCTGATTCGTTAGCTCATGTGTGCTTGACTGGTTGGAACAAAAACCTGCACCGGCTCGGCCCTTTTCTGGACCAGTTTGACACCCCTGATCTAGACGATTTAAATATTCATAGAACATATCATTAATGGGTTAATTTAGCTGAAGCTCAACATTGTCAATACATTTTTATATTAATATTGTTTAAACTGATTAAATGTGATGATGCCGACAAATCAAAGTTATTGATCACGTTGATCAAGTGTTAGAAAAAGAGACAATAAATAATCAATGTCAACAGTTCTACAGAGACCTCATCAATATTCATGTCAACAGTTCTACAGAGACCTCATCAATATTCATGTCAACAGGAAAAGATCATATTTATTAACACAGTGTTTTTAATTCTAGTTTGTTTGAAACGTTTCATACAAAAGTAAAATCACTTATTAAATAATGTTAATGTTTCTTAAGTTAATTTATTTTAACGACTTCCTGTAACTGATGCTTTAAACCTGTGAGTTAGAATTGAGTTAAAACATGAAGATCAATAAAGATGTTTCTATGAAGAGTGAAGACTTGATTGACATGTGACTGGATCTAAACAGTTGTAACATCACATTAACACGTTACACACTCGTTACACACTCGTTACACACTTGTTACACACACGTTACACACGCGTTACACACTCGTTACACACTTGTTACACACACGTTACACACTCGTTACAAACACGTTACACACAAGTTACACACTCGTTACACACACGTTACACACACGTTACACACTCGTTACACACACGTTACACACTCGTTACAAACACGTTACACACACACACATTACAAACACGTTACACACACGTTACACACTTGTTACACACACGTTACAAACACGTTACACACACGTTACACACACGTTAAACAAACGTTACAAACACGTTACACACAAGTTACACACACGTTACAAACACGTTACACACACACACATTACAAACACGTTACACAAACAGACACGTTACAAACACGTTACACACACACACTTACAAACACGTTACACACACACATTACAAACACTACTACATTAACACGTTACACACACGTTACACACATGTTACACACACGTTACACACTCGTTACAAACACGTTACACACAAGTTACACACACGTTACAAACACGTTACACACACACATTACAAACACGTTACACACTCGTTACACACTTGTTACACACGTTACACACACGTTACACACACGTTACAAACACTTATTACACACACACATTACACACCCCACCACGTTACAAACACGTTACACCTTACACATCACACATTACAAACACGTTACAAACACGTTACAACACACATTACACACACACATTACAACCCACACGTTACACACACGTTACACACACGTTCACACAACACATTACACACACATTACACACACACATTACAAACACGTTACACACACGTTACAAACACATTACACACACACATTACAAACACGTTACACACGTTACACACACGTTACAAACACATTACACACACACATTACAAACTACTTACAAACACGTTACACACACGTTACAAACACATTACACACACAACATTACACAGTTACACGTTACAAACACGTTACACACGTTACACACACGTTACAAACACATTACACACACACATTACAAACACGTTACACACACGTTACAAACACATTACACACACACATTACAAACACGTTACACACACGTTACACACACGTTACACACACGTTACAAACACATTACACACACACATTACAAACACGTTACACACACGTTACACACGTTACTAACACATTACACACACACATTACAAACACGTTACACACGTTACACACACGTTACTAACACATTACACACACACATTACAAACACGTTACACACACGTTACAAACACATTACACACACACACATTACAAACTCGTTACAAACACGTTACACACACGTTACAAACACATTACACACACATTGCACAAACACGTTACACACACGTTACAAACACATTACACACACACATTGCAAACTCGTTACACACACGTTACAAACACATTACACACACACATTACACACTCGTTACAAACACGTTACACAAACGTTACAAACACATTACACACACACATTACACACTCGTTACACACTCGTTACAAACACGTCAAAATCATGCTCGTGCATGAAAGTGTCAAACGAGTGACGAACACAAAGTTAACTTCATCACAACAATCGTAACTTTTAAACTTTTAAACGTTTTAAAGTATCGAAGCTGCAGAATCTTTACTGACCTGAAGCTGAAGCGAAGACACGAGGAGAAGATTCTGGTTCTGGTTCTGGTTCTGAGACTGAAGTCCCTGAAGTTACTGAAGTGATCTGTGTGTGTGCAGCTTCAAAGAGAGGGAGGGACGAACACACACGCGCGCGCACGAGCACACGCGCGGGTGCACACACACCTATAAACACACACACTTACACACACACCCCGACACACACACCTACACACAGACACGCGCGCACGCA
>JACEEU010000871.1:24887154-24892154 GCA_016630915.1 Callionymus lyra | reverse complement strand
ACTATTATTATTTATGTCTGGAATATACGTCACGTTCTGTGTAAAAATCCATAAATACACGAGCTTATCAACGATCAATAAAGCTTTGATTTGCGTTTAAAGATCGTGTTAAATGTAAACAAAAAGAATTGTTTGGTCATGATTCTGCATCTGCTGCAGTGATGGGGCGTCCCAGCATGTGCCTGACTACAAATCCCACAATGCATCAGCGCGAAATGTTTAATCACTTTTTAGAATCAGTTTTTATTTGTGTTTGTTTTGACACATTTAAACATAAACCTATCATACTTGCTGGCAGCTTTAGGGCAACAATCTAATGTTTATGATCATATTTATAATAAAAACAGTTGTATATGACAAGTTGACTTTGAATTAAAATATATTTTAACATTAATATTGATAAGAAAACTGAAGATAGTGGTTTGTTTACGTTGTGAAAGGTTCGCGTGCGTCGTTTATACACTTTTTAAATACACTTTAATCTAATGCAGATTAAATATCGTCATTTTTCAATATTACAAGGAGACTAAAGTGAGACGAAAGGGAACCTGCAGGAGCCATTGAAGCGTCATTGTTTATTTATTAAATCAATGTTTCTACATGTGTCTCTGTTGCTTCTATTATCGATTCCTTTGGCATTTCAAACACAAACCACACGATAAAAAATAGGCTGTTTTATTATCTTACAGAATGTTTTGTCCAAAGTCATGTTTGTATTTTATTAATTTAATTCATTTTACTGAAAAATAAACAAAGAACATTTCTCAATTATGCTTTAAACAGAATATAAAGCAAATAGTGACATAAATGCGATGTACTGCGCATGTCCGAATCAAAATACGTCTGCTTACATATTGTGATCACGATAAATAAAAATAAAACATCCTAAAAATGTCCAGTTCATAAGTGTTTCAACTTTTCTGCTGCATCATTATTACAATTATTTTTACTTAAATCCATATTTGTCTTCCTGTCGGACGACGCGGAAGTGAGCGGCGGTGAAGCATCTTGCTCCACCTGCTGTCAGAGTAATTCATTATTATTAGAACATGTTCTTTTATTAGAACCTCGTGATTGATCAGAACATCTTCTCCTCGTGGAGCTGCTGGACTCTAACATGTCCGCCGTCCTGGTTCTTCTCAGGTCGTGTTCGTTGGAGAAAACGAATCGTCGCTTTCTCGGGACTGTCTGCAGCGCGGACTGACACCGGTGAGTGCTGCGGCTCGGATAACGCTCCTAAATAGGCTCAAAACACACGAGACGCGGAGGGATGTGGGTTCGAGTCTCGCTCCTCACACTGGTTCTGACCCACATGTTCGGACTCGATCACAAACTCACTCGATCCATAAAACCCTGTCAATGAAATCACTGTTTTTACAGGAGAATAGCGGTTTCTCGTGGTGGTATTCATGCGCCGCTGCAGAAGATAGTCCGCGGGGCGAGAGTGTCCTGAGACCCAGAGATGGACCAGAACCCGGACCCCTGGTGAGTCCAGACCCTTCTGAGCATCATCTCGAGTTAATGTCAGTGAAAGACCTGTGAGAAGGTCGAGATGACAAAGTGAGTTGCGCGTTTGAATCAATGAACTCTGTTGCGACTATTTACCGTAATTACTGTGATTCTGAGTGTTTGTCAAAGATCTGACTTTAAAGTGTTGATCTTTGTGATCAATCAATAATCAATAAGTCAACAGTGGACTCTCTTAGAAATCATCACAGTATTGCTTATTTTATTTAATTATTTTATAACAATCTACTTTGTTTACTCGAAAATAAAAGTTTGCGATTCTGACAAACCTCTGAGGAAACAACGAAATAAGTTTAAATTAAAATAGTTTCACAATTGAATGTATGATCACGTGATTTGATGTCACGTATCGAATTTATGCCTGATTTTAATTAATTTATACATTTTTATTTGGCGTGAAAACGTGTTGCGCTGCTGACTGACGTGGATGATATAAATAAACTCATTTTATTTCAGTATATTTTGAAACTACAGTGTAGAACAGATGAGGTTCGAGTCAATAACTAAAGTCATGTAAGATATCCTGAGATGATGTTGAGCCTGTCAATCATCAGGGCTGAGGCTCCGCCCCCTCATGCATTGTTAGGATCAGACCATATGAATCGATGCCAGAGCGTGAGATCCACAGGAAATATGAGATTCATGATTCGCATCATTATTCTGGTCTTGGTTTGTTTTTATTAAAGAAGAAAAACTCATTTCCTGTCTGTATATGTTCAGGTTGCCGTGGGTGACGGTGCTCCACGCCTACCTGGGGCCCCGGAGCCTCCAGGTGTCTCCAGACACGTCAGTCAGAGACTTGAAGCAGCTTCTGTACGAAGACACTGACCTGCCAGTCGAGGAGCAGCAGCTGTTGCACGACGGGAGGATGGTGAGGTTTATTCGTTTGTTAACTGATGACACTATTGTTAACTATGTTGTTAACTGATGACACTATTGTTAACTATGTTGTTAACTGATGACACTATTGTTAACTATGTTGTTAACTGATGACACTATTGTTAACTATGTTGTTAACTGATGACACTATTGTTAACTATGTTGTTAACTGATGACACTATTGTTAACTATGTTGTTAACTGATGACACTATTGTTAACTATGTTGTTAACTGATGACACTATTGTTAACTATGTTGTTAACTGATGACACTATTGTTAACTATGTTGTTAACTGATGACACTATTGTTAACTATGTTGTTAACTGATGACACTATTGTTAACTATGTTGTTAACTGATGACACTATTGTTAACTATGTTGTTAACTGATGACACTAATGTTAACTATGTTGTTAACTGATGACACTATTGTTAACTATGTTGTTAACTGATGACACTAATGTTAACTATGTTGTTAACTGATGACACTATTGTTAACTATGTTGTTAACTGATGACACTATTGTTAACTATGTTGTTAACTGATGACACTATTGTTAACTATGTTGTTAACTGATGACACTATTGTTAACTATGTTGTTAACTGATGACACTAATGTTAACTATGTTGTTAACTGATGACACTATTGTTAACTATGTTGTTAACTGATGACACTATTGTTAACTATGTTGTTAACTGATGACACTATTGTTAACTATGTTGTTAACTGATGACACTATTGTTAACTATGTTGTTAACTGATGACACTATTGTTAACTATGTTGTTAACTGATGACACTATTGTTAACTATGTTGTTAACTGATGACACTATTGTTAACTATGTTGTTAACTGATGACACTATTGTTAACTATGTTGTTAACTGATGACACTATTGTTAACTATGTTGTTAACTGATGACACTAATGTTAACTATGTTGTTAACTGATGACACTAATGTTAACTATGTTGTTAACTGATGACACTATTGTTAACTATGTTGTTAACTGATGACACTATTGTTAACTATGTTGTTAACTGATGACACTATTGTTAACTATGTTGTTAACTGATGACACTATTGTTAACTATGTTGTTAACTGATGACACTATTGTTAACTATGTTGTTAACTGATGACACTAATGTTAACTATGTTGTTAACTGATGACACTATTGTTAACTATGTTGTTAACTGATGACACTATTGTTAACTATGTTGTTAACTGATGACACTATTGTTAACTATGTTGTTAACTGATGACACTATTGTTAACTATGTTGTTAACTGATGACACTATTGTTAACTATGTTGTTAACTGATGACACTAATGTAGTTCAGTAACTTCTCATCGTGTTTTAATTATTACTTTATAAAGCTGCTCTGAAATCTGGACGAACAAGAGGTTACGAGAGTCTATTATGACGTAATAATGGCTTCACTCCTCCTCCAGCTGGGATCACGCTTTGTTTATACAACGAGTCCCTTGGAGGTGGAGCTCATTGATGACGCACGGTGACAAACCTCCATGCTTAAAAAAAAAAAAAAAAAAAAAAAAAAAGTGTGTTTCCCCTCTGGGGATGAATAAAGCCTTTCTATTCTTGACCAATCACAGCAGAGTGGGTGTGGTTATGGTCAACAAGATTTCATCTTCAGAAAAACAAAGTGTTTTCAGTGGACGGAGCTTAAGATTGTTGTACAAACAGACACTGTTGATACAATAGAGTCACACATCACAACATCACACACACTGATGATACAATAGAGTCACTCATCACAACAACACACACACACACTGATGATACAATAGAGTCACACATCACAACATCACACACACACTGATGATACAATAGAGTCACACATCACAACAACACACACACTGATGTTACAATAGAGTCACACATCACAACAACACACACACTGATAATACAATAGACTCACACATCACAACAACACACACACACTGATGATACAATAGAGTCACACATCACAACAACACACACACATATGATACAATAGAGTCACATATCACAACAACACACACACACTGATGATACAATAGAGTCACACATCACAACAACACACACACTGATGATACAATAGAGTCACACATCACAACATCACACACACACTGATGATACAATAGAGTCACACATCACAACAACACACACACTGATGATACAATAGAGTCACACATCACAACAACACACACACTGATAATACAATAGAGTCACACATCACAACAACACACACACTGATGATACAATAGAGTCACACATCACAACATCACACACACACTGATGATACAATAGAGTCACACATCACAACAACACACACACACTGATGATACAATAGAGTCACACATCACAACAACACACACACACTGATGATACAATAGAGTCACACATCACAACAACACACACACACTGATGATACAATATAGTCACACATCACAACATCACACACACACTGATGATACAATAGAGTCACACATCAAAACAACACACACACTGATGATACAATAGAGTCACACATCACAACATCACACACACACTGATGATACAATGGAGTCACACATCACAACAACACACACACT
>JACEEU010000871.1:24732154-24882154 GCA_016630915.1 Callionymus lyra | reverse complement strand
GTTCAGGGTCTGGATCTGTGTTGAGTTCTGGTTCAGGGTCTGGATCTGTGTTGAGTTCTTGTTCAGGGTCTGGATCTGTGTTGAGTTCTGTCGGGTCTGGATCTGTTTGAGTTCTGTGTTAGGGTCTGGATCTGTGTTGAGTTCTTGTTCAGGGTCTGACTGTGTTGAGTTCTGTTAGGGTGGAGGTTGTTCTTGTTAGGGTCTGGATCTGTGTTGAGTTCTGGTTCAGGGTCTGGATCTGTGTTGAGTTCTATCTCTGGTTAGGGTTGGATTGTGGAGTTCTGGTTCAGGGTCTGGATCTGTGTTGAGTTCTTGTTCAGGGTCTGGATCTGTGTTGAGTTCTTGTTCAGGGTCTGGATCTGTGTTGAGTTCTTGTTCAGGGTCTGGATCTGTAGTGAGTTCTTGTTCAGGGTCTGGATCTGTGTTGAGTTCTGGTTCAGGGTCTGGATCTGTAGTGAGTTCTTGTTCAGGGTCTGGATCTGTAGTGAGTTCTTGTTCAGGGTCTGGATCTGTGTTGAGTTCTTGTTCAGGGTCTGGATCTGTGTTGAGTTCTTGTTCAGGGTCTGGATCTGTGGTGAGTTCTTGTTCAGGGTCTGGATCTGTATTGAGTTCTTGTTCAGGGTCTGGATCTGTGTTGAGTTCTGGTTCAGGGTCTGGATCTGTGTTGAGGGAACATGTTTACGTTCGAAGATCTTCTCTCCAGGGATGGTGTTCAGGGTCAGCAGGTGCAGCAGCTCAACATTCAAAAATAAACTCATCCAAACACAGTTGTTCTCATTATTAGCAGAACATTGTTTGATAAAAATACAATGATCGCAATATTGTATGAAAAGAAATATATTAAAGTTAGAAAGAATCATCAGAATATTGGTTGAATGTGGAAACTTTAAAGGTTTTATTCAAAGGTTTTTTTAAGCAGAGAATAAATATATTTAAAATAATTAATTCAATCATTTTTGAAATGTTTTCATTGTTAAAAATCGAATATTTTTCAAGTAAATAATTGTTTTTACACAGTTTGATATTTAATTAAAGATCAACATAAATTCAATATTTAAAGTATTGGTGTATCAGTGATTGGTTTAAAAGATCAACTCACTCTTTTTGAATTTCTATTTTAATACATTATTTTAAAATATTCTACTTTGGTGTCGAAATAATTGAAACAAATAATCAATTAAACATCAACTGTCAATCATCACAGAAGCATCACTTCCGTCAGGCGACGTGTTTACGCGACAGAACTGCTGAGTTCACGGATCAACGTGTGTCACCTTCGAATGTCCGGCACCAGCAGCTGGATCTGGTTCTGGTTCTGGTTCTGGTTCTGGTTCCACTTCATTGATCCTGAAACAGGAGAAGAAGAAGCTGCAGGAGTTTGACCTCCTTCTCTCTTCTGTTCTTTCATCGTCACGTGTGAACAGTTTGATTCAATGTTGGATCAAGATCTTCACAGAAGTAGTGATAGTTCTTTATCTTGGTTCATTTGAGGGGTTGAGGTCCGCGGGTCGACCCTGGTCCGTTCACCAGAACACACAGAACAAACATGTTTTGATTTAACTTGTGTTCTATGGATTATTATCGTCTGGAAGGTGTTTGGTTTTGAAAATGATGGTATTTTCTGTGAAACTTGTTGTTGAAATAAACCTGTTAACTAGTGATAATTAAACACAAACTCACTCACACACTGGAGCCTCTTAAAGACACACACACACACACACACCAAATAAAGATAACAAACACTAAAATAGATCAAGCCTCTCCCTCTTATCTTGGTCAGCTCCACGACTGGACACGGGTCGGGTCGCTGGTGGTCCCGGAGAGTCCGGAGATTCCCCTGAGGCTGGAGGGAAAGGGTCTCAAAGGAGGAGGTGAGATGGAACCTGCAGAAGTTTCTCTTGTCAAAACCTCAACAAGCGAATGTTTCCAGGGAGGTTCGGACAAACGACTCCACCGCTGGTCGAGTTCCTGAAGGACATCCTGAGGAGATACCCAGAGGGTGGTCAGATCCTGAAGGTGAGCTTTGTGATCATATATGTATTTACTGTGTTTTAAATCAAAGACGTTCACGTCAATATGGTTGGTCCTCAGGAGCTGATCCAGAACGCGGAGGACGCCGGCGCCTCTGAGGTCAAGTTCATGTTCGACGAGACGGAGTTCGGTCTGGAGTCGCTGTGGTCACCTGACATGGCTCAGCATCAAGGTGAGATCTGAGAGATCACAGCTGATCTCTTAGGATCCTGGAAATCCTTCGTCTCTCACCGACACAAACGGCTCTTAACATAGTGTTGAAGTCCAAACCAGATGGAGCTGTCAATCAAACGAGATCAAAACAATCAAACAAAATCATATTGAGTTTGAATTTGAGTCGTTATCAACAGGTTTATTAGATTCGACTGAAACAACCGTCGTTACGTGTCAAGAGTTCATGACAATGTTACTCCAGAGGAAACACTTCCAGACGGTGATGGTAACAAACGGACCGGATCCCTGGACCTGTTAGAGGAACATCCTTAACGGAGGCAGAATATTGTGTGTTGGAGACTCAGTCTTGTCAAGGTTTAAACAACATTTTTTCCCCATTTGTCTCAAATGATGAAACACAAATTAAAATACAACTTGTGAACCTTTCGTTCTCCCAATAAAAGAGAGAACGTTGTCTAATCCAAGGAAGGAAAAGATCATCTTACGATGTTCTTACAGCAACAGTTTGTGTTCAACCATCATCACAACCTCCTTTAAGTCAAAGTCACGTTTGGACCCGACAGTGGTCCATGTTTCAGCTCTCGTGACCATCCTACTCCTGACGCCACCTGTTAACAATAACCAAGTTAATTTCTGTTAATTATCTTGTGATTTGACAGAGTTTGTCTCGTTGATTTATGCTCCATATCCGTGTCTAAAAACCTTCTCCTGGTGTTCCTCAGGTCCAGCGTTATACGTCTACAACGACGCCGTCTTCACGGCCGAGGACTGGAACGGGATCCAGGAGATCGCCAGGAGCCGGAAGAGAGACGATCCGTTGAAGATCGGTCGCTTTGGGATTGGATTCAACTCCGTCTACCACATCTCAGGTACGGTTGCAACATTCCAATGACGGATCTTTGGATTCGAGGGACGAGAGCGTTTGTCCTGCAGATGTTCCGAGCATCTTCAGTGGAGACCAGATCGCCATGTTGGACCCGCACCAGACGCTGTTCGGGGTCAACGAGTCTGGTCAGTGTTGGAACCTGAGGACGGACACGAAGGAGATCTCGGAGTTGGCCGACCAGTTCGCTCCTTACGCCGGACTCTTCGGGATTTCCGAGGAGACTCTCAAGACCGGGAACTTCTCCGGGACCTTGTTCCGCTTCCCGCTCCGCATGTCCCCGACCCAGCTCAGCAGCAACATCTACAACAAGGAGAAGATCCTGGAGCTCTTCGAGTCGTTCAAGGCCGACGCCGACACGGTGGTGCTGTTCCTCAAGAGCGTGGAGAAGATCTCGCTGCACGTGCGCGAGTCCGACGGCGCCGAGCGGATGCTGTTCCAGGTCACGGCGCACGCCGACCCCGAGGACCGGCAGGAGCGCCCCAGCTCGCTGGAGACGCTGAGCAAGGCGGTCGACCGCTACAACAACGGCGTCCTCGGCGCCGCCGTCACCTGCGTCAACTACCAGGTCAACATCGAGACTCAGGACGAGACCACCAGAGGCACTCAGAGGACGAGCTGGCTGGTCTGCAACGGCGTCGGCGGCAGAGGGATGTGTGCGGAGATGGATTCGCTCGCCGACGACCTGAAGTTCATGCCCTGCATCGGCATCGCGCTCCCGCTCGCCGCGCCTCACCAAGACGAAGGCGCGACGTCTCTCTTCTCAGGACGAGCCTTCTGCTTCCTCCCGCTGCCCCCCGGGGAGGAGAGCGAGACCGGACTCCCGGTCCACGTCAGCGGCTTCTTCGGCCTCACGGACAACCGTCGCAGCATCAAGTGGCGCGAGGTGGACCAGTGGAGGGACCCGGCGGCCTTGTGGAACGAGCTGCTCATCGTGAACCTCATCCCGAGAGCCTACGCCGCCCTCATCAGCGACGCCATCCGACGGGTGCGGACGGAGAAGGACCAAGACTTTATTCTGTGCCCCGAGGGGACCTATGCAGCCTGGCCGGACCCACAACGGGTCAAGTCCCGCTGGAGACCGGTCCTGCAGCCTCTGTTCCAGGACCTGCTCCAGCAGCAGGTCATCTACTCCCTCAGCAAGAGTTGGGTGAAGGTCGACCAGGCCGTGTTCTCCGACCTCGACGCCGACGACGATGTTTCCGAGGCGGTCATCAACTACCTCCAAGGCTCGGGGCTGACGCTGGCGAGGGTTCCTGCCGCCCTGGACTCGGTGCTGGACTCGTACCTGACTCCAGAGGGCGCCGAGGCCACCAGAGCGACGCCGGCTCTGCTGAGGCAGGTGATCAGGAAACACAAACACAAAGGCTCGGCGCAGGAGAAGCTGCGACTGCTGGAGTTCGCGCTGAACGACTGCAACTACAACGATCTGATCGGCCTGGAGCTGCTGCCGCTGCAGGACGAGACCTTCACGGCGTTTTCATCTTCTGTGACGGAGAAGGACGCCATTTACATCTCCTCTGAGGAGTACTCCAGGTACGAGCAGACGTCTGGAGGAGGTTCAGATTTTCAAAGGCCACTAGATGTCTCCCTCACTCTTTAGCTCTGAAGCACTAATACGATGAAACATCAGATTATATTGAAGAGAGCGCCCCCTATGTAGCTGTGAATATGACAACAGTGCATCATGAACACTCGTCAACACAAGAATATGCAGTAAATAAAGCTTATGATGAGTATGTAACTGATTAATTACTCCACTTAACTAGTAGCGTTTATGGTTAATTATCTATGAATTTAATCATCCTTATAATTATATTGGTTTATTCTTATTACTCCTTTTTCATCTCCTACATTGTTATGTGGAACAAGGATACAATAATCAACACTTTATCTGTGGTGAGCTGCACAAGCTCGAGCAACTCTTCTAACACAACCTTTGTCTAATTGAATTGACATTTACTAAATATTGTGTAAAAACGTGGGTTCGTTCAGGGTCTCTTGAGTTTCCAGTTGATTCTGCAGCTCAGTGTCTTTTCTCTCCTCTTAGGTCTTTGTATCCAGGACTTGAATGTCGATTCGTGTTGGACACAATCAAACCCTCGGTGATGGAGAAGTTAAAGATCGCTGCCAAAACCAGAGGTAACTTTGAATTGTAATTCTATCATGTTTGTAAACTAGCAGTCAATGATCCAAACACAAGTGTATTCACGAGACGGACGAGCATCTCACTGTTTAACTTTAATTCCAGTGCAACAGTATCTGTGGGGCTGCTCAGGTACGTTCACTGCCGTCTGTTTAGTCTCAACATGAGCCAGTGCATGGTTTTTAAGTCGCACGGCAGTGACCAGATCTGTAATAAATGAAGGATTAACAATATAGTTTTGTGACTTTCTACTAACTGGTTATGTCGTGGATTTACTACTGTTGTTTCTAGAAGAAATTCTTCATTCATTTATTCAATCATTGTTAATTTAGTTTTCATTTCACGTGTGTGTTTGTGAGTCATTTAAATGCTACTAATGCTACTCATTCGATATAGAGCACGATTGGGATCCGAAAACAATATTTAAAACATTTTTATATTTTTCAGTCAGTATTCAAGAACGGTGGATCACAATACCTCATTTTTAAAAGTAGCTCTTGGACACCTTGGACAGTGTGGACACCTTCTATAGAGTGAATCTTATTTTTGGTGATTTAAGAAACGTCCAAAATAACAGTTAATGCGAACCTTCCCACATATCGTTTGCATTTGTGATCCACTAGGTGGTGAAACATTCTTTTTCACCAGAAATCTTCCACTTATTCCTGGTGCTTCTGGGAATTAGGCTCTTGAACATCTGAGATCTGTCACCAAAAGTGATAGATTCATGTATCCAGTTTAAAGGTATGGCTAGTATTTCATTTTAAATTGGACTAAGAGTCTTAGTCATCCAAACATGCAGGTCTACTGGAGAAGAAGCTCTCGTCACATGGATCATTATTTTCTTGAGTCAATAAATCTTCAGGATGCTGAGTCAGACGTGTTTGAAGCTCAAGCACGAGGAAAGCTTTTTAAAATAATCCTCGATTGAACTTGGATTACAGGTCAAATTGAATGAATTACACACTGCATGGTTTATGGGTTTAAATATTCATTCAAGTTTGATACAAGTACAAGTATTATGTCAAACTACATCTTATTCATTAGGTTGGTCAGAAAAGTGAATTGGAATAAAATCAAACAATGAATTTGATAAAGAAAGTTGTTAAAAATAAACATTCAGGTCCAGGAACAAGTTTCTCGCATATTTGAGGGGCTTTAGTGTAACAATGTCGGCCACATAAGTCTGAGGTTGTTCGGATAATAGTGTTGGATCATAATGAATGAATGAATAATAATGTCTTTATTGTTTGAATAACTGTTGATGTCATTGCAGGACGACCCTGCTCACAACTGCAAGTGCTGAACCCTGAACGCTCCGCGAGACTCATCAAGGAGATTCTAGCGACAGCTTGGCCAACTAGAGATTTCCTCGTCCAGTGGGAGCCTGGAAACCAAGAGTTGAGGCATCCGACCATCTCCTGGATGAAGGTCATCTGGAAGCATCTCTACATACATTTTGCTGATAGTTTGAGCAGCTTTGAAGACATGCCTTTGATCCCACTCGTGCCACTTGAAGAAAACATGGAGAAGGTTCAGCTTCTCCGTCTTAAATCTCCGTCGCCTATTGTCCTCGTGAGCGAGGAACAGACGCCTCTTCCTGAAAACCTTCTGGAGATCATGGAGAGACTCGGAGCTGTTGTGATGAAAAGGATGGATTCGTGTTTGCTGCACCCACTTCTGAAGAACTACATCCACCCTGCGTCGCCGAGTCTTCTGCTGCAAATTATGAGTCGACTGCCAACGCAGCGTTTGTCCGGCCTTGTGTCAGGCTTCGCTGCCAAAGAAAAGCTTGCGCTCCGAAGGTTTCTATCAGGCCTGTCCAATGTGACAGAGAAAGAAAAGCATACTCTGCTGGAGCTTTCCATCTTTGAAAAGATAGGGAGCCCCTCGGAAGGAAGCACGACGTTCACTTCACTCAGGGGCGTCCGAGCCCTTCATCACCGGGCGAAGTATCCACCGGAAGTGAAGCTGTCCTCGACCATCGTGGGTTCTCACGACGAGGAATCCATCCGCCTGATCAAGCTGCTGAATGTTGAGCAAGTAAAGACGACGGACTGTGTGAAGCTGATTCTACAGGATATTGACAGAGGGTTTTATACGACAGACGACGTCACACAAATAATGCTCTGGGCACTTAAACACCTCGCCTTTCTCAAGAGTGAAAACCCGAACGTGATCGTGTGGCTCACGTCTCTCAAGTTCATCCAGATGCCTTGTGGGAAGCTCGCCACATCCTCAGAGCTCTTCGACCCGGAGCTGAAGATTCTGCAGAACTTATTTTACATGGAAGAGAAAATCCGATTCCCTTCAAGTGCATTTACCTCCCCAGACATCCTTCACTCACTCAGACAGCTCGGGCTGAGGAATGAAGTTCAGCTCACTGAGAAAGACGTCCTTCAGGTGGCGAAAAAGATTGAAGAATTGCAAAGCAACAACAACTCTGACTGGGAACCCATTATTGAAAAAGCAAAAACACTTCTGCAAATCCTTAACAAGCAAACTAAACTAGTCAAGTCCTCCACTGCTCAAGCATCCTTGCTCAAACTGAAGTGGGTTCCTGCCTGCAAAGATAGACCACCAACATATCCCAAATCTCTAGCCTGGGTTGGGGATTCTTTAAATATCTGCTCCCTGACAGAGATGTGCGATATATCCCATGCTGTGCTGGTTGGATCTTCTGTTGCTGTGGTGGAACATACGTCGGCAGGTATGAAGAAGGCGTTGAAGTTAACGGCAGTGCCACAGGTGGATCAAGTGCTACGACACCTTAGAGCCGTGAATGATTGGCACAAGTCTCAAGCGTTCAGCACAGAGGATTGGTATCAGTTCCAGCAAATGCTGTTTGAGATTTACAACTTCATGCAAGCTCACCTTGAGGATGCAAGAGAAGCCATGAAATCCTTGCCCTTTGAATGGGTTTGGACTGGAAAGACCTTCTCGTCTCCGGGAAAAACTGTCCTCAGACCTCTTCCTGACCTTGACCTACAGCCTTACCTTTACTCTCTTCCAAAAACCATGAGGAAGTTTCATAAACTTTTCAAGTTCTGTGGTTCGGTGGAAGAAGTTGCAGCGAGCCATGTGTTTGAAGTCATCAACACGATCCAACAGTGTTGTGCGAGGGAGTTGACAAAAGAAGATAAACGTGACGTCATAATCTTGATCAACTCTCTGAGATGGCTTTACAAAAACCAAATCAATGTGGAGACTGACATGCATGTGCCTATTTATTGTTATAAGGATCCGAACAAACTAGCAATGAAACCCATCCATGAATGCACGTACTGTGACATCAAGGTGGACGACTTGAATGACTTACTCGAAGACTCTTCAGAGCCGATCATTCTGGTGCACGACGACATTCCCATGAAAACCGCAGAGTGGCTTAAAGTGCCATGTTTGAGCACCAGACTCATAAATCCGGAGAACCTTGGCTTCGAGCAGTCGGGACAACGTGAACCTCTGACCGTGAGAATCAAGAACATTTTAGAGGAGTATCCGTCGGTGGCAGACATTTTTAAGGAGATTCTGCAGAATGCAGACGATGCAAGTGCCACAGAATGTAGTTTCCTGATTGACATGAGAAAGAACACGGACATCCGAGAGAATCTTCTCGACCCCGGGATGATCGCCTGTCACGGCCCGTCTTTGTGGTCCTTTAACAACTCGGTATTTACAGACACAGACTTTCTAAACATCACCAGGTTAGGTGGATCCGTCAAGAGGAGCGAAGCTGAGAAAGTTGGGAAGTTCGGCTTGGGTTTCAACTCGGTTTACCACATCACTGACATCCCCATCATCATGAGCAGGGAGTTCATGATCATGTTCGACCCCAACATCAATCACATCAGCAAACACATCCGAGATCAGTCCAACCCAGGCATCAAAATAAACTGGAGCAAACAGCAGAAAAGGTTGAGGAAATTCCCAAATCAGTTCAAACCGTTCATCAACGTATTCAACTGCCAGCTCCCCCTGGCTCAGGATCTGCCGTACAAATACGATGGCACACTGTTCAGACTACCCTTTAGAACCGAACATGAGGCGACAGTGAGTGAAATCAGTAGCTTGTACTACAACACGACAGACATTTACTCTCTCGTTGATGAGTTCAGCATATGTGGACATCGGTTCATTCTGTTCACCCAGCATGTCGGAAGTATGGTCTTAAAGTACTTGAAGTTTGAGGAACCGAATCCAGCGGGAGCACAAGATGTTGTTACGATCAACAAAAGTGTCTGGTCCTCCAAAGCCTCCTACGGACCTCTCAGCATCCTTAAATCTGCAGCTAAGGTGATGAGGAAGGTTTCGACCACGAACAAGGTGCCGGCTGATGTACCCAGATCAGGCTGTATAATCCGTGTTGTGGTGGAGGAGTTTCACAATGTTTTTAAACGCATCGTTGAGCTTCACTCGCCACTTTTCCGAGGCTCAGAGGAAGACCCAAATCAATACTTTGAAATGGCAGCAAAAGGCATCCAGACTCGACGACTAACGGATGAAATGCCACAGAAAGCATGTGAGACGACCAACTGGCTTATCTGCTCCTGCATGGATGGAACAGAAGCGCTAAAGTTTTCTCTGAACGAGAGTGGAAAGAGGCTCGGACTAGTGCCATGTGGTGGCGTCGCTGTTCTGCTTACAGAGGAAGAGAATCGAAAATGGATGGTAAAGACCACGGCTAACCCTATCGGTGAGGTATTTTGTTACCTGCCTCTGCGGATCAAAACGGGCCTGCCCGTCCACATCAACGGCTGTTTTGCTGTGACCTCAAACAGAAAAGAGATTTGGAAGACGGACACCAAAGGACAGTGGAACTCTGTCTTCATGAGACATGTGATCGTTCAGGCCTATCTAGCGGCGCTGGCGATGTTACGTGTTCTGGCCGAGAGTGGAGAACTTAAAGACTACTGCTATTATGCAGCGTGGCCCGATCCAAGTCAAGTGCACGATGACTTCACTCTGGTCAGCCAGGGCGTGTACCAAGAAATCGCAAAAGGAGGCGACGGTGACCAGTCGAGGGTGTTTTCTGACGGTAAAACCTGGGTGTCGATCAAACAAGTTAGATTTCTTGATGATACCTTACTCTGTAGACCAGATATTGGATCTGCGTCGTTCAAGATCTTCCTGAAATACCTCAAAAGTGGTTCACAGAATCTCTGTGCTGTGGAGCTTCCAGAGTGGGTGAAGGAAGGGTTTGATGACGCCGGCTGCAAAGGGAAACTGATGGAAAACACTCTGACAGAAACACAGTTCTTCACAGACATCTTTTTCCCTCACATTGAAGAAATCGACGAAGACCTTCGAAATCCTCTCATGCATTATGTCCTGAATGAAAAACCTGGCGATTATGCCTCGATTCTCAGAGAAACCCCTTGCATACCGTGTTCTGGGCCGAGGAAGGAGTTGGTGTTACCGTCCAGACTGATCCATCCCGAGGGAAGAGTTGCCAAGCTGTACAACTCAGAAGACGGTAGGTTTCCCGAAGGCACCACAAAAGACTACTTAAATCCTGTTTGCCTTGTGAAGCTGGTACAGTTAGGAATGGTGAAGGATGATCTCTCGTGGAAAGATCTGATCGAACGAGCCAAGTCTGTGTCAGGGCTCAATGAAAACGATCACATGGCCGCTTGCTTTCGCAGTAGCATCCTGCTCAGCCTCATCGATGAAAAACTAAAGATGAAAGATACTCCTCCAGCTACACTCCTAGAAGAGTTACAGGATATTAAGTTCCTTTCGTTTCTTACAAGACCTGCAGGTTTCTCACTGCCCTGGTATGGAAATAACTTTTCCCCGTCGATGATGTTCAGTGCAAAAGACCTGTTTACGACTGAGCACCAAGACACGGTGTGTCTGACGAAGGCGATCCTGAACGAGAACTCACCGTCGTTCAAAGGTTGTGGCTCGGTTTCGTTAGCAGTTAAAGACTTCATTGGTCTCATAAAGAAACCTTCAGTTATGCTTGTGATAAGTCAACTTAAAAAACTGTCGCAGTCATTTGACGGCGTCACAATGTATCAAGAAAACATCACGAATGCCTGTTACAAGTATCTGCATGAAGAGATGCTGCAGGACGAGAACGCAAAGATGCAAATCACAGAAGAACTGACACAGTTCAACTCAGTCCTGGTGGAAAACACGTACGTCAGTCCTTCCAAAGTCGCATTCCACCTGAATTTTGATGCTACGCCGCACCTTTACCAGCTTCCTAATAAGTACAGAAACAGCTGTTGTGAGCTTTTCCAAAATGTTGGAGTAAAGGCCAGTTTTATGGTGGAAAACTTTTCAGAGGTTCTCGGATCAGTGAAACAAGACTGTGGTAGAAGAGGTCTTTCAGAGGAGAACTTCCAGCTGTGCCGCAGAATCATAAGTGAGGGAATATGGAGCTTAATACGAGACAAAACCCAAGAATTTTGCCTCGAAAACTACGATGGGATTCTTCTCCCCGATTCCAACCTGACCTTGCTGCCGTCAAAATCCCTCTGTTACAATGACTGCCCATGGATCAAAGTCCGAGACGGTTCGGTTAAATACTGTCATGAAGACATTCCGAGAGAAGTAGCAGTTAAACTGGGAGCAGTTCCAAAACGCCACAAGGCACTAGAACGATACGCATCAAATATCTGTTTTACTCCACTCGGAACCGAGTTTGGCCAAAAAGAAAAACTGACAAGCAGGATCAAGAGCATTTTGAATGCATATCCGTCAGAGAAGGAGATGCTGAAAGAGCTGCTTCAAAATGCAGACGACGCGAAAGCCACAGAAATATATTTTGTCTTCGACCCGAGGATACATCCCACTGACAGAATATTTGACGATAAATGGATCCCTATGCAAGGTCCGGCGCTGTGTGTGTACAACAATCAACCTTTCACCGAGGATGATGTCAGAGGGATACAGAACCTGGGGAGAGGGACCAAAGAGGCCAATCCCGAAAAAACTGGTCAGTATGGGATCGGTTTCAACTCTGTCTATCACATCACAGACTGTCCCTCCTTCATATCCAACAATGACATATTGTGCATCTTTGACCCGCATGCTCAGTTCGCACCTGGTGCGACTGCTCTGAGTCCCGGGAGGATGTTCAGAGATCTGGATTCTGATTTTAGATCCCAGTTTTCAGATGTTCTCAACCTGTACTTGGGGGCACATTTCAAGTTGGAGAGAAGCACGATGTTCCGGTTCCCTATTCGCTCAAAAGAAATGAGCAAAACATCGGAAATAAGTTCCGTCCCTGCGTCCGACAGGATGGTGCAAAGCCTTCTCGATAAACTCAAAACTGATGGTGCAGAGCTTCTGATGTTCCTGAACCACATGGAAAAGATATCAATATGTGAAATCGAAGACACCACTGGAGACCTTAAAGTGCTCTACTCTGTCACAGCAAAAATATCAGACGGTGATCGGTTGAAACGCAAACAGTTCCATGCATCGGTCATTGACAGTGTGACCAAAAAGAAGCCCCTCACGTCAATTCCAGTTCAACAAATCACCTACACAATGGATATAGGGGACACGGAAGGGAATTTGACGACGTGGATGATCTGCAACAGATCTGGCTTCCCCAACATTGAGAACGTCTCCAAAAGTGTGATCTCTGCCCACAAGAACGAAGACATCACATTGTTTCCCAGAGGAGGAGTCGCCGCTTGTGTCAGTCACAACTACAGAAAAGCCCACAGAGCCTTTTGCTTTCTACCTCTAGCCCTTGAGACGGGCCTACCTTTCCACGTCAACGGCCACTTTGCCTTAGATTCTGCAAGAAGAAACCTGTGGAGAGACGACAACGGAGTGGGGGTCAGGAGCGACTGGAACCACAACCTGATGACCTCGTTGATAGCACCTGCATGTGTGGAGTTGCTGATTCAGATAAAGAGGCGAAGCTTCCCAGGTCCTGACCCCACCATGAGTGTAATACAAGGAACCCCGCTTCACGTTGTTAAAGACACCCTCAGAAAGTTCCTTTCGTTCTTCCCAGCGAACCGTCTGGACCTTCAGCCAGACTGCTACTGCCTTGTCAAGGCGGTGTACAACTGTGTTCATTCTGACATGAAGAGAGTGATTCCAGTTGTCAGGGCGCCTCATCCAGACTCTGAACTGCATTCTGTGAACTCTGTGATCTACATCTCATGGGTGAACACGTCCACTGTCAACAAGGGCAGGGCCTACTTTGATAACCTGCTACAAGATGAACTTCAGTATCTCAAGAACATAGAATACAATACAACCTCGAGGAAGTCTGTGGCGGAAAATGTTTATAGATTGAAAACTTTGCTGCTAGATATTGGTTTCAACCTCGTCCACAGCTGTGATGAGACGGCAAACATCTACCTGTGTTTGGAAGATGCAGGGATACCAGTGAGCTACGTGACACCGAGGGATGTCCGCAACTTTCTTCACACCTTCTCATCCTCCGACACCTCTTGCCACGTTGGAAAGCTTCCATGTCGTCTTCCGCAGTCGAACTACAAACTTGTCCATCACTTGAAGCTCATGGTTGACTATTGTTTCAAGGACGTAGAGGAGGACCCGACCGTCATCGATGGTTTGCCCCTTTTGAATACCATGGACAACATGCTTCAAGTTTTTGATTCCAAACGACCAAGGTTCTTAACCACGCACCATGAACTGATCTCGTCCAGGAAAGAGATGTTCATGAATACAATGTACATGAAGTACAGCAGCGTCCTGTTGACGACCGGAGCGGCCAAAGTGTTTGATATCAGTGGCTTCGGTGAACTTCTGGGATCAGTTCTACCGCGAGAGTATCGCACGAAAATCCCCGTAAGGTGGAGAGAAACCTTTCCCGGTGAATCCTGGTTAAAAAATGTTTGGACTTTCATCAGCGAGAACACGGCTGTGAAGGAAGATCAACTGGAGATGAAGCCGACTTTTGAGAAGGTGCTTGACATCCTGAAGGACTGGGCCCTGCTGCCCGGGATCAAGTTCATGGCAAGGGACAAACTAATCGTACCCGAGCATGATGTGCTTTTGCCCCCAAGTTTATTAAATATAGTGATTTTCCCTCAAGGCCAGAATGACAAGGTGTTCCATACCTTAATGAAAGCAGGATGCATTCAACTTTCTGTCAACAAAATATGTGGCAAAGAGAATCCGATTCTGCACTTTCTTGCCCAACACACTGCCAACATAGAGAGTCCAGCCAGCATTCTTACGGCCCTGGAATACATGATCCAGACGTCCACGTTAAAAACCGTGAACCTTTCTGACAAAGACATCGAAGCTCTCCTGTTGTACTTCAACTCCAACCTGGCTGCCCTAACACAACAAGATGCAAAGACAATCAAACTCCTTCCATGCTTTAAACTAGTCAATGGGAAATATGTGGGCATCGCAAATTATGGAACAAACTACGTCCTCGCCAAAACCATTCCAACGGCTGACATAGATAAATGGTCTCACACAACCTCTAATTCTTTCCTGCTTGACAACCAACAGCTGAAAGACCTGTACACCTTCCTCGGCTGCGTTCCGATCGACGATCTAGAATTGTACCTTCATCACCTTCTTCCCAAGTTTGAAAGCTTTTCCTATGACGCCAAAGCTCAGCATGTTGTGTATTTGAAAGAGAGGCTTTTGTCGATCGAAGAATGCTGTGAAATGAAGGAGCAGCTGTTTGAAAAGATCGAGAGTCTTGCTTTTATCTATGACCAATCCAGCAGACTCCGGCCCGCCAAGTTCTTCTTTGACAAAACGGAGAAGGTGTTTGAAGTCATGCTGCCGGCAAAGTCGTTCATACCGAACGACTTTTTCAGGAAAGTGGAACAAATTTCCAAACCTAAAAATGGCTCACTCTCACTAACATCCTGGATCACCTTTCTGAGAAGTATCGGTTTGAAGTATGAAGTGTCGCAGCAACAAGTTCTTCAGTTTGCAAAGGAGGTCAGCATCAGATCTCAAACAGAGTCCTGGACCAAAGAAAAGTTGCAAAATGTTGTTGAAGTCCTCTTGAATCACATTTTCAACGAAAGAACTGATCTGTTCGAGGGTTCTTTTCTGAAAGAGCTCTCCATGATACCCTTCCTGTGTCCTGAGCGAGCCCCTCAAGAACTAACCAGGCTTCATTCGCAGTACCAGGAGATGAGCGGCACACTTCCACTTATTCGATTCAGCGGATCTCAAGTGAATCCAAAATTCAAACAGACGGACGTCATTCACTTGCTCTGGACTGCTTGTCCAATCCTGCCAGAAAAAGCGACTCCGGCGAGCATTAAGGAGCAGTTGAGTAGTTCCCTCACGGGTCAGGAACAACTGGACCAAGTGATGGAATTGTTGTGCGTAAATTTTGACCCGTCGTTAGAAAAAGTCATCAACAATTGCAAAAACATCTGCAATATATCCAATCCTGACGATGAAATGGTGAAAACCAGGAACAAAGTTCTCAGGTCCACGTATGAGTTTCTGAACGCAGAAAAAAGAGAATTTCGTTTGCAGCTTCGTGGGGTTCCCTTCGTCATGGTTGAGGATGGATGGAAGCTGCTGAAGGCCGAGGAGGTCGTTATCAATCTAGACAATGAATCAGACTTCAAGCCGTACTTGTACAAGCTGCCACTAGAGCTCGGCATCTTCCACCAGCTCTTCAAACTTCTGGGAACCGAGGACGTCGTGTCTATAAAACAATACGTGGAGGTTCTTTGGCGAATCTTTAGAATCTCCGAGGGGAAGCATCTCGACCCAAATGAAATGAGGACCGTGAAACGAGTCGTGTCCGGACTCTTCAAGTCTCTTCACAATGATCCGGTGGAGATCCGTAAAGCTCTGGAGAGCCTCAGAGAGTTGTCGTTTTACCTGCCCAGTCATGACGGTCGGTTAGCAAAGTCTAGCAGCTTAGTCTTCGACGACGCCCCACATTACAAGAGCAGGATTCAGGGCAACATCGGAGTTCAGATGCTCGTGGACATGAGCCAGTGCTATCTAGGCAAAGATCACGCCTTTCACACCAAGTTGATAATGTTGCTGCCACAGAAGTTAAGACCCAAACTCTTGAGTAGTCTCCTGGAGGAACAACTGGACGAAGACTCCCCGAAAATGTGCCAGTTTGGTGCTTTGTGTTCCCTTCAGGGTCGTCTGCAACTCCTGCTGTCGTCGGAGCAGTTCATCACGGGACTCATCAGGATAATGAAGCACGAGAACGACAGTGCGTACGTCGTGAATGAAGAAAAAGCCATTCGTCTCTGCAAAGCTCTCTGTGAGGGCCTCAAAGTGTCGTGTTTTGAGAAGCTCCAGACGACTCTGAGAGTGAAGGGTTGTAGTCCCATCGCACACAGTCGCAGCGAAACGCTCGCCTTCCTCAAGAGATACGGCACCGCAGTCATTCACCTCTACATCCAACACTCCGACAGCAAAGACATCAACTTCCTGTTGGCCCTCGCTATGACCCTGAAGTCCGCGACCGACAACTTGATATCGGACACTTCTTATCTCATCGCCATGTTGGGCTGCAACGACATCTACAGAATAACGGAAAAGTTGGACAATCTCGGAGTAAAATATGACGCGACAGAGCCTTCGAAGCTGGAGCTCCCTCTCCCTGGAACCCCGATCCCAGCCGAGATACATCACACGCTGCTTATGGATCCCATGAATGTGTTCTATCCAGGGGAGTACGTCGGGTATCTGGTGGACTCTGAAGGTGGCGACATATACGGATCTTATCAGCCCACGTACACCTACGCCATCATCGTCCAAGAAGTGGAACGAGAAGGAGAAGAAAACTCCATTTATCTTGGAAAGTGCTTCCAGATCGACATCGGTTACAGCGAGTACAAAATAGTCAGTTCCCTGGACCTGTACAAGTTCTCGAGGCAGGACGAAGGCAGCCACGTGCGAGACACCAGCGCTCCGTCCACCCCGACCAGTCCTGAGAGCCGGACTTCATCTCAACCCACGGTTCCTCCGCTCTTCAAGAGTAAAGAGAAACATAAACAGTCGCAGCAGAACCAGTCGCCCAAGAAGCTCAAGCTCAACGCGTTGCCTGACATCCTGAAAGAAGTGACCTTAGTCGTGGAGCAAGCGTGGAAACTCAACGACGCAGAAAGAAAGAAGATCTTGCGCCGTTTGTACCTCAAGTGGCATCCGGATAAAAACGCAGAGAACCTGGACATCGCCACGGAAGTCTTCAAGCACCTGCAGAACGAGATCAACAGGATGGAAAAACAGTCTTTGGATCAGCAGAACATGGATCGAGCGTCACGACGGTCGTACTCCTCGTCCTCGGCTCGCTTCCAGTCGGAGAAGTTCTCGTATCAAAGGTTCTACTCCTCATGGAACCAAGAGGCGACGAGTCACAAGTCGGAGAAGCAACCGTTCCGGGAGCCGCACACGGGCTACGCCGGGTCGTCGCACTCGCAGCGTTTCTTCGTGCCGCCGACGTTCAAGACGGTCGGGAACCCGGTGGAGGCTCGACGCTGGCTGCGACAGGCCAGAGCCAACTACTCGGCTGCGAGGAACGACCTTCACAAGAACGCCAACGAGTGGGTCTGCTTCAAATGCTACCTCGCCACCAAGCTGGCCCTCATCGCCGCCGACTACGCCGTGAGAGGGAAGTCGGACAAAGACGTGAAGCCGACGGCGCTCGCTCAGAAGGTGGAGGAGTACAGCGCTCAGCTCGCCGGACTCGCCAACGACGTCCAGATCCTGGACGGCTACGGCGTGGACAGTCTGAGGACACGTTACCCGGATCTCCTGCCGTTCCCTCAGATCCCCAACGACAGGTTTACCTCGGAGGTGGCGATGCGGGTGATGGAATGTACGGCGCGGATCATCATCAAGCTCGAAGCTTTCGTCCAGCAAAAAATATAACCAAGTGTCCAACGCTGTAGAAAACATGTTCGCTTCGCTTGCAGCTCCTGAAGCTCCAGGAGCGTCGACTAGAAACAAACACTCGCCTCAGCAATAGATCCGTTTACCAAAGTCTCCTTCATTGCGTTGAATTCTAGACGATTTACTTTATTTTTTTATAACATGTCGATATAGAAAATGTATATTTTAAAGCGTCTTCGATGATTGTGGTTCCATCGTAAGACAAGAGCATAGTTTTTATATTTAAGTATTTTTATTGATTTACGATCTTTGTTTCGAGTCAAGAGCACTTTATGGAGCCGGAGTTTAGAGAAGTTGCACTGAAGAGAAACGAATGTTTTTGTTGTTGCAGCCGATGATTCAACCGTTTTATCAACTTTTCATTTAGTCTGAGAGACATTTTGCGAACAAGTGTTGATTCTGCGACACGACGACGAAAAGCAGCTTGTTTTGTACCTGATCCATGAATGTCCCAAAACATGTCAAATGTACAGAAGATGCTGAATTAAAGTTTCATAAAATACTCTTTAATGTCGTCTTTAACTAGACCTGCCCGAGAACATCTGATCCAACACGTGTACGAGAATATCAACTTTATTAAACATACAAAAATAAATACACAAACCACACGGACACGACGGAGAAGGTTTCGGAGAAACTCGAAGGCAAACGTCGTGAGTCGCTCGTGAAAAGACATGCGACACAAAAACACTCGTCAATGTCCACACATGTCAAAGAAGAAAAGTCGACGCTGATGTAAAACATTTCCATCAAGTTACGGCTTCAATTCTCAGTTTCAATCAGATTATTTGCACACGTTTCCTCCCAAACTTCACTTCAAACCTAAACACACTGACATGTGGTCAGACCTGGTTATTGCACCGACACGTTTATTGCATAGAACGAAGCTTCAGCTCCTCGTGGCCCAGCCCTGGACTCTTGATTCTATCATAGACTCTCATCTTCATTCAGTTTTTATCATTTCTTTTTTTTTTTTAAACCTGCTTTAATCAAAAAATTAAGAAAACCTTTTTTTTTTTTTTGATTTAAGCAACGTTTTGGGGATTTAATAATTAAGACAAATGTTTTATAATAAAGTAAAAATATAAATATTATTTATATCAATAACACTTTTTTACTGTATTTTTTTTAAATATAGAAGCAACTTTTTGCTTTGATTAAATCAACTTTGTCTGAATCAACATTAAAACAATTAATTTAAAATACTTTGTATTATTTTTAACTGTACTTTTTTTCATTGAATAATAAATAAACTCCTTCATACGACTGGTGACGATGGAAGAAATCGATGGTGGATCCAGCAGTTTAAACATTTGGACACAATAAAAAATGAGATGAAAACAGTCTCGACTCCAGCGTCTCTGAGAGTCGAGTCTAACATTCCTGGTTCTCGCTGCACGTGGACGTGACTCCGGCTCTGGACAGGAAGAGTTTGCCGCTGGCACAGACGCAGACCTCGAACAGACCCTCCTCACTTCCAGACACGCCTCCCTTGCTCAAGGGCAGACTCGGCATTCGAACCGTCTCGGCGTCTAACACCAGCTGAAGCACAGAGAAGAAGAGACGCTCGTTCAACATGTTGATGAAGAATCAAAGACGAGGAGAATTGTGTTATTACTTATATTATTCTATTCTTATTATATATATTATATAATTAATATTATATTAAATATATTATATCTAATATTGTATATTTATATATATTATTTATATTATTGTATATATTATTTTATCATTATACTATTATATTATTAATAATACTATTATATTATATATATTATTATATTATTATTATATTATTATATTATTAATAATACTATTTTATTATTATTAATATGTTATTATATTATACATATTATTATATTCTACTCAAGTCAAATAAATATTACAGATGAAATCTAAAGTTATAAAAATGTAATTTCAAAAGTATTTAGCATTTATATATAAAATTGAATTCAAATGTTTGTAATGTTTTATTAATTCAACATTAAATAGGATTTTCTTCGCTGCCATTTATTTTGAATATGTTTCAAACCCAAGAGTCTCTGGACGTTATGATCCATCGGAACGTTTACAAGGTTTTCTTTGATCTTTAAAAACAAGAATTCATCTGAAAAAAAACAAAGGAAACTATTTTAATACTAGTTTTCTATTCATTAACCAGTTTTTATTCAAACGTATTATTAAAGAAAAAAAGAATAAAAACATAATAATAATGTAAACTTGTAATATTGATGAGGTTCTAAAAACATCATCATTAAAAATATTGATAAACTATGTTTCCTTCAGACCTGCAGACGAACATCAATCTTCACATATTTCACTAAGAACTCGTACTGCAGGTAAATATCTGTACATATAATATAATATAATATAATATAATATAATATACAGTCCAGTATTTCCTGTTCATATCGTTGTTGTTCTTTAAACTTCTACAAACGAGCGTAAAATATAAACTTTTTCATTTATTTCCAAACAACAACAGAGAGAAGTTTGTATTTGTCTTCATTAGACTTTAAATCTCACTTGAACATGATTTACATTTAGTTTCTAAAGTTTCTAAAGAGACGTCGTGACCTTGAACGACCAGAAGCTCAGAATCGACTTCATTCACGTGAGTTTGAACTCGTTTCTACACCTGATGCTGTTTCTCAAATCACACACTTCTCTTAGTGCACTAGAAGTTAGTATGCATCAGGATAGTGTACGTACTAACTAGTAACTAATCCTCCACAGATAGTATGTCTCAAATCACACACTTCTCTTAGAAAACTAGAAGTTAGTATCATCAGGATAGTGTACGTACTAACTAGTAACTAATCCTCCACAGATAGTATGTCTCAAATCACATACTTCTCTTAGTACACTAGAAGTTAGTATCATCAGGATAGTGTACGTACTAACTAGTAACTAATCCTCCACAGATAGTATGTCTCAAATCACACACTTCTCTTAGTACACTAGAAGTTAGTATCATCAGGATAGTGTACGTACTAACTAGTAACTAATCCTCCACAGATAGTATGTCTCAAATCACACACTTCTCTTAGTACACTAGAAGTTAGTATGCATCAGGATAGTGTACGTACTAACTAGTAACTAATCCTCCACAGATAGTATGTCTCAAACATACTTCTCTTAGTACACTAGAAGTTAGTATCATCAGGATAGTGTACGTACTAACTAGTAACTAATTCTCCACAGATCGTATGTCTCAAATCATACTTCTCTTAGTATACTAGAAGTTAGTATCATCAGGATAGTGTACGTACTAACTAGTAACTAATCCTCCACAGATAGTATGTCTCAAACATACTTCTCTTAGTATACTAGAAGTTAGTATCATCAGGATAGTGTACGTACTAACTAGTAACTAATCCTTCACAGATAGTATGTCTCAAACATACTTCTCTTAGTATACTAGAAGTTAGTATCATCAGGATAGTGTACGTACTAACTAGTAACTAATCCTCCACAGATAGTATGTCTCAAAACATACTTCTCTTAGTATACTAGAAGTTAGTATCATCAGGATAGTGTACGTACTAACTAGTAACTAATCCTCCACAGATAGTATGTCTCAAATCACATACTTCTCTTAGTATACTAGAAGTTAGTATCATCAGGATAGTGTACGTACTAACTAGTAACTAATCCTCCACAGATAGTATGTCTCAAACATACTTCTCTTAGTATACTAGAAGTTAGTATCATCAGGATAGTGTACGTACTAACTAGTAACTAATCCTCCACAGATAGTATGTCTCAAATCACACACTTCTCTTAGTACACTAGAAGTTAGTATCATCAGGATAGTGTACGTACTAACTAGTAACTAATCCTCCACAGATAGTATGTCTCAAACATACTTCTCTTAGTATACTAGAAGTTAGTATCATCAGGATAGTGTACGTACTAACTAGTAACTAATCCTCCACAGATAGTATGTCTCAAACATACTTCTCTTAGTATACTAGAAGTTAGTATCATCAGGATAGTGTACTTACTAACTAGTAACTAATCCTCCACAGATAGTATGTCTCAAATCAAACTCTGCTGCTACACACTAACAGGAAATGACGCGACAGCTTCTTCTTCTACTACTATTTAAGGATGATTTCAACCAGCTGTAGGAACACTAGCGACACCTGCTGGCAGCACGTTTAGCAAGTTTGGAAAAATAAATAAAGAGAAAATACATTATATAATAAGAAATATTTAAGCTACTATCAGCAGCGAAGACGTGTTTATCCTTCTGCTGCTGCTGAAAATACACCTGTAAGTATATGAATATATATATATATATATAAATTTTTTTTTTTTCCCCCTTTTACCCCCCCCCGGGGGGGGGGGGTGTGGGGGGGGGGTTTTCCTTCCTTTCCCTTTTTTTGGGGGGGTTTTTTTTGGGGGTTTTTGGGGGGGGGGGGCCCCTTTTTTTAACAAAAAAAAGGGGGGGGCCCTTTTGCCCAAAAAATACAAACTTTGAGTACACAAGTATGTGATTTGAGACACAGCACCTGTGTTGGTGTGAAGGTCGTTCCTGACGTGAAGGTCAGACTCACCAGGCCGGTGCTGGACTGAAGGATCAGGTCCATGTTGGACAGACTCACCAGGCCGGTGCTGGACTGAAGGATCAGGTCCATGTTGGACAGACTCACCAGGCCGGTGCTGGACTGAAGGATCAGGTCCATGTTGCTCAGAGCCTCGATGTTCCCGGCTGCAGCTTTGATGTGCACGCCTCTGGGAGCGTCCATGGTGAGCGAGCGCGTCGGACACTCCAGCCTGAGGAGACTCCGGTCGTCACTGAGGGAACTTGTGGTTCTGGTTCTGGACTCACCTCAGGTCCTTGAAGAGCTCCGAGCGCAGCAGAGGAACCTGCACCGAGTGCTGGAACAAACCTCCTTCAGATCCTGAGACACAGAAGATTTATGTTTTCACCACGACTGGGAGGAAGAAACTGTGTTCGTTTAAAGTGGAAGAAAAATCTTCTTTTTTCAACCAAATCTTTCTTTATTTCTTCCTTCTTTCTTTCTTTCCATCCATCTATCAATTCTATCCATCCATCTTGATTCTCTGAGACGCTTGTGTTTGTCTTATGTTGATCTTTTAAAGTGTATATTTTAACTGTGTATCGTTTTGTTTGTTGAAGTTCTTTGAGACCCTGGTCTGGAAACACCTTAATAATAACCTTGACTTTACACTATTATACCAACAAGTTAACATTACATTTAAAAGGCTTTGAATTAAAAATATTAGATTTTAGTTTTTCAAATATTGGAAATAGAATATTAAACTATAAATGTTAAAAGTTATTTTATTTTAAAAATATTCAAAAAAATATTTAGTTAAATTATTAAAACAAACAAACACAAAACCTTTCAAAACAGAAACGATAGAATCAAGAAGTTCTTCATGAATCCAAACAGCAGGTCTGGTCTCACCTGTGATGCGCAGTTTGTCGGGTCCGATCTCCGTCTGTCCTCCATCTGCTGTGAACAGCATGTTGTCGCTGTGGGACTGAAGCAGCAGGTTCTGAGTCAGAGCCTGAGCCTCTCGTGGACCTGAAACAAACTAGTGTCACTGGTGCTTCGATGCCTCGAGGGTCGAGGGTTCGACTCTGGAGGTTTCATCAGATCCTCGTCGCACACGTCAAGGTCACACTAATCTACCGTCAGCATCTTCTCAGAGACATCAGTGACGAAGATACTAAACATCTTCATAAATCTCTCTGGAGCTCCAGAGGACGAGGAACGACTTCTATTGTCGTCACCGTAGGTGTGCGTCTGTGAGTGTGTAGTTGTGAGTGTGCAGCTGTGAGTGTGTAGTCGTGAGTGTGCAGCTGTGAGTGTGTAGCTGTTAGTGTGCAGCTGTGAGTGTGTAGTCATGAGTGAGTAGCTGTGAGTGTGTAGTCGTGAGTGTGTAGTTGTGAGTGTGTAGTCGTGAGTGTGTAGTTGTGAATGTGTAGTTGTGAGTGTGTAGTTGTGAGTGTGTAGTCGTGAGTGTGTAGTTGTGAGTGTGTAGTTGTGAGTGTGTAGTTGTGAGTGTGTAGTTGTTAGTGTGCAGCTGTGAGTGTGTAGTCGTGAGTGTGCGTCTGTGAGTGTGTAGTTGTTAGTGTGGAGCTGTGAGTGTGTAGTCATGAGTGAGTAGCTGTGAGTGTGTAGTCGTGAGTGTGTAGTGGTGAGTGTGTAGTCGTGAGTGTGTAGTTGTGAATGTGTAGTCGTGAGTGTGTAGTTGTGAGTGTGTAGTCGTGAGTGTGTAGTTGTGAGTGTGTAGTTGTGAGTGTGTAGTCGTGAGTGTGTAGTTGTTAGTGTGCAGCTGTGAGTGTGTAGTCGTGAGTGTGCGTCTGTGAGTGTGTAGTTGTTAGTGTGCAGCTGTGAGTGTGTAGTCGTGAGTGAGTAGCTGTGAGTGTGTAGTCGTGAGTGTGTAGTCGTGAGTGTGTAGTTGTGAGTGTGTAGTTGTGAGTGTGTAGTTGTGAGTGTGTAGCTGTGGAGTGTGTAGTTGTGAGTGTGCGTCTGTGAAGTGTGTAGTTGTGAGTGTGCGGCTGTGAGTGTGTAGTCGTGAGTGTGTAGTCGTGTGAGTGTAGTGCAGTGGAGTGTGATGTCATGAGTGTGTAGTTGTGAGTGTGCAGCTGTGAGTGTGTAGTCGTGAGTGTGTAGTCGTGAGTGTGTAGTCGTGAGTGTGTAGTCATGAGTGTGTAGTTGTGAGTGTGTAGCTGTGAGTGTGTAGTCGTGAGTGTGTAGTCGTGAGTGTGTAGTCATGAGTGTGTAGTTGTGAGTGTGTAGTCTTGAGTGTGTAGTTGTGAGTGTGTAGCTGTGAGTGTGTAGTCGTGAGTGTGTAGTCGTGAGTGTGTAGCTGTGAGTGTGTAGTCGTGAGTGTGCAGCTGTGAGTGTGTAGTCGTGAGTGTGTAGCTGTGAGTGTGTAGTCGTGAGTGTGTAGTAATGAGTGTGTAGTCGTGAGTGTGTAGCTGTGAGTGTGCAGCCGTGAGTGTGTAGCTGTGAGGTGTGTAGTCGTGAGTGAGTAGCTGTGAGTGTGTAGTCGTGAGTGTGTAGTCGTGAGTGTGTAGTCGTGAGTGAGTAGCTGTGAGTGTGTAGTCGTGAGTGAGTAGCTGTGAGTGTGTAGTCGTGAGTGAGTAGCTGTGAGTGTGTAGTCGTGAGTGTGTAGTCGTGAGTGTGTAGTCGTGAGTGTGCAGCTGTGAGTGTGCAGCTGTGAGTGTGCAGCTGTGAGTGTGTAGTCGTGAGTGAGTAGCTGTGAGTGTGTAGTCGTGAGTGTGTAGTTGTGAGTGTGTAGTTGTGAGTGTGCAGCTGTGAGTGTGTAGTCGTGAGTGAGTAGCTGTGAGTGTGTAGTCGTGAGTGTGTAGCTGTGAGTGTGTAGTCGTGAGTGAGTAGCTGTGAGTGTGTAGTCGTGAGTGAGTAGGTGTGAGTGTGTAGTCGTGAGTGAGTAGCTGTGAGTGTGTAGTCGTGAGTGTGCAGCTGTGAGTGTGCAGCTGTGAGTGTGTAGTCGTGAGTAGTGAGTGTGTAGTGAGTGTGTAGTCGTGAGTGTGTAGTCGTGAGTGTGCAGCTGTGAGTGTGTAGTCGTGAGTGAGTAGCTGTGAGTGTGTAGTAGTGAGTGTGTAGCTGTGATTGTGTAGTCGTGAGTGTGTAGTCGTGAGTGAGTAGCTGTGAGTGTGTAGTTGTGAGTGTGCAGCTGTGAGTGTGTAGTCGTGAGTGAGTAGCTGTGAGTGTGTAGTAGTGAGTGTGTAGCTGTGAGTGTGTAGTCGTGAGTGTGTAGTTGTTAGTGTGCAGCTGTGAGTGTGTAGTCGTGAGTGAGTAGCTGTGAGTGTGTAGTTGAGAGTGTGTAGTCGTGAGTGTGTAGTCGTGAGTGTGTAGTTGTGAGTGTGTAGTCGTGAGTGTGCGTCCGTGAGTGTGTAGTTGTGAGTGTGTAGTTGTGAGTGTGTAGTCGTGAGTGTGCGTCCGTGAGTGTGTAGTTGTGAGTGTGTAGTCGTGAGTGTGCGTCCGTGAGTGTGTAGTTGTGAGTGTGTAGTTGTGAGTGTGTAGTCGTGAGTGAGTAGCTGTGAGTGTGTAGTTGTGAGTGAGTAGCTGTGAGTGTGTAGTTGTGAGTGTGCGTCCGTGATTGTGTTGTCGTGAGTGTGTAGTTGTGAGTGTGCGTCCGTGAGTGTGTAGTCGTGAGTGTGTAGCTGTGAGTGTGTAGTTGTGAGTGTGTAGTCGTGAGTGTGTAGTTGTGAGTGTGCGTCCGTGAGTGTGTTGTCGTGAGTGTGTAGTCTGTCTGTGTGCGTAGCCGTGAGTGTGTAGTGAGTGTGCGTGTCGTGAGGTGTGCGTCCGTGAGTGTGTAGTTGTGAGTGTGCGTCCGTGAGTGTGTCGTGAGTGAGTGTAGTTGTGAGTGTGTAGTTGTGAGTGTGTAGTTGTGAGTGTGTAGTTGTGAGTGTGTAGTTGTGAGTGTGCGTCCGTGAGTGTGCGTCCGTGAGTGTGTAGTTGTGAGTGTGCGTCCGTGAGTGTGTTCGTGAGTGTGTAGTCGTGTAGTGTGAGTCGTGAGTGTGCGTCCGTGAGTGTGCGTCCGTGAGTGTGCGTCCGTGAGTGTGTAGTTGTGAGTGTGCGTCCGTGAGTGTGTAGTTGTGAGTGTGTAGTTGTAAGTGTGTAGTCGTGAGTGTGCGTCCGTGAGTGTGTATCCGTGAGTGTGTGTAGTCGTGAGTGTGTAGTTGTGAGTGTGCGTCCGTGAGTGTGCGTCCGTGAGTGTGCGTCCGTGAGTGTGCGTCCGTGAGTGTGTAGTCGTGAGTGTGCGTCTGTGAGTGTGCGTCCGTGAGTGTGTAGTTGTGAGTGTGTAGTCGTGAGTGTGTAGTTGTTAGTGTGCAGCTGTGAGTGTGTAGTCGTCCGTGAGTAGCTGTGAGTGTGTCGTAGTGTGAGTGTGAGTGTGTAGTCGTGAGTGTGTAGTCGTGAGTGTGTAGTTGTGAGTGTGTAGTCGTGAGTGTGTAGTTGTTAGTGTGCAGCTGTGAGTGTGTAGTCGTGAGTGAGTAGCTGTGAGTGTGTAGTTGAGAGTGTGTAGTCGTGAGTGTGCGTCCGTGAGTGTGTAGTTGTGAGTGTGTAGTCGTGAGTGTGTAGTCCGTGAGTGTGTAGTCCGTGAGTGTGTAGTTGTGAGTGTGCAGTCGTGAGTGTGCGTCCGTGAGTGTGCGTCCGTGAGTGTGTAGTCGTGAGTGTGTAGTTGTGAGTGTGTGTGTGCGTCCGTGAGTGTGCGTCCGTGAGTGTGTAGTTGTGAGTGTGTAGTCTGTGAGTGTGTAGTCGTGAGTGTGCGTCTGTGAGTGTGCCGTGAGTGAGTGTGTAGTTGTGAGTGTGTAGTCGTGAGTGTGTAGTTGTGAGTGTGTAGTTGTGAGTGTGTAGTCGTGAGTGTGGGTCCGTGAGTGTGTAGTTGTGAGTGTGTAGTCGTGAGTGTGTAGTCGTGAGTGTGTAGTTGTGAGTGTGTAGTCGTGAGTGTGTAGTTGTTAGTGTGCAGCTGTGAGTGTGTGTAGTCGTGAGTGTGTAGCTGTGAGTGTGTAGTCGTGAGTGTGTAGTCGTGAGTGTGTAGTTGTGAGTGTGTAGTCGTGAGTGTGCGTCCGTGAGTGTGTAGTCGTGAGTGTGCGTCTGTGAGTGTGCGTCCGTGAGTGTGCGTCCGTGAGTGTGCGTCCGTGAGTGTGTAGTTGTGAGTGTGTAGTTGTGAGTGTGCGTCCGTGAGTGTGCGTCCGTGAGTGTGTAGTCGTGAGTGTGCGTCTGTGAGTGTGCGTCCGTGAGTGTGTAGTTGTGAGTGTGCGTCCGTGAGTGTGCGTCCGTGAGTGTGCGTCCGTGAGTGTGTAGTCGTGAGTGTGCGTCCGTGAGTGTGCGTCCGTGAGTGTGTAGTTGTGAGTGTGTAGTCGTGAGTGTGTAGTTGTTAGTGTGCAGTCGTGAGTGTGCGTCCGTGATTGTGTTGTCGTGAGTGTATAGTTATGAGTGTGTAGTCGTGAGTGTGTAGTTGTGAGTCGCTCACCTGCAGAGATCCTGGCGATGACATCACCCTCCTGGTTCCTTGCGTTCAGAGACACGTTCTCTGACGACTGCAGCAACAGAGCAGAATCCTGGAGGAAAAGATGTAAATAATCTCATTTAAATACTTTATCGGATTAAAAACGACTCCATCAATCATCACGAGCGTAAAAACACTTGAAGATAAAACTGTAAAATACGTTTAAAATAACAAAGTCTCCTTGAATCTCATTAATTCAACCACTAAATTAAATATTATCATCATAAAACTCATAAAAAACATCCTTTTTATTGTAGCTTTAAAATTAACAATGTTTTTATGATTAAAAAATGTTAAATATGATCTTTTGAATTTAATTTAAACATGTTTTATTTTTAATATTTGTTCAAATAGTTACAGTTGTTTTGCAGAAAAATTAAATATTTCAAATATCTGAGAAATCTCAAAGATAATTGTCTTTATTTTGAGATAAAATGTTAAAAACTATAATATTTTCATTATTATGGACAAATAATTAATAAAAAACTTGTATTTAACGATGATTCAATTCATATTTCATCATCGTTTGACTTATAATGGTTTGAGTTTAGTTAGTTTGACCCGAGTTAGTTAATAGTTTCTGTTTAAAACTTTGATCTTTGGACAGACAGAATTTTTAACTTAATGTTTTTTGTTTTATTTTAAATTGTTTATGACAAAATAATTTGTTTTTTAATTAAGTTTATGTCAAAATGGTTCGAATGCCGTCGAAGAACAAAGTATCAAAGTCATCTCGGTGTTAAACTAAGTTTCCAGTTCATTAATTTTAACGACTTGAAGAAACTAAGTTAACATTTAATAACTAGTGTTAATTCTATTTCTGTCTCAAGCCAACAAACTAAAACCAAAAGCTAATAAAGTCATAAACAATCATCAGATTAAACTTAATGGGGGATATCCAGGCGACGGCGTGAAACCTGGCAACCCACGTCCATGAAAGTAACGACAGGAATAAAAGCAAAGGTTTGTCTTCAGGGAGCGACTCGTTTGTGAGAAAAGAGAATAAATGTGGACATAAAATATAAATAAAGTCGGCGGCGCCGCAGGATCAAAGTAAATCCTTCACAATTGTTCTTCAGTCCATTAATAAGACATTTTCCTGCTTCAAGACACGAATAAACAAGGATCTGTAGAAACACGAGCGTCAGCAGGAAAGTGTTTCTCACAGTCGACCGTAAACTTCTTTAATCCTCGTGGCGTCAGCAGGTCAGTCGTCAACTGAGGCGGACCAGCTGTCAATCAAACAGCTCTTCACGTTCGAAGGACTCACGTCTCTGGAGTGGATCTCCTGAGCGTAGACCGGGAACAGGAAGTCGGACTCGCCCTCGTCCAGCTTCACGCCGTCAGAGTTGACCTGCAGGAGTCCCATCCCGTCCTGCAGGACAATCAATCAATAGATCAATAGATCAATCAATCAATCAATCAATAATCAATCAATCAATCAATAGATCAATCAATAGAACAAACAAACAATCCATCCATCCATCCATCAATAGATCAATCAATCCATCAATAGATCAATCAATCAATCAATCAATCAATCAATCAATCAATCAATCAATCCATCAATAGATCAATCAATCAATCAATCAATCAATCAATCGATCAAGTTAACTTCAGCAGTTTCAAGGTTTCAAGGCTGAAGTGAAGAAATGTTCACAAGAGTTTGACAGGAAACAGTTTTCACTGAGCATGGAAGCCTGTCCCAGCTACACAGGGTCGCCTGCATGTCCAACACAGTATCTTGAATCTTATCTTCAATAAAAATGAGTAAAACCTACAACAGTATCTTTGTTTTGATCGGATTTACCTTCAAATAAGACTAACGTTCATGAGATTCATGAAACAAACAGTGATTGATAATATTATTAGTAATAATTATTATAATAGTATACTATATATTATATTCTAATACTAATAATATTCAAGTCTTTCAAGTACATTGATGAGCTGAAGTCGGTTCAAAGGTCACACTCGTCTCATTATATAATAAATACTTTAAGATTTTGTTTTGAAAAAAGTCTAAAGTGTATCCAGGGAACGTGTGGCTCGGGGGCCTCGTGAGGTCTGAAGAAAACAAAATAAAGCTTTTGATAATTGACTTGTACTTATGACTATATTTATTTGTATCTGTGCTGATGTTTTCCAACAGCAAACACATCCTTCTGTGTCTTCGCTTCATAAATCAATGATTCAATCATAAATACTAGATATTCTGACACAAGAATCTAAATAAACGACTCCGGCGCTGGATGAACAAACGACCTCAGCTTCACTTTGAATGCAAATTGAATTAGAAATATTTTAGTTTTCTCAAATTAAAAAATCATTTAAATGAAGATTCAATTCCATTGAATATCTTGTCGCTCGACAGGGATTATCAATCATCCGTGTTGTCATGGTAACCTAAATAAACACATCTACTTTTAAAACAAACAACACATGTTTGCTGCTTCTTAATACAACGGATCTGAATAAAGTGTTTTGCTGAAAGAACAAGTTGTTGTTATTGTTAGCATTAGCTTTGCATGTGTTGTGCTTGAGTCTGGCTGAGATGTTTTGATTGACACATCAGAATCAGGTCTGTCAGAGTGATGTTTACCGTGTTGTCATGGTAACCTAAATAAACAAATCTACCTTTTCCATCTTCTTACTACAGATATGAATAAAGTTTTCTGCTGAAAGTACAAGTTGTTGTTATTGTTAGCATTAGCTTAGCATGTGTTGTGCTTGAGTCTGGTTGAGATGTTTTGATTGACAAATCAGAATCAGGTCTGTCACAGTGATGTTTAACGTGTTGTCATGGTAACCTAGATAAACAACACATGTTTGCTGCTTCTTAATACAACGATCTGGAATAAGTGTTTTGCTGAAAGTACAAGTTGTTGTTATTGTTAGCATTAGCTTAGCATGTGTTGTGCTTGAGTCTGGTTGAGATGTTTTGATTGACACATCAGAATCAGCTCTGTCAGAGTGATGTTTACCATGTTGTCATGGTAACCTAGATAAACAACACATGTTTGCTGCTTCTTAATACAACGGATCTGAATAAAGTGTTTTGCTGAAAGTACAAGTTGTTGTTATTGTTAGCATTAGCTTAGCATGTGTTGTGCTTGAGTCTGGTTGAGATGTTTTGATTGACACATCAGAATCAGGTCTGTCAGAGTGATGTTTACCGTGTTGTCATGGTAACCTAGATAAACAACACATGTTTGCTGCTTCTTAATACAACGGATCTGAATAAAGTGTTTTGCTGAAAGAACAAGTTGTTGTTATTGTTAGCATTAGCTTAGCATGTGTTGTGCTTGAGTCTGGTTGAGATGTTTTGATTGACACATCAGAATCAGGTCTGTCAGAGTGATGTTTACCGTGTTGTCATGGTAACCTAGATAAACAACACATGTTTGCTGCTTCTTAATACAACGGATCTGAATAAAGTTTTCTGCTGAAAGTACAAGTACTATTCTTAGCATTAGCTTAGCATGTGTTGTGCTTGAGTCTGGCTGAGATGTTTTGATTGACACATGAGGTCTGTTTACCGTGTTGAACCACATGACCCTCAGGATCCAGATGGTCAGGGCGAAGTTGACGACCAGGATGACGATGAGCAGCAGCACGAACAGGTAGAGGCAGCGCTTCCTCCAGCCGTAGATGCCGATCTTGTACACGTGGTCGGGCAGCGTCCGTGGAGCGGCGCCGCCCTGCAGGCTGCTGACGTACTGCTCGCGCACCATCTGCCAACTGGACGACAACAGAGACGACATCAACATCTAACCATCAATCACTTTCACTGTTCACAGCAAGACGCGTGGAATTCAACCGACAACCAACCAATCCACTGAACCTTCTGCATTTATTACTTTTAATGACATTTTGACGTTCATTTAGGAGGAAATGATTCAAATAGTTTTGTGGATTTCAACTGAAAATGTAATTTCTTTCTCTTCCACGAACAGAAGTCGTTTATGTTCCGTCTTTATTTTTTAATACCAAAGATGTTTAGATGAAAAACTCTCGGGTTAAAACGGTGAAGAAAGAAGAAATTAAAATCATTGAATTCCAATAAAACCAACATTTGTCAAGAGAAAGAGATGAAACCATCGAGAAAAAGTACAATTGAATGTATATAAAAATGAAGTAAACTCTTTGGATTGCAGATACATGGACCTTCTTACCGACAAGTGGTGTCAGAGGCAGGATGTCATGACGTGTACAGGGTGAAGATTGACAAGGATTAAAGATGATTGACATGTCAAGTTCAAGGATGTAGTCAAACTCATCAACAAAATTATCTCTGAAAGACAAAGTTCTTGATCCAATTAAAAATGTCAACATGTGACTCAATGGGCGGAGCTTATGATAAAAGAGAGCGTCCCATTGGTTGAGGTTCTAACTTATGGTCCAATCAGCTGGAGCTTCACTGACATGTGTGTTGAGTCGATAAAGTTGTAAATGGATTTATATTAACAGAATAAAGAATAAAAAAGTTACCTTTGGTGTAAGTGAAGAACTTTTTCTGTCCGTCTCATAAGAGGAGTTTCAGTTTATGACGTTTAACTTCGATCTTATCAAGAGTTTAAAAGTTGAAAAAAAAAAAAGAAAAAAAAAAAAAAAAAAAAAAAAAAAAAGAAGAAGAAAACCACCGGGGTAGAGCACTCCTGCAGCAACATCATCATCAGACCTGCAGCAACATCATCATCAGACCTGCAGCAACATCATCATCAGACCTGCAGCAACATCATCATCAGACCTGCAGCAACATCATCATCAGACCTGCAGCAACATCATCAGACCAAATCAAAGACCTTCAGCAACATCATCATCAGACCTTCAGCAACATCATCATCAGACCTGCAGCAACATCATCATCAGACCTGCAGCAACATCATCATCAGACCTGCAGCAACATCATCATCAGACCTGCAGCAACATCATCATCAGACCTGCAGCAACATCATCATCAGACCTGCAGCAACATCATCATCAGACCTGCAGCAACATCATCATCAGACCTGCAGCAACATCATCATCAGACCTGCAACCATCATATCAGACCTGCAGCAACATCATCATCAGACCTGCAGCAACATCATCAGGCTTCAGGACCTGCAGCAACATCATCATCAGACCTGCAGCAACATCATCATCAGACCTGCAGCAACATCATCATCAGACCTGCAGCAACATCATCATCAGACCTGCAGCAACATCATCATCAGACCTGCAGCAACATCATCATCAGACCTTCAGCAACATCATCATCAGACCTGCAGCAACATCATCATCAGACCTGCAGCAACATCATCCACCATCAGATCAGCAACATCATCATCAGACCTTCAGCAACATCATCATCAGACCTTCAGCAACATCATCATCAGACCTGCAGCAACATCATCATCAGACCTGCAGCAACATCATCATCAGACCTGTAGCAACATCATCGTCAAACGTTCACCAGAAGCATTTTCAAGAAGCAACAACGTGTTTAGCTTGTGTTGAAAGTTGGTCACAAACACATTTTGAACAGAGTCTTGTAAAAACAATCAGTTGTTGCAGTGATTTGCTCACAGACGTCCATTGAGCTTCCAGCTGTATTTCCCGAGCAGTTGAAAGATTTAAATTAAACATTTCAATTGATCGTTCTCTGTCTGGTGTTAACGTGACGCACATTTTTACCATTTACTCAAAAACAAACACAAATGTTTCAATCGTGTCTAAAGAAAATCCTCTTTCACTACGTTGTATCTTCTTAGTTTTTCACTTCAATCACGTCAGTAATTGGTTTATAATAAAAGGTTTATGAAGTTTCGAAGCCCAAAATATTGAGGTGAAAAATATTTTGTCAGTGGAATAATCTTGTGTTTATTAATCAAAAATACATCTTTTGATGAACGGTAAGAAACCAACAAGTCGATGAAAGCTGCAGATGAAGATTTTAGTAGAAAAACATCTTCACAACAATGTTTTATTGTGTAGATTGTGTAGGTTGTGTAGAGTATCATTCAAGTTTCAGTTTAAATAAACATAAATGAGCCTTTTTGAAACTATACATGATGCAATATGAATATGAATCAATGAGTAGAAGCCGAAACAAAAGACAGGAAAAAGAAAAAGAGTTTTGACTTGAATTTTTAATAAAATCTAAACATGAATATTTTTCACCTTAAGTTATGCAAGTATTATTGAATTTTCTTACATAATATTTTCTTACATCCAACATTAAATACAAGAGAACCCAGCATTACAGGGGAATAAAGGACATAAACAATAAGTATTTAAATAATAAATTATAATTAAAAAAGAGAAAATAAAGAATGTACTCGTCATATTGTTGAGGTTAAACTCTTTTATTCTACATTTCAACTGATAAGTACCAACATTTAACAAATATAAATTGTTATTATATATACAACCGTTTTAAACACCATCAAAGTAAATTGTTTAAAAAATATTAATTTAACATTGATGGACAAGAAAAACTAATAAAATGAAAAGAAATAAAAAGAAAGTCCTTAAAACAAATGTTTGGATTAAAGAAACAGAAAAGTCCAAAATAAACATTTCTACACGATGAGTTCTATGGTTTTAGTTCCGACCGATCCGAGCCAGAACCGTCATTTAAGAAGTACTATTCCGAGGAGCGAGCGACTCGTGTCCGGGTCACGAAGCTCAGAGTTATGAGCGTCTGCTTGGTTCAGTGTTTTATTCATGAGATCAACTCTCAGACCTGGAGGATCACGAGGTCCACGGAAACACTGGCTGAGTTTCCAGCTGCAGTGAGGATGGAAAATGTGGTTCGGAGGAGATTCTTCTGGTCTCACAGTAACAGAAACCTTGAGTCTCAGCACATTTGAAGCGAGGGCAGGAACGTTCGCTCGCCAGGAGAAACCTTCACGCGTCCTTCAGCGACGACAGAGGAACTCAGGGTCGACTTCAACAAAGACCCGGCAGGAGCCGCCAAGAAGCTGCCTCAGGTGCCTCCATCGATCCAGCAGCATTAACAAGCAGCAGGACGAGGTCTGATCCTGTCGCGAGTCACACGAGTTGATCCGACACAAACCTCTCCACGAGTCTCTGGCTCTGACGAGCGTTGGAGGACAGATGCTGTTCATCATGTTGAGGGAGCTACTCTTCAAACTAAAAACTCTTTTCTTTGACGGGACCAGATGTTCGGCCCGACGCCTCATCCCTCGCGGCTCCATGTGCTGGTCCAGAGACTGACAGAGTCTCCTTTAAAGAATCCACATCCTAGACCAGGATGATGGATGATACCTGCCTCAGGACCTTCACAGCTTTTATTCATATCAATGTACTTTGGCATCAACATGTTGTCGCAACTAAAACTGTTACAATAGTTATGTATTATTATGTACTATGTATTATTATTATGTATGTTATGTTCTTATTTTATTTTTATGAATAATTGCTGTATTGCTGTGGCTAATTGGAAAAAAAACATTTAGTCAATAAAGTACCTAACCTACCTACCTATTTGGTTCTTTAAATACTACATTTGTCAGACGCATCCTCTGATCATCCTTTTCATAAAGATAACTTATACAATAATTCAATACTTTTGTGGTTAAAGGTTTAAATCGTTACTCGAAAACCAAAGTTAGCGTCTTGACAAGTTTCATGTCCAGTCGTGAGTGATTTGTTCAGGAACACTGAACTTCTGAGACGTTACAACAGAAGACATTTAATGTGGACAAAAACAATCCCAGTTTAAATTTGAAGACTTGGTTTGAGAAAAGATTCTGGAACGAAGGCTCTTCTAACGTCTCGTGTCAAGGTTGGACTAAAACATCTCCTCAGTGGGTTTTACTGGCATCACTGTGAGCGACTGTCGAGCTACTGAAGTGAAAATTAAAATAAAATGAAGACAATAAAAGAGTAAAAAAATTTCAAATACTTTAATTAACTATTATTATTGTATGTTGTGATAATACATGTATCAATATTTATTTCAAGTAGCCCAGACACAATGTCTGAAAACATTGTTTTATTATATTTGGTTTTCTTTTACTTTAACTAAAATGCTAACAATGCTAACTGTGAGCAACTAGATTAGCTCACTTTGCTTTGAACGGATAAGAAAACACTTCTTTATTTAACGCTTAATAATCCAAGTTATCTTATTGTAAATCAAATAAATCTTCCTCATAATAATAAGTTACAACTATTATATGAACAGAGAGCAGTTCTGATTAAATAATGTGTTGGTTGCTAACTGTTGTTGGTTGCTAACTGTTGTTGGTTGCTCAATGTTGTTGGTTGCTAACTGTTGTTGGTTGCTAACTGTTGTTTGTTGCTCAATGTTGTTGGTTGCTAACTGTTGTTGGTTGCTAACTGTTGTTGGTTGCTAACTGTTGTTGGTTGCTAACTGTTGTTGGTTGCTCAATGTTGTTGGTTGCTCAATGTTGTTGGTTGCTCAATGTTGTTGGTTGCTCAATGTTGTTGGTTGCTAACTGTTGTTGGTTGCTAACTGTTGTTGGCTGCTAACTGTTGTTGGTTGCTAACTGTTGTTGGCTGCTAACTGTTGTTGGCTGCTAACTGTTGTTTGTTGCTAACTGTTGTTAGTTGCTCAATGTTGTTGGTTGCTAACTGTTGTTGGTTGCTCAATGTTGTTGGTTGCTAACTGTTGTTGGTTGCTCAATGTTGTTGGTTGCTCAATGTTGTTGGTTGCTCAATGTTGTTGGTTGCTAACTGTTGTTGGTTGCTAACTGTTGTTGGTTGCTCAATGTTGTTGGTTGCTCAATGTTGTTGGTTGCTCAATGTTGTTGGTTGCTCAATGTTGTTGGTTGCTCAATGTTGTTGGTTGCTCAATGTTGTTGGTTGCTAACTGTTGTTAGTTGCTCAATGTTGTTGGTTGCTAACTGTTGTTGGTTGCTCAATGCTGTTGGTCGCTAACTGTTGTTGGTTGCTCAATGTTGTTGGTTGCTAACTGTTGTTGGTTGCTTTAATTAACTATTATTATTTGTATGTTGTGATAATACATGTATCAATATTTATTTCAAGTAGCCCAGACACTTGTCTGAAAACATTGTTTTATTATATATGGTTTTCTTTTACTTTAACTAAAATGCTAACAATGCTAACTGTGAGCAACTAGATTAGCTCACTTTGCTTTGAACGGATAAGAAAACACTTCTTTATTTAACGCTTAATAATCTAAAGTTATCTTATTGTAAATCAAATAAATCTTCCTCATAATAACAAGTTACAACTATTATATGAACAGAGAGCAGTTCTGATTAAATAATGTGTTGGTTGCTAACTGTTGTTGGTTGCTAACTGTTGTTGGTTGCTCAATGTTGTTGGTTGCTAACTGTTGTTGGTTGCTAACTGTTGTTGGTTGCTCAATGTTGTTGGTTGCTCAATGTTGTTGGTTGCTCAATGTTGTTGGTTGCTAACTATGTTGTTGGTTGCTAACTGTTGTTGGTTGCTCAATGTTGTTGGTTGCTTGCCAATGTTGTTGGTTGCTCAATGTTGTTGGTTGCTAACTGTTGTTGGTTGCTCAATGTTGTTGGTTGCTAACTGTTGTTGGTTGCTAACTGTTGTTGGTTGCTAACTGTTGTTGATTGCTAACTGTTGTTGGTTGCTCAATGTTGTTGGTTGCTAACTGTTGTTGGTTGCTCAATGTTGTTGGTTGCTCAATGTTGTTGGTTGCTCAATGTTGTTGGTTGCTAACTGTTGTTGGTTGCTCAATGTTGTTGGTTGCTCAATGTTGTTGGTTGCTAACTGTTGTTGGTTGCTCAATGTTGTTGGTTGCTCAATGTTGTTGGTTGCTCAATGTTGTTGGTTGCTAACTGTTGTTGGTTGCTAACTGTTGTTGGTTGCTCAATGTTGTTGGTCGCTCAATGTTGTTGGTCGCTCAATGTTGTTGGTCGCTCAATGTTGTTGGTCGCTCAATGTTGTTGGTTGCTAACTGTTGTTGGTTGCTCAATGTTGTTGGTTGCTCAATGTTGTTGGTCGCTCAATGTTGTTGGTTGCTCAATGTTGTTGGTTGCTAAATGTTGTTGGTCGCTCAATGTTGTTTGTTGCTCAATGTTGTTGGTTGCTAACTGTTGTTGGTTGCTCAATGTTGTTGGTTGCTCAATGTTGTTGGTTGCTAACTGTTGTTGGTTGCTCAATGTTGTTGGTTGCTCAATGTTGTTGGTTGCTCAATGTTGTTGGTTGCTCAATGTTGTTGGTTGCTAACTGTTGTTAGTTGCTCAATGTTGTTGGTTGCTAACTGTTGTTGGTTGCTCAATGCTGTTGGTTGCTAACTGTTGTTGGTTGCTCAATGTTGTTGGTCGCTCAATGTTGTTGGTTGCTCAATGTTGTTGGTTGCTAACTGTTGTTGGTTGCTCAATGTTGTTGGTTGCTCAATGTTGTTGGTTGCTCAATGTTGTTGGTTGCTCAATGTTGTTGGTTGCTCAATGTTGTTGGTTGCTAACTGTTGTTGGTTGCTCAATGTTGTTGGTTGCTCAATGTTGTTGGTTGCTCAATGTTGTTGGTTGCTAACTGTTGTTGGTTGCTCAATGTTGTTGGTTGCTCAATGTTGTTGGTTGCTCAATGTTGTTGGTTGCTAACTGTTGTTGGTTGCTAACTGTTGTTAGTTGCTCAATGTTGTTGGTTGCTAACTGTTGTTATTTGCTCAATGTTGTTGGTTGCTAACTGTTGTTGGTTGCTAACTGTTGTTGGTTGCTAACTGTTGTTGGTTGCTCAATGTTGTTTGTTGCTCAATGTTGTTGGTTGCTAACTGTTGTTGGTTGCTAACTGTTGTTGGTTGCTAACTGTTGTTGGTTGCTAACTGTTGTTGGTTGCTCAATGTTGTTGGTTGCTCAATGTTGTTGGTTGCTCAATGTTGTTGGTTGCTCAATGTTGTTGGTTGCTAACTGTTGTTGGTTGCTAACTGTTGTTGGTTGCTAACTGTTGTTGGTTGCTAACTGTTGTTGGTTGCTCAATGTTGTTTGTTGCTCAATGTTGTTGGTTGCTAACTGTTTTTGGTTGCTAACTGTTGTTGGTTGCTAACTGTTGTTGGTTGCTAACTGTTGTTGGTTGCTAACTGTTGTTGGTTGCTCAATGTTGTTTGTTGCTCAATGTTGTTGGTTGCTAACTGTTGTTGGTTGCTAACTGTTGTTGGTTGCTCAATGTTGTTTGTTGCTCAATGTTGTTGGTTGCTAACTGTTGTTGGTTGCTCACTTTTGTTGGTTGCTAACTGTTGTTGGGTGCTAACTGTTGTTGGTTGCTAACTGTTGTTGGTTGCTCAATGTTGTTGGTTGCTAACTATTGTTGGTTGCTAACTGTTAGCGTCAAACGAAAACAAACATTTTGAATCGAAAAATAATATTGATACATTGATCTAAAAATAAATTCAGTTCAACACTTTAAAGGAATAAAACTAAACTAACTAAGTTTATATATACATTATGAAAATAAACTACAATTGTCATTTGAAATATTCTTTCATTACATATTTTGTAGATTCCATAAAAATAAAAAAAATCTCATGTAGATGTTTAAAAGTAAATGAAAGTTGAACTAGAGATAAATAGTAAAACTTAAATGATAAGTTCTGGGGTTCAGTCTATAGTTCTGGGGCCACAAACACAGCTCAAAGGTATTTTATGTCTCAAAGATATTCAGGTGTGAAGCGTCTGCGGCTGTGAACGGAAGATTTATCTGTTGTTGTTTGGGATTATTTGCAGATGAGAGTCGAGGTCGACCTCTGGAAGACGCAGGAGGTTGAATCAAGAGCCGAGTCGCTGCAGGACTCGACGCCCAACGATGACGAATAACCTTATTTCTCTCCGGATGTAGGAAAAACAAAAAGTGAAGCGAACCAACGGCGATAAACACAGACGCACCACTTTCTCCTCGTTCACCTGAACACACCGGTTTAAATCGGCTCCTCGTCGAGCGGCTTCACTTCGTGCTTCGCTCTGACCAGACGACGCTTCTTCATTAAGACCTTAATGACTGTGATCAACGTGGTGTAATGAAAACATTAAGACCAGAGAAGGATCATTTCCTCCGGCTTCTGTTTCCACCACGAGACTCTCTCCTCCTTAGCAACACAAACAAACACTCGATCCACACCATCAAACACTCGATCCACTCACGATCAAACACTCGATCCACTCACGGGACGAGAACGTTCAGGGAAACGACTCCAGGATTTTGACTCAATATCTTTGAAAAAAAAGCTCCAAATGTGACCAAACTATTTAAAGATATTCACAAAGGTGATGAGAGAAAACTTCCAGCTGGTCACTTCTGTTGACCGTCTGCCGTGTCGTCTTCCCAAAATAGTCCAGTGTGTAAAGATCTAAATTTAAACACATTTACTGCACGAGCTCGAGTTAAATCTGTTAAACAAAACAGAAACTAAACTAGTTATAATCACCAGGTTCTGCTCACAAAGTTATTTCTTCATCTCTCGACGGATTCACTCGTTTAAAAAACGTCCGGACGGAAGCGAGACTTTTATACGACAGACGCTCAAGTGTTGATGAAGTGAGTGTTGGAAAGTGTGCGAGGAAGAGTGAAGGCGACTCACCGATCACTGGAGCTTCTCTCTCTTCGCCGCTCGACGAGCTCTGAGTCGCTCACTCGTCTGTCAGACGCTCAACAGCTGCCGCCGTAAATCCAGGAGAGAAGTGACCTGAATAATCTCCAGCAGACGGCGCTCCTCCTGACACTGTGGCGCCTCGCGCCCCCCCTGCAGGCGTGGACTCTGAGGGGGGGGGGGAGAGAGGGAGAGGGAGAGAGAGAGGGAGAGAGAGGGAGAGAGAGGGAGAGAGAGGGAGAGAGAGGGAGAGAGAGGGAGAGAGAAGGAGAGAGAGGGAGAGAGAGGGAGAGAGAGGGAGAGAGAGGGAGGGAGAGAGGATTCGTGAAGACTTGTTTCAAGGATTTATATCAATTATTACACGGTCAGATGTGGGTTAGTTCACCAACAATAGACGTCAAGTTAGTGACTGTTCTGTTAAACTCGTGTTAGGCTGTAATTACATGTTAGAAAAACAACTTTTGTGAACAAGTGTTTAAAATAGGAAAGAATTACGGAAAAATGAAATGACAGAAAATAAAAAAGGAAAAACAAATTGAGATATTTTGTGGCTCAAAATCAATGTAGATTACTTTTTTTAATAATAATAAATAATAATAAAATGTATTTGTTGTCACGTCCCATTTTGTTTATACAACGAGTCCCCTGGAGATGGAGACGAACTGATGACGCGCAGTGACAACCCTCCATGCTTGACCAATCACAGTAGAGTGGGTGTGGTTATGGTCAACAAGATTTAATCTCCAGAAAAACAAAGTGTTTTCAGTGGGCGGAGCTTAAGATCATTTTCTTATCAGTCAATATTTCAAAGAAAATGGAGTTTTGTACAAACACACTGATGATACAATAGAGTCACATATCACAACAACACACACACACTGATGATACAATAGAGTCACACATCACAACAACAACACACACACAGATGATGATACAATAGAGTCACACATCACAACAACACACACACACACTGATGATACAATAGAGTCACACATCACAACAACACACACACACACACTGATGATACAATAGAGTCACACATCACAACAACACACACACTGATGATACAATAGAGTCACACATCACAACAACACACACACACTGATGATACAATAGAGTCACACATCACAACAACACACACACACTGATGATACAATAGAGTCACACATCACAACAACACACACACACTGATGATACAATAGAGTCACACATCACAACAACACACACACACACACAGATGATGATACAATAGAGTCACACATCACAACAACACACACACACAGAGATGATGATACAATCGAGTCACACATCACAACAACACACACACACAGATGATGATACAATAGAGTCACACATCACAACAACACACACACACAGATGATGATACAATAGAGTCACACATCACAACAACACACACACACACACACACTGATGATACAATCGAGTCACACATCACAACAACACACACACACAGATGATGATACAATCGAGTCACACATCACAACAACACACACACCGATGATACAATAGTCACACATCACAACAACACACACACTGATACAATAGAGTCACCCATCACAACACACACACACACATTAGTTGAACTTCAATATAAGAAACATTATCTACAGATCTACATGTATTTTTTGAAGAACAATCAGAGACAATAGCGATTAATCGAACCTCCAAGAATAAAAAGACAATATTGAAATCAATCTTATTTTCAGGTTAAGGTTTTTTAGGCTCCTTTTTGTTGAGTTTCAAACCATCAGGTATTAAAAGTCATTTATGAATCGTTACTGGATTGTGTCAAATTGTGTTGAGAAAGATGTGACTGTAATGAAGAAACCCTGGTTCTCTCTATTACTCAAAGAGTTGTGTCGCGTCATCATGAGAACATTAGAATGTAATAACAATGTGTGATGTTTGACCTGCAAGCTGTCCAGGGTGTCCCCTCCATCATGATCCTCAGGAGCTGGGTTAGGCTGCACTTCCTGTGGGATCCTGTAAAGCAGACTCTTAAAAAAATGTAGAAAATAAATACAATTAACATGTGCAGAAGTTTAATCTTATCCTTTATTCACGACTACTTTTATAACCCCATGTTTAGAGTTCCTTGAATGTTTATCTGTTCAAAACATAAACATCGTTGAAACTATTTAACGTTTATATACAGATATTCAGTGAAGTAGTTGGATAGTTTCTAGCTCGCCAAGCAAAGTGAAAATGATCAATATTAATATTGAAATATTGAAAGTAAACTTGATTTACGATATATATTTATCCCGTCTTCCATGTTATTGTTCCATCTGATGAGATAAAATGCTAATGATGCTAACGTTAGCAAATAAAATTAGCTCAAATACTTACCTTTTACCTCAGAAGAATCCACAATAATGTATTAACCCTTAAAGAAACGTATTTATCTTATTCTATATCAAATAAATATCCCTCAATCACAAGTATATCATATGAACAAAGAGCAGTTAAATAAATCAGCTGAAAGGTTGGTTGCTAACTGTTAGCATCAAACGAAAACATACATTTAAGATTTTTTTTTTTTTTTAAATGGCGTTGATTCGAAGTAAAAAGATAAAAACACAACGACAAAATAAAATCGTTTCAAATAGAAAACAATACAATGGATACTTGTTTTGTTTGTGCATTTGTGGTTCCTCGTCTTGTTTCTTCACGATTAAGGCTCAATAGACTCGTGGATTTATGGAGAACGATCGTCACATTCAGCCTCTAAACACTCATTGAGAAAATGAATGCTTGGTGAAAAGATGTTTTCTTCAGGAGCTACGACCTGGTGTTTGTGATGCTGCTGGAGGTGAATCTAGGTTGACGGAGAGACGCGAGTCAACATCCATCAGTCGACGCCGTCCTCGTGCCCCCAACAAACATCTGACACTAGCGCTGCCTTCGCTTATCAATTACTCACGACTCTTCGCTGCCAGCGGCTTCTTGCAGTTCGACAAAAGATATAAATGATGAATCTGCTGCACAGAAAATTAAATGATACACCTGCAACCACAAGAATCTCTGGGATTGAATCAGAGAAACCATTTTTCACAGCGAGACGTTAGTTTAATTTGTATCAACTATTAGGAAGTGACAGAAAGACACCATTGTTTCAGGACTTGTTTCACGGAAATGTTATGTCAAACGGTTTTCTTTAGAAACTCGAGTTGCTCATTTAACTTACTTGGGTCACAGTCTTAAGATTAATATCACCCCTTCATTATCAGGGGTCTCCAAAACAGGCCTCAAAGGGTGGTGCAGGTTTTTGTTCCAACCGATGAAGCATGTGCAGTTTAACCAATGAGGTTTCAGATGAAACAAGCGACAAACTGAATATACTCTAGACTCCAGTTTGGGTTAAAAGGAGTCTCGATTGGTTCGAACAAAAACCTTTGAGGACCGGGTTAGAGACCCCGATATATATGAACAGACAAGTAGATCAGTAAAGCGCTATAGCTAGTTTATAGCATTTTAAAGAGAATAAATGCATCTTTCAGTGACGATTATGACCACAAATTCGTACCAAGTACAACATAATTCCAGCACAAAATGTGAACATAAAATGCATTATATTACTTGTGAACACCAGTCGCTGACGGGTACTTACATTAATTCAATTCAGTATTTTAACACATTTGTGAATTGTCACATTAGATATTTAAACTATTAAATCAGTTCATCCTAGGGCACCTTTGACCTTCTGATCATCCCTTTCCCATGATGAGCTGATGAAGCAGTGTCACATGAACTCAGTAGGGGGCGCCCTTAAGTCAGAAGAAAATGCTGTGAGCGTCAGTAAAATAAATGAGATCCGTCCAGTGAACTCTGAAAAGGTCAAAGCGTCATGACGTTTAATCAGCAATTTGCTAGAGATAGTCCCCAGACTGGATAATGTTCTGTACTGAGTAACTAAAGATTTCAAACATGTAAACAAACATCTTCAGCAACATTGAGAAAATGAATTGGAAAAAAAATGAAGCCATGGATCAGTTTTGTTTTTTTATTCATTTTTAATTACAAACAGGGAAACCTACAAGACAAGGGGAAGATACAAGTCAGTGGACAGAGTGACAGAAGGTAACCTGGTGTGTGGAGCTGCAGATGTACCTGATCATGCCTTCTCCTTTTCCTTCTCCTTCTTGTCCTTCTTGTCCTTCTCCTCCTCTGGAGCTGCACCAGCAGCAGCCTCCTCGTCACCTCCCTTGGTGTTACGAGTGTAGATGAGCTGAGCTCTGTGTTTGGACACCAGCTTGATCATGCCTGGGAAGACAGGAGTCCTTTAGACCCTGGTTCATTTTATTTTTGACTTTACACTAGACTCAGAAATTAGTAAAACAAAAAAATCACATTTCAATAAGTGGCAACATTTGTTCCAAAGACTCTTAGAATGTTGTACTCGAGGGCCATGTAATTTCTTATTCATTGAAGTCATGAATATTCTTAGGGTTCCAACATGTTTGGTTGAGACGTTTGATCTTTTCATCCAACCTTCACCTTCAGGATTTGTGAAAAGTCTTGTTTAAAAGGCCAAATATCACCTACATTTTCAGTTTGAGTAAAGAACACAGAATATTATTGTTCAAATGTAATTAAATAAGTCCTTGAGATTCAGTTGTGAATCAAGACTCGTTTCTTTCCCACTTCCATTTATATCACCAACAGATAAACCAGTGACACCTGCCACCATCCATGGTTTTGCACCAACTGTTCTTGCACCATTTTGTATTTTGTTAAATTTTTTTCTTTCCCGTTTCCACAAAACAATTTCCTAGAGAACATTAAAAAAAAGAGGGAGAAAAAGTTCAACTTGTATCGTTGATATACTTGGACTGAAGAACCTGGTTGTTAAAGTTTAAATTTATGACAAATACAAAACATTGTGTATTTTAATTTTAAAGTTTATACAAAAGTGAAGCCATAATATAAATAGTTGACTTTATTTAAGACGAATTATGAAGTATTGTCAATAAGGGTTTGTTTTACGCATCAGGGAAACGGTTGAATGACAAAAGTACTGATTCTTCTCTAAGGATTACCTTTGCTGAGCAGTTCCTGCAGAGCATTCCTGGCCAGAGAGCCACGAATCTTCAGCCTCTCAGACACGACCGCAGGTGTGATGAGTTTGTAGTTTGGGACCTCCTTGTACAACTTATCGTAGGTGGCCTTGTCGAAGAGGATCAGGTTGTTGAGCTTGTCCCTCACTTTTCCCTTGGACCACTTCTGCTCGGAGTCAAAGAACATGAAGATTGTCAGATATTTAAGTAACATTGAATAATAACCAAACGTACCTTCTTCTTGGCTTTGCCTCCGGACTTGTTGACTGGGTCCTTGTCCTTTTTGGACTTCCCAGAGTCCTTCTTCTTGTCTTGTTTAGGAGGCTACAAGGATAGCAGGAAAGACTACCATTAAAAAAAAATATTAAAGCACCTTTGAATTTCTACCATCTTAGCGGTGATGAACGTCCGGCTGTACTAAACTATACAGACAAATAAAGGCCTCTCCACACACTGGTGTTGTGGGGTCAGTAGTAAGCATCATTTTCACAAATTCAGACAGTAATAAGTAAACAGTTGTGATATAGCGGTTTAACCGCATTAGCATCGCTGATGTTCAACCAGACCCAACATGAAGCATGGCAGAGCAGCGAAGCTAACTAGCTAGCCTGCTTTTTCACTTGAAAAATATCCCACAATTAACAGCTCAATTTACAATATGACAAAGGGTTTATATACGTGTGGACTCTGGGGTTTATTTAGAATAATTTAATCTCGTTATTAACGTCAGACTAACACGATTTGATCGTAGTTTAGCATCGACGTTACGCTCACCATGTTTCCTCGTCAAGATGTCGGAGCGAAAGGAAGTGCACCCGTGCAGAAGCCCCTTAGACAACCCGTTTATGCGGAAATGGAGAGCGAGGGATTCTGGGGGTTTGAGTTTACACGTACTTTCACGATTTACATTAGCAACCACGTTTTAACAGTATATGTAAATATAAATTAAAAAATATTATTGTATAGAATTCGTTAAGTTCTTTTTAACAAACAATGTCACATAATATATATTTTATGTTTACTGACATCTAGTGCTCAGGAGGTCTTGTGCAGGTGGATGTTGTGAAAAGAATGAAAGAAACCGTTTTTTAAATTGAAGTAACATGTTTAACATTTACGTCAATTCGGAAATCATTGGCATTTTAGTAAATTAATTAAATTAAATTAATAAATATTTTAGTTGTGAAGTTGGATCACGTGACCCTGGCTGTCACCTGAGCAAGGCGTAGCAACAAACATGGCGATCTTCAGTGTGTATGTGGTCAACAAAGCAGGAGGTTTAATTTATCAATATGACAACTATGTTCCGAGGACGGAGGTGGAGAAGACGTTCAGTTTCCCCCTGGATCTGGTGCTGAAGCATCACGACGAGAAAGTGGTCGTTTCGTTCGGACAGCGAGACGGAATACGAGGTAACTGAGTTAGCTTAGCAGTTAGCTTCAGTGTTAGCTTCAGTGTTAGCACGAGAAACAGCTGATAATGCAGAGTAAATATCTGCTGAATACAAAACACTTTGAGCGTATTTAAGTTAATTTCATGAGGAAGATGCAACTAGCGTATTATTATTGCCTGGTAAACATCTATATTGAAACCATTCTTAAGTTTGAGAAAATGACAGTCAGATGTAAGTATTTTTAAAGTAGATTTATACGATGCTTAAGGATGATGTTTTCACCTTCATGTCAGCTATAGCATCATTAATCTATGACCAAGATAGTTAAAATATGATGTTTGTATCATTAATTTCTCTAAAAGTCTACTTTTTAATATTTGGTGCGATAGTAATAAACATCTTTTAAAACAGGTTCTACATCTGTCATTGGTTGTAACCTGGTCCATTTATTGATTTATAGCGTCATAAACCTGTCATCTTTGACAATGACATGCACATTATAACTAAAATATTACGTTTTAATGATCAATTTCTCTAAAACTCTTCATTCAAATTTTATATTTCACATCTTAAACTTGCCAATTAAAATGATCTGAAATCTATTAACAGGATGAAAATGCAAATAAGTTTTGAACAATTTGCTTAGTTTAGTTTTATGTTGCTCCTGATTAGTGATATTAATAATAATAGTAACATTAAAACAGCAAAGCTTGAAAACAGATTAAATCATAATTGCAACATTTAGACACATTTAACCATAATTAAAACACAATATTCAGGTGCGATGAACAGATTTCAATAAATTTGTAATTTCAAATGATGAAATGCTCTGAGTTCAGGTGGTAAAGGGTTTTACAAATTGTGTGGCGACTGTCGTTGTTGGCCAGATTCATGCAAAGAAGACAAAGTTTATGAAGGAAATGGGTAAATGAGTAAGAGTGAGGAGGTCAATTGTGAAATGAAAATGCCTCAGACTTGAATGTCGCACTCAAATCGACTCAATCGACGATCACTTGCAGCTCTGATGAATTATCAATCGGGCAAAGATTCCTTGTTAAACTTGTGTTTTGTTTCAGTGGGTCATGCAATTCTCTCGATCAACGGCGTGGACGTGATGGGGAAGAACACGGCGGAAGGAAAAGACATCCTGGAGTACCTGAAGGAGTCCTCCAACTATCCCGTGTCCATTCGGTTTGGAAGAGCTCGCCTCAGCTCCAATGAGAAGCTCATGCTGGCCTCCATGTTCCACTCGTAGGTTGACACTCTGACGACGGTTCTGCTCCAGCCTGAGCTTCTCTGGTTTCCTTCTCCAGGTTGTTCGCGATCGGATCACAGCTCTCCCCGGAGGTCGGCAGCTCTGGGATTGAGATGTTGGAGACAGACATGTTCAAGCTTCACTGCTACCAGACTCTAACAGGTGCTTGATATATGTTCACCAACAGTCTCCTGATGGTGTCGTTCCACAGCCTCTCACCAGTACTGTTCGTTCTTCCAGGTATAAAGTTCATCGTTCTAGCAGATCCACGCCAGTCTGGCATCGATGCTCTGCTGAGGAAGATTTATGAAATTTACTCGGACTTTGCCCTGAAGAATCCATTTTATTCCCTGGAAATGCCAATCAGGTACGTGATCGAGATGACAATTACCTTGTGTCACACTCGAGGCCCCAGTCATTTAATGTGGCCCGAGAGTGTTCGTCTCAATATCAGATATCAGTGTTTAAAGATCAACTCTGGTGTCATGTAGTGAATGTTCTTCAAGTAACTTCAGTAACTTCATGACCATGTTTTACACTCATTACTTTATAAAGTTGCTCTGAAATCTGGACGAACGAGAGGTTACTAGAGTCCATTATGATGTAATAATGCCTTCACTTCTCCTCCAGCTGTAATCAAGCTTTGTTTATACGAGTCCCTTGGAGGTGGAGACCCATCGAGATTTAATCTCCAGAAAAACAGTGTTTTCAGTGGGCGGAGCTTAAGATAATTTTCTAATGTCAATATTTCATTATATACATTGACGTCCAATAAGAGTAAACCTGAAGTAGAAATAAAATAGAAATAAAATAATTTGATGGAGAACAAACGGGAAGAAAACTAGTTTAAAAACTCCAGAATTAAAATGACAACATCGCAATCAGACTCATACTTCCTATTATAGACAGTTTGTTAATTATAAATTTTGTTTTGCATATGACCTTAATAGCTAAAATATTTTGGGTCCTAGTGTGATACGAGTCCCTGAATCAATGCAACTTCATATCATCTTGTTAATATAATCAGATCAACAGTTCTTCATTTGAAATATCATTCATTCAGTTATTCTGTGTTTAAAAATGAAGTGTATTAAGTCACATGAATCCTCTCTTCTGAACATTGCTCTTCAAACGTGTTCTTGTTTCAGGTGTGAACTCTTCGATCAGAACCTGAAGGGGTCGCTGGAGGTCGCAGAGAAAGCTGGGAACTTTGGATCTGGATCTTGAAGTTGGTTCAACTGATTCTCTGACCTGATATTTTATTTGCCGTGTCACGATACGATCGTCTTTGTAAATATGTTTTGTAAATACACCAAATAAACTTAAACAGAAACATGTGAAAAACAAAGTTAATTTATTCCAAAATCTGTTATAGTTGTATAAAAAAACAACATTTTTGTTCTTTTCTCATCATTACATGAAGAAGTCACATCACAAATAAACCATTTTTCTAAGTCCAGTCCAAAGAATACACTAGAACATCCTAACATTCTCCGGCCTCGCTCTGCTCTGGCCAGTGGAACGTGGTCTCCGACAAAAGTCCAAAACACCTTTATTTAATCTTCCTTCTTGGATTTGTGACCCATCTTTGTCCGGATGTTACGCAGCAGAAAAAATCCCGCGGTCGTGACGAAACATGCGACCTCTGCGACCCAGAATGCCGTATCCCAACTGTAATGTTTGGCAATGGTGCTGAAGGGAAGTCCGGACAGGAATCCTCCCACTGGAAACAAATGCTGTTAGAGGTTCTGCAGATCCAGGATTGAACAATTTTACTGAAGAGTTGACTTTTTAACGGTAGCTTCTTCTTTGTGCTCGCGTTATATATTTATTATTGATTGCCATGTTTGAGTGTTTTTCCAATCATTTTTAAATAGGTAAACATTAAATGAATGAATTTGATAACCCTCAGGTTCCTTCATAACCATAGTTCTACGCTTGTGTCTGTCGCTGTGAGGCGCCTCAAGGGGTAACATGATGACAGCCTGTCGAGGGCTGAGCAAGCATGAAGTCAAGTGTCACTCACCATTGGCCATGAGAGCAACTATAGCATGTGACGTCCCACAGAGGTTGGAGGGGGCGCTCTCGTTGGCGATGACTCCAAACAAGGCTATCGGTCCATAAGAGGAGAATCCAAAAATGGCCCCCAAGCTCAGAATCCAGGCCTGCACGGTGAAGCGGAATAAAAACACAGAACAGTTCTAGGATGACACTGGAGGTACCTGCGAGCTGTTGGCAGTCACGGTCACTCTGAACAGGTACATGCAGGCGCACATGGTCACCAGCATGAAGACCAGGATGGAGTGGCGAGGGTTGCCGTGGACCCTCAGACCTTGCTGCGCGAAAAGATACAAGCCAAGGTTCAGCAAGAGGAGGTTATTCAAGCTTCCTGCGAGTCTCCTGGTTCAAGGTTAAGAACATCTTTTCAGTGAGAATAATCTTTGTCGTCTGGTTCATGAAACCTCATCAACTGGTTCATGAAACCTCATCAACTGGTTCATGAAACCTCATCAACTGGTTCATGAAACCTCGTCAACTGGTTCATGAAGCCTCATCAACTGGTTCATGAAACCTCATCAACTGGTTCATGAAACCTCATCAACTGGTTCATGAAACCTCATCAACTGGTTCATGAAACCTCGTCAACTGGTTCATGAAGCCTCATCAACTGGTTCATGAAGCCTCATCAACTGGTTCATGAAACCTCATCAACTGGTTCATGAAACCTCATCAACTGGTTCATGAAACCTCATCAACTGGTTCATGAAGCCTCATCAACTGGTTCATGAAACATCGTCAACTGGTTCATGAAGCCTCATCAACTGGTTCATGAAACATCGTCAACTGGTTCATGAAGCCTCGTCAACTGGTTCATGAAACATCATCAACTGGTCCATGAAGCCTCATCAACTAGTTCATGAACCTTCGTCAACTGGTTCATGAAACCTCGTCAACTGGTTCATGAAACCTCATCAACTGGTTCATGAACCTTCGTCAACTGGTTCATGAAACCTCGTCAACTGGTTCATGAAACCTCATCAACTGGTTCATGAAGCCTCATCAACTGGTTCATGAAACCTGGTTCATGAAACCTCATCAACTGGTTCATGAAACCTCATCAACTGGTTCATGAAGCCTCATCAAATGGCTTATGAAACCTCATCAACTGGTTCATGAAACCTCATCAACTGGTTCATGAAACCTCATCAACTGGTTCACGAAACCTCGTCAACTGGTTCACGTCAACTGGTTCACGAAACATCGTCAACTGGTTCACGAAGCCTCGTCAACTGGTTCACGAAACATCGTCAACTGGTTCACGAAGCCTCGTCAACTGGTTCACGAAGCCTTGTCAACTGGTTCAGTGTTCGGAGCAACAGTTGTTCGAAACTCACCCTGGCCACCTGCTTTGTCTGAGAAGTATCCTGCAGCCAGGCTCCCCAGCAGACCCCCGACCTCCAGAGCACTCATGTAGGAGCTGCCTGCGAAGAGGAGGATGGACTCAGAACAGATGCCGTCGATACAGATTCATCCAGCTCGTACCAAGGAGAGCGGACTGGCCCTTGTCCTGGATGAGGAACAGCTGACCCCAGTCCGTGCACACCGTCTTCACCCCGAAGACCACCAGGTAGGTGACGGATATGAGCCACAGGTAGGGGGAGAGGAGGAGCTCGGAGAGGGTGCTGGTGTCACCGGCAGCTCCTGGAACATGTCATGAGATCATCAGAATTGTTTGGTTCACAAGTGGGTCACGGACGCTTTGCACAACACACGCATGTAGCATGTGAGGGGCACGCGGGGGTCAGAGTCCAGCCCACTGCTGACCTTTAGTCACCACTGAACAACACACCTGGTGACTGAACGACCGGCGTCAACATCTCACCTGCTTTGGTCTTCTTGACGACCACCTGGATGTTGCGCAGACCCACGTCCTGGGGCTCGTTCCTGATGAGCGTCAGGCAGACGAAGGACAGAACCACACAAGTCAACCCCGACACCGACAGAATGGTCCTCCAGCTGTAGCTCTGGGACAGAACCGTGGCCACGATGGGCCCGACGCTGCCGGCCAGGTTCATGCTGCAGGACAGCACCGACCACCAGGTCCCGAACTGAGACGGCTCGAACCACTGAGACGACAGAAGGTTTATGATGCGAGAGCGACGACAAGTGTTCCTGATATTAAACTAAGTCATTTATTTCATAAGTAGCACGAGCGTCATTCAAGTTATGCTAAATAAGAACATTTCGTCTTTACCTGCTTAGTTATTTTGTTAAGTTAAAGATAATGTTTAGAAAATAAAGACATATATGAGTCTAAATAAAAGTCGTACAATATGTCAAAGGATCAATAGTGACACTGAATAAGAACAATGTTTATTTGTTTTGTTTTTTTATCTCATCTCGTCCTTTAAACCGTTTTTTATAGAATTTTTGTTTAGTTTACATCAAGCACGTATAACCGTAGGATTTTCAACCATAATACAATAAAAGTAATTATACTAATTATATTTTATTCATTTGTTTCAATCAGTTTCCGATCATTTGTACATTTTGAAACCATCGTACGTTCCAATTATAAACAATTCTGTTTTGCATACAATATATACAAAGACGACTACAATATATAACCTACACCTTGAAGTAAATAAAATGTGTATCTGGTCAATAATAAAGTGCCTAAAAAGGCTTCAAACTATTTTTCCTTCCACTCGACCCCGACAAGGAAGCAACTGTAAAAAAAGTAGAAACGGAATAATGAAGTACATGAAGGATAAAATGATGTAAATAAAGTTAGAAATGAACAAAAGAAAACTAAATAAATGATTAGTCTCTTATTTGGAAACACAAATAAACAAAGGAGTGCGATATTCCTTCAGTCCACCTGCTGCTGAAGAAAGAAAACCTTCACAGATCTTCCCAGAAAACTTCATGAAAGTGCTTTTATCAGGATTAAAACTGCATTTTGACCACACATGGATCATCCTTCAAAGATTATAAAGACAGAAATAAACAAGTGGAAAAAGAGAAAACATTCTTGCATATCATTGAAACCACATAGGAGCTACTGCACACTTGTTGCATGATGGTCTTTATCCTTGTACCAGCAGTATTTATAACTATAATTATAATATAAATAAGTTATATTCACTTATTCATTGACCAAACTGAAGATACCATCAGAACATGAAGCTATTGTGAGATCTTACTTCAAAGACATTGTAAGTCTACCTTGCGAAGGATCCTCCCACAGGGAGGCCAACCGAAACCTTGACCCAGGCCATTGAGGAACCACAGGGCCGAGAAGGCGGCCACACTGGAGGACCAGGAGAAGACGATGTTGACGCCTCCCACCGCGAAGAGGCCGATGGAAAAGAGCCAGCGGGCACTGACCTGGTCGGAGAGGACGCCGCTGATGAACTTGCTGATAGCGTAGGCCAGAGACTGACTGCTGGTGATCAGGCCTGGTCGACAGAAGCTTCTGGGTCAGTCATGACGTGCCAAAACCAAGAGAACCGAACACGTACCGAGGTCGTCCTTGTCCAGCTGGACCTCCTGCATGATCGACGGCATCACGAACGAGAACGTCTTCCTGTTGAAGTAGTAGAGCGTGTAGCCCACGAACATGGCGGCGAAGATGGTGGTTCTGTAGTATCCGTAGCCGGCCATGACGACGACGTGTCTCACGAGAACGAGCAGAGAAATGAAGCGACTTCTGCTGCCTGCGGCTGTGAACTTTGCTTCAGGACTAGACGCACTCAAGGGGAGATGTGTTTGTAATCAGCGGGTTAATGGTCAACTTTGCAGCCCCGGAGCTGATGTTGTCAACCTCGTGCACGTCTGTCTCTGGAGCTCACATGTGTCGACAAACATCAGCTCGTCTTCTTGTCGCGTTTGTTCTTCTGTAAAGATGCAGCTTTTAATCCAAGAGGTCTCCAGATTATTCCCCGGACCATGAGGGGTCAGAAGAGCAGAGAGAGCTCTTCATCAGATCTGAACAATGTCTAAAATGAAAGTCAAAGAATTTATCTCCACTGTCCACGACCTTTGACAGGACAACTTTGATTAGCAGAAAAGACTTTCACAGGGAGGAGCTCTGACGTCCAGCAGAGACTCGAATGAGGGTCGCTTCCTCTTCGCAAAGAAAGAGTTGCCGGTTGAGGAAGTGTCGTGTGACCACATGTTTAAAGCTGCGAGGACAAGAGATGAAGTGAACCTTCAGAGAGGAAGTGAACCTTCAGAGAGGAAAACTCTCTTGTCTTCAGAGCTTTTTGTCTCGTGCTGAAGCTCATTCTTAGCTCTTGACGTGGATATTTGATGTTATTACATTGTGTATTACGGGATGGTTGCAAAAGTACTCGCTGTGTTTGAGTCAAGACTGAAGAAAAATGGAAGGTGTAACTTCTATAAAAGGGTTGGATCAGGGACTGACAGAAGAAAAAAAGAAAGGACGGAAGCAAAGCCAGAACCACTGATGGATTCAATTTCATTCGTAATAATATTTACTAGATTCAGATTCGGTTCATGTTGTTTTGACCCAACAATCCCAGTTTTGAAGTCTTAAATAATAGAATTTCACGTCAACAATCAAACAGAAATACCTGACGATAAAGGTGTCAGAATAATTTGATGGAAATGTTTGATGAGAGGACGATCAAGGATAGATCAAGATGGATGAGCCTCCAAGAATGAAACAAAAATAACAGACATTTTGGTGAATATACATTTGGTTCGGCTGCGACTGTTTTTAGATCTTGGTTCTTGTGTGACTGAGATTCAAACCACTGATCAACAGGAAGTCCTGGTATCTATGACTTCCTGTCCTGCCTCTGATTGACCTGTACAGACTGTGTCAACGAAGGTCACGTACACTTCCAAAGGTGTTCGCTTCATTCATTCTTTCTCTTCGTTTACTTTTCCTGCGTCTCCAACAGCTGATCACTGGCTCCTCTTATCACATGATCCTCCGTGATTACGTGAACCTACAGAACGTAGCTCGTTGTCAGGTTTAAATCTGTGTCATCGATCAGTTCTTCCTGGCAAACGTGGGAGGAAAGTAATTTGAAAAAGGGGGGGGGGGGGGGGGGGGGAGGCGCGCCCAAACAAACAAAAAAAAAAAACAAAAAAAAAAAAAAAAAAAAAAAAAAAAAAAAAAAAGGGGGACACCAGGAGGGAAGGAAAAAGCAAAAAAAAAAAAAAAAAAAACAAAAAAAAAAAAAAAAAGGGGGGGGGGGGGGGAGAGGGGGAAGGGGGGGGGGGGACCCCCCAAAAGGGGGGGCCCCCCCCAAAAGGGGGGCCCCCCCCCCCCCCGGGGCGGGGGGGGGGGCCGGGGGCAGCCGCGGGCCCCCCCCCCCCCCCCCCCCCCCCGGGGGGGGGGGGGGGGGGGGGGGGGGGGGGGGGGGGGGGGGGGGGCCGGCCGGAGCCTGGGGCGCGAAGAAGTAAAAAGCAAAATTTAGATTGTGAGAAAAGAGAAGCAAGAGGAGGGTGGAGTGGATTGGTGGGAGAGATGTAAGTTATTTTCGTGGGCCGCGCAGGGATTCTACGTGCATCACTTCCCTCCTTCGCCCACACCTCCAGCTGTCAAGGTTCTTGTCAGAGTCACCAGATCCAAGATCTTCTACACATCTAGACTCGGCTACAACTGTCTCTTCAAAAATATTCTTGTCTTCCTCCTTCTCTTCTATCATCATCTCTCTTTCTGTTTGTCTTCTTCGCTCCTTCTCACCGTCTCCCTTCCATCACAGCCGGTCGCGGCCGTTGACTGAGTCGGGTTCTGTTCCAGGTTTCTGCCAACGTTCTTTTCTAACTCACGACATGAAATCTTTTCAAACATCTAAAACTGACGTTACAGTTTGTTATCATTAGGATTGTGTCGCAGCAGATCCTCAAAGGTAAATACAGAAGCCTTAAGATCACAGCTTTATTAGGACAAGAACATTTTCTACATTAGGATCCAAACATTATTATAGAGTTTTCACCTCGATAAAGAAATCCCCTTGAGAGACACTGAAGATTGACTGGTCAACTTGTAAGAGAGACGGTAATCGTCAGGTTAGATGTTCAATAAACCCAAAATATGTTTAAATAACAAAGAACATGAAGTTAAAGATCATTCTTCAGGCTTCCTCAACATGTTTATCTTGTGAATAAATCCTGTGTCTGTGCCGTTTTCAAGCATCTTGACCTGGTAATGAACGTTTCTGCTTCAGTATATCCTGCAGAATCTTCTCAGCCTGATGTCTTCACTGTGGTCTCTCTCATCTTGGCGGTTGTTGAAGCTTTAAGTTTCTCTGCGAGTTCTTGTGTCTGAACCTCCAGATCTCTGGCATTTCTGTCGCCCACCTTTCAGAGACAACTCTCTTCTGGAGCAGATTTGCTGCTGAGCCACGGAAAACATTTCACCTTTGAGATCCAGCAGAGCTTTGCTGAGAGCTTTGACTTGTTTATCCTTCTGTGAAAGTTGTTTTTTCAACTTCTCCACAAGCTTCTTGGCGTTGTTACTCGGCGAATGATCTGCCGCCTCCTTCTGAGACCTCAGCTCCAGCTGAAGGTTGCTTATCTTCATCTCCATCTGGCTCATCTGGTGGTGAAGGACCTCCGTCTGGACGGCGTGGTTCTTCTGGAGCTTGGACACGGTCTCCATGTGTTTCCTGACCTGCGATTTCATGGCGACTTGTTGCTCCTCCAGCTCCTCTGAGGCCAGCCTCTGCTTCTCCTTCAGCGCCGCCGCTGCCATGTCCTGCTCTCGGACGATGGCCTCCAGCTCTGCTAAGCGCCGCAGCTTCTGGGCCACTGGAGCGACGACGTGAGGCGGAGACTCCAGGCGACGATGCAACAGCCTCAGCTCCTCCTGGTGACTGTGGATGATCTTCTCCTGGTCTCCGATCAGCTGCGTGAGCTGGTCCTGGTACTTCTGTACGATGCTCTCTTTTTGCTTCAGTTGATTCTGGAGGTTCTTCACCGTCTGATAAGCGACCTTGAGCAATGGCGGACCATCCGTCAGACTCTCCTTACCCAAAACCACATTGAGTTTGTTCCTGATTTCAACAGGATCTTTCTGGAGGGTCTGCAGGACGTCGTCCAGAGTGCCCAGAAGATGATTGTTGTTCTCTTTTCCTCTGAGCTCCTGGTACAGTCCACCACAGTAGTCCCTCAGCAGGTCCATGACCTCGTCCTTGTTGCTCTCCTTCTCTTTCACCAGGCCCTGGAGACATTTCCTCAGCCCCAGTCGTTCTTTCTTCAGCTGTTCCACCTCTTTGGTGAGGATTTGATTGGCAGTCAGGTACTGCTGCTGTTTCAGTCGCTCGGCTCGAATGATTTCTTCAGCGTGACCTTCTGCCAGCTTCACCGCCCGCTCTGCTTCTGCTGCTCTCGCCTCGGCGGCTTCTAACTCCGAGCTCAGCCTCAGAGTCTGTCGGCGCTGTCTGGCCGACGACACGTCTCTCTTCTTGTGCCGGTGAGACGCCAGCTTGTGCTTCTCCGTCGACACTTCTCCGAGGTAAGAGTCCTGATGAAGCCACTCGTTCACTCTTTGCTGCCGACTGGTGTCATCGACGGTGTCCTGAGCGAGAGCAGGAAACATGGTCAGTCCTGATGTATCGTCTACTTCTGTGGAACATTCCAACGTCCCTCACTGTGCTTCGTCTACCTTTGACGTCTCAACATTCTTAAGGAATTTGTTCAGGTTTGTTTACGACTGTTCTCTTATGCTCGTTGTGTCGTCTTTTAAAACCAGACGCGTCTTTCATAGGTACGACGTCACTATCAAAGGACGGAAAGGTAACCAGGTGTTTCAAACTTCACTTCAAAGTAAATTGTGACGCTAACGAATTGTTGTCGTCTTTCATGAAACGCTTTAATCAAACGGAGGCCCCTGAGACTGTATCATCGTGGCCCTCGAGAGCTCAGACCAAAAGTACTAAACTCAACATGCAGAAAGATTTTAATGCTCATTTTATATAATGATTTGTAATTTGTGAAATTATAAATATAATAAACGTGATAAAGAAAAAGCAATACTTTCTCTTTTTTATTTGTTTTTTCTCTTCCTTAAAATAAATGTTTCAAGGTTGGATTAAACCAGCACTTTTTAGCCATATTTTTTAACCATAATGATTATATGATTTAAACTTAAATAAAATGTATTAAAATAAAATGAATCACTATATAACATGGAAGTCACTGTATTTACTCCTGGTTTGAATTGATCTCATAAAAGCGTCTCCTGTTCCTGATTACTTTTTTAATTAATACTGAAACTGTGGAGGAGTCGTACTCTGCTCTTTCCAGCTTCTGCTACAATATTTGTCAATGAAAGGCTCAAAAACAAATGTGTTTGTGGTATCCCTTGTGTTGTGTTGAACAACCTCCACCACTGCATATGAATTTATGGAAGCCAGGAGAGAAGAAAGTCTTGGCTTCGCTGCTGAACCTGCTGCCCCCATGACGACAATAAATATATTTCTTAAACATTTATTTTCTTTTTCTTTTTTCCCATTACAGTGTGGTTTTCATATTATAGTATGACAAAGTTATATCATTCTTTCAGACAATATTTTAAATGACAATATAAACTGAAACTGTTGTTTTATTGATTTATTATTTATTAGGATTTGTTTGTGGTGTCAGTACAGAGTAGAATAAAAGAAAAAACAATAAGACAATAAACAACAAGTGGTTTAGTAAGTTAAACTGGTGAGTAAATCATTTAACGTGTGCAAACTAAAGTCGAGACTTCATAAGAACAGTATTTAAACAAGTGTTATGAGCTAAAGGCTTGTAGCCTAAATGCTAACAACAACAACAACGTCGCGGCTTGATGACGCACACATGACGAGACGTTCCCTCGTGTCAGAAAAATAAATAAATCAGTGCTTACGTCACTGTCAGCGTCTTGTTAAAATCCAACAATGTTTTTGTTTTGTTCGTTATTCTTGGATTTTTATTTTTATTTTTTTATTTCATCCACCGGGATTATATTACCTTAACTCTCCAGCTACGAGCGCACAATAATTCCCTGCAGTTTTACGGTAACCTGAGACGGCGCATGAATCCTAGCCCCGCCCCCCGGTTACCAAGGCAACAGAAAACACACTCTAGATGAGCGCGAGCTCGAGCCTTCATTTTCCTGACCATGAAGAGGAGTGTGGTGAGTAACAAAGTGCATGATGGGAAGTTTCTATGTTGACGTCTGACTGTCCAGAGACGAGGTTGGAGCAGAAGTTCTGGTCCAAGAAGATCAGCAGGTTCTCATGTGGACGAGTCGCTGTTCGGGAGCCTGAGCGTGAGACCATCCTCTTTAACTTAACTTATCTTAACTACCTTAACTTAACTTAACTAGTCAGTGAGAACAGACTGTTAACCATGTGTTTTCTCTGCAGGATCCTTCGGAGACTCTTCAGATCATCACCAGAGACCTCATCCGCACTCTCAGGTGAACCAGGGGCCACATTGACCTCATTATCTTCAGGGGCCACATTATTTTTACCTCATTATCTTCAGGGGCCACTTTATATTTACCTCATTATCTTCAGGGGCCACATTATATTTACCTCATGAGCTTCAGGGGCCACATTATATTTACCTCATTATCTTCAGGGGCCAAATTATATTTACCTCATTCTCTTCAGGGGGACACTTTATATTTACCTCATTATCTTCAGGGGCCACATTATATTTACCTCATTCTCTTCAGGGGCCACTTTATATTTACCTCATTATCTTCAGGGGCCACATTATATTTACCTCATTATCTTCAGGGGCCACATTATATTTACCTCATTATCTTCAGGGGCCACATTATATTTACCTCATGAGCTTCAGGGGCCACATTATATTTACCTCATTATCTTCAGGGCCAAATTTTTACCTCATTCTCTTCAGGGGCCACTTTATATTTACCTCATTATCTTCAGGGGCCACATTATATTTACCTCATTCTCTTCAGGGGCCACTTTATATTTACCTCATTATCTTCAGGGGCCACATTATATTTACCTCATTCTCTTCAGGGGCCACATTATTTTTACCCCATGAGCTTCAGGGGCCACATTATACTTACCTCAGTCTCTTCAGGTCCACTTGATATTCATCTTCTCTTCAGGGGCCACATTATATTTACCTCATTATCTTTAGGGGACACATTATATTTACCTCATTCTCTTCATGGGCCACATTATATTTACCTCATTATCTTCAGGGGCCACATTATATTTACCTCATTATCTTCAGGGGCCACATTATATTTACCTCATTATCTTCAGGGGCCATATTATATTTACCTCATTATCTTCAGGGGCCACATTATATTTACCTCATTATCTTTAGGGGCCACATTATATTTACCTCATTATCTTCAGGGGCCACTTTATATTTACCTCATTATCTTTAGGGTACTTATATTTACCTCATTATTTTAGGGCCACTTATATTTACCTCATTATCTTCAGGGGCCACATTATATTTACCTCATTCTCTTCAGGGGCCACTTTATATTTACCTCATTATCTTCAGGGGCCACATTATATTTACCTCATTATCTTCAGGGCCATTTATATTTCTCATTATCTTCAGGGGCCACATTATATTTACCTCATTCTTATTTTTTAACTATTTACTGTATATTTTATGTAGGTTTAAATAATATAATTGTGTAATAAAGTATTTTGATCTCGTAATCAAATAAATACTTGGTGTGGCCTCTCGTACTCAGTCGTATTATCAAGATAAGTTACGTAACTTTCAGTTACATTTGTACTTGTTATGAATAATGATATAAAATGAGTTTAGTAGTCTGACCTCTGACCTCTGACCTCTGGGTCAGGGTTCGACGGCGGGATCCGAGCGGAGAATCCATCAGTCTGTCCACGAAGAAGTTGGAGCAGATTTCCTGCAGACGTGAAGAAGAGATGAAGGAGAGAGAGGAGCGTCGGCGGAGGAGAGAAGAGGAGCAGGTCGTTCGTTCAGGAGCTCATGCTCCCTCCATCTCACGCTCCCTCCATCTCACGCTCCCTCCATCTCACGCTCCCTCCATCTCACTTTACCTCCATCTCACGCTCCCTCCATCTCACTTTACCTCCATCTCACGCTCCCTCCATCTCACGCTCCCTCCATCTCACGCTCCCTCCATCTCACTTTACCTCCATCTCACTTTACCTCCATCTCACGCTCCCTCCATCTCACGCTCCCTCCATCTCACTTTACCTCCATCTCACGCTCCCTCCATCTCACGCTCCCTCCATCTCACTTTACCTCCATCTCACGCTCCCTCCATCTCACGCTCCCTCCATCTCACTTTACCTCCATCTCACGCTCCCTCCATCTCACTTTACCTCCATCTCACTTTACCTCCATCTCACGCTCCCTCCATCTCACTTTACCTCCATCTCACGCTCCCTCCATCTCACTTTACCTCCATCTCACGCTCCCTCCATCTCACGCTCCCTCCATCTCACGCTCCCTCCATCTCACTTTACCTCCATCTCACGCTCCCTCCATCTCACGCTCCCTCCATCTCACTTTACCTCCATCTCACGCTCCCTCCATCTCACGCTCCCTCCATCTCACTTTACCTCCATCTCACGCTCCCTCCATCTCACTTTACCTCCATCTCACTTTACCTCCATCTCACGCTCCCTCCATCTCACTTTACCTCCATCTCACGCTCCCTCCATCTCACTTTACCTCCATCTCACGCTCCCTCCATCTCACGCTCCCTCCATCTCACGCTCCCTCCATCTCACTTTACCTCTATCTCAAGCTCCCTCCATCTCACACTCCCTCCATCTTACTTTACCTCCATCTCACGTTCCCTCCATCTCACGCTCCCTCCATCTCACGCTCCCTCCATCTCACGCTCCCTCCATCTCACGCTCCCTCCTTCTCAGGCTCCCTCCATCTCACTTTACCTCCATCTCACGCTCCCTCCATCTCACTTTACCTCCATCTCACGCTCCCTCCATCTCACTTTACCTCCATCTCACGCTCCCTCCATCTCACGCTCCCTCCATCTCACTTTACCTCCATCTCACGTCCCTCCATCTCACGCTTCAGCTTCCTCCATCTCACTTTACCTCCATCTCACGCTCCCTCCATCTCACTTTACCTCCATCTCACGCTCCTCCATCTCACTTTACCTCCATCTCACGCTCCCTCCATCTCACATTTACCTCCATCTCACGCTCCCTCCATCTCACTTTTTATCTCACGCTCCCTCCATCTCACTTTACCTCCATCTCACGCTCCCTCCATCTCACTTTACCTCTCTCAGTCCCTCCATCTCACGCTCCCTCCATCTCACTTTACCTCCATCTCACGCTCCCTCCATCTCACTTTACCTCCATCTCACGCTCCCTCCATCTCACTTTACCTCTATCTCAAGCTCCCTCCATCTCACGCTCCCTCCATCTCACTTTACCTCCATCTCACGCTCCCTCCATCTCACGCTCCCTCCTTCTCACTTTACCTCTATCTCACGCTCCCTCCATCTCCACTTTACCTCTATCTCAAGCGTCCCTCCATCTCACGCTCCCTCCATCTTACTTTACCTCCATCTCACGTTCCCTCCATCTCACGCTCCCTCCATCTCACGTTCCCTCCATCTCACTTTACCTCCATCTCACGCTCCCTCCATCTCACGCTCCCTCCATCTCACGGTCCCTCCTTCTCACGCTCCCTCCATCTCACTTTATCTCCATCTCACGCTCCCTCCATCTCACTTAACCTCCATCTCACGCTCCCTCCATCTCACGCTCCCTCCATCTCACTTTACCTCCACCTCACGCTCCCTCCATCTCACTTTACCTCCATTTCACGCTCCCCTCCATCTCACGCTCCCTCCATCTCACGCTCCCTCCATCTCCATCTCTCGCTCCCTCCATCTCACTTTACCTCCATCTCACGCTCCCTCCATCTCCCGCTTTACCTCTATCTCACGCTCCCTCCATCTCACGCTCCCTCCATCTCACTTTACCTCCATCTCCATTTCCTCCATCTCACGCTCCCTCCATCTCACTTTACCTCTATCTCACGCTCCCTCCATCTCACTTTACCTCTATCTCACGCTCCCTCCATCTCACGCTCCCTCCATCTCACTTTACCTCCATCTCACGCTCCCTCCATCTCACGCTCCCTCCATCTCACGCTCCCTCCATCTCACTTTACCTCCATCTCACGTTCCTCCATCTCACGCTCCCTCCATCTCACGCTCTCTCCATCTCACGCTCCCTCCATCTCCACTTTACCTCCATCTCACATTCCTTCCATCTCACGCTCCCTCCACCTCACGCTCCTTCCCCTCCATCTCACTTTCCCTCCATCTCATTTTACCTCCATCTCACGCTCCCTCCATCTCACTTTACCTCCATCTCACGCTCCCTCCATCTCACTTTCCTCCATCTCACACTCCCTCCATCTCACGCTTCCATCTCACTTCCTCCATCTCACGCTCCCTCCATCTCCGCCTTTCACCTCCATCTCACGCTCCCTCCATCTCACGCTCCCTCCATCTCACTTTACCTCCATCTCACGCTCCCTCCATTCTCATCTCACGCTCCCTCCATCTCACGCTCCTCTCACTTTCCTCCATCTCACGCTCCCTCCATCTCACGCTCCCTCCATCTCACGCTCCCTCCATCTCACGCTTCCTCCATCTCATCTCACGCTCTCTCCATCTCACGCTCCCTCCATCTCACTCTTCCTCCATCTCACGCTCCCTCCATCTCACGCTCACCCTTCTCTCTCCATCTCACGCTCCCTCCATCTCACTCTCTCCTCCATCTCACGCTCCCTCCCATCTCACGCTCTCCTCCATCTCACGCTCCCTCCATCTCACGCTCCCTCCATCTCACGCTCCCTCCATCTCACGCTCCCTCCATCTCACGCTCCCTCCATCTCACGCTCCCTCCATCTCAGGGTTGCTCCCTCCATCTCACGCTCTCTCATCCATCACACGCTCCTCTCCATCTCTCCATCTTACGCTCTCTCCATCTCCTCTCTCCATCTCACGCTCCCTCCATCTCACGCTCCCTCCATCTCACGCTCCTCCTCATCTCACGCTCCCTCCATCTCACGCTCCTCTCATCTCCTCCATCTCCTCTCCATCTCTCTCTCCATCTCATCTTATCTCACTCTCTCCATCTCACGTCCTCCATCTCCACGCTTCCTCTCCATCAACACGCTCCTCTCCATCTCACGCTCCCTCTCCATCTTTCACTCCCTCCATCTCACGCTCTCTCCATCTCACGCTCTCTCCATCTCACGCTCCCTCCATCACACGCTCCCTCCATCTCACGCTCCCTCCATCTCACGCTCCCTCCATCTCACGCTCCCTCCATCTCACGCTCTCTCCATCACACGCTCTCCTCCATCTCACGCTCCTCCTCTCCCATCACACGCTCCCTCCATCTCACGCTCCCTCCATCACACGCTCCCTCCATCTCACGCTCTCTCCATCTCACGCTCTCTCCATCTCACGCTCCTCCATCACTCCATCACACGCTCCATCCATCTCACGCTCCCTCCATCACACGCTCCCTCCATCTCACGCTCCCTCCATCTCACGCTCTCTCCATCTCACGCTCTCTCCATCACACGCTCCCTCCATCTCACGCTCCCTCCATCTCACGCTCCCTCCATCTCACGCTCTCTCCATCTCACGCTCTCTCCATCTCACACTCCCTCCATCTCACGCTCTCTCGTCTAACACTCTCTCCATCACACGCTCTCTCCATCACACACTCTCTCCATCTCACGCTCCCTCTCCATCATCACGCTCTCTCCATCTCTGTCCATCTCACACTCTCTCCATCTCATCGCTCTCTCCATCTCACACTCTCTCTCTCCTCTCTCCATCTCACACTCCCTCCATCTCACGCTCTCTCATCTAACACTCTCTCCATTACACACTCTCTCCATCTCACACTCCCTCATCTAACGCTCTCTCCATCTCACGCTCCCTCATCTCACGCTCTCTCCATCTCACGCTCCCTCCATCACAGGCGGCGGCGGAGGAGAGCAGGCAGAGGCTGCAGGAGTCAGTGAAGGAGGAGCCAGTGTGGACGGAGGCGGAGCTTGAGGATCAGAGGAAGAGTCGACTCATCCTAGAGAGAAACAACTTCCTGCGGCTGGAGCAGGAACAGGAAGTCAAAGAGCTCAACCAGGTGATGGAGGTTCATCAGTGACGCAAGTTGTTTGTTTGTATTTTCAATCATTTGTTTGTTTAAAAAAAAAATGTTTTCATTATTTATTTATTTGGAAAATGTATTTTTTGGAAAATGTTTTCCATTGTTCAGAGCTACATGATCACATGATCGTCTGTGAGTCACATGATTGGCTGAGAGTCTGATCCAGTAGCTCTGTGCTCTGTTAGTAATGTCTGGAGAGTCTATTATACCAACATTTATATTGAATTTAAAAGACTATGAATTGAAAAACATTGAATTTAGAAAATGTATTTTGAATCATTGAAATAAGAATATTAAACTCTGTGTAAACATGTTTTTATTCATTTTGAAATGTTCAAAACAAACATTGAATTCAGTCATTTAAAAACAATAGTTTGTTAAAAGTTTGTTAAACTCGTCTGTCGTCAGCTGATCCTCGGAGCTCAGTGTCAGGCCACGCGAGACGCTCAGATCCAGGAGAAGCAACAGATCCAGGCGGAGATGATGATGGAGGAGAAACGTCTGGACGCCATGATGGAGGTGGAGAGACGGAAGAACCTGGAGACCACGGATCAGATCCAAGAGTTGAGGAGACAACAGAGAGTCAGGTGAACACCTTGACTTGGGTTAAGGCGATGTTTAAGTTAAGTGAAGACAAGTGTTCCTCAGTGGGATGCAGCAGATCTGTGGTCAGATCCAGCAGCGCCGTGAGCAGCAGCAGATGACGGACATGAACAAAGAGCAGGAACGAGCTCAGGTGCGAGAGAAGCAGGAGAAGATGAACCTGGAGGACGAGCAGGTGAGAAGAACCGACCAATCGCGCGACGATGTAGAATCACATGATCAAGTGTCATCATCATGTCAATCACTTCTTTATTGAACTTTTTGTTTGTTAAATAATTGAAACTATTTGAATATTTAAAATGTTTTTTACTTGAATCTTTGCTTCTGCGTCACATGATCGTCTGTGTGTCGCGTGATTGGCTGAAGGTTTGATCAGTAGCTCTGAGCTCTGTTGCTTTAGTCTGGAGATGAACATTTATATATTGAATTAAAAAGACTGTGATTAAAACATTTAATTTAGAAAATAAAGATGTAATCATTAGAATTATAATAATTATTATAATATCAAACTCTGTGTAAAAAATCGTTAATTTTGAAAATGTATAAAACAAATGATTGAATTATAAAAATAATGTGGAAAATATAAACGTTTTACAAGAATTCATTAAAAAAATGCATCATTTGAATAATTAAATAATATATATATACTGTATATATATATATAATAAATTCATATTATTATATATTAATAAATTAATAAGTCAAAGTTGCGTCACGTGACCTAAAGCCCAGGATGTGTCTCCAGGCTCTGCAGAACAGGCGCGAGCAGCAGCGCCTCCTGCTGGAGGAGGTGATGAACATCAACGCGGAGGCCGTCAGAGCCAGAGAGCAGCGGCAGGAGGAGGAGAAGATGATTGACAGCCGGGAGATGGAGTTCCTCAGGAGGAAGCAGGTGAGTGCACGAGGCGAGTGCACGAGGCGCGTGCACGAGCTGACGTGACGTGTGCAGGAGCGAGAGAAGGAGCTGGAGGAGGAGCAGAGGAGGCTGAAGAAGGAGAAGGAGCAGGAGATCTCCAGACTCCGAGCTCAGCAGCAGCGACAGCGAGACTTCAAGGCCGAGCAGGTGAGACGTGATGATGTCATCAAATACAAAACTATGTCATTTAGTTTAAAATTGTTTTTTTTCAAAGATTTAGTTTCAAACCTTCACCGGAGCCGAGATCATCAGCTCCTGATAACGAAGTCGTTAAAGCAGATTAGTTCTTTGTCAACAAACATGTTTTGATGGAGAAGATCTTTGAAGGAACCAAACACTAGTGAACGTTAAAGATGTAGAACGTTAATAAATGGTCTTTTAAATTAAATAATTCGATTTTTTTTTAATCTAAATATTTGTTCATGTTTGTGTTGCAATTAAACTCACAACCTCTAGATGGCAGCAGTCGTTACGTCCTCAGTGTAAGAAAGAAAATCCTCAGTACATGTAGATATTAAACAGCACTGTATCGAATAATATCCATCCATCCATCCATCCATCCATCCATCCATCCATCCATCCATCCTTGCATCCTTCCATCCATCCATCCTTGCATCCTTCCATCCATCCATCCTTGCATCCTTCCATCCATCCATCCATCCATCCTTGCATCCATCCATCCATCTATCCATCCATCCTTGCATCCTTCCATCCATCCATCCATCCATCCTTGCATCCTTCCATCCATCCAGCCATCCATCCTTGCATCCTTTCATCCATCCATCCTTGCATCCTTCCATCCATCCATCCTTGCATCCTTTCATCCATCCATCCATCCATCCTTGCATCCTTCCATCCATCCATCCTTGCATCCATCCATCCATCTATCATCCTTCCATCCATCCATCCTTGCATCCATCCATCCATCCATCCATCCTTGCATCCTTCCATCCATCCATCCATCCATCCATCCATCCATCCATCCATCCATCCATCCATCCATCCATCCATCCATCCATCCATCCATCCATCCATCCATCCATCCATCCATCCATCCATCCATCCTTGCATCCTTCCTTCCATCCATCCATCCATCCATCCATCCTTGCATCCTTCCATCCATCCATCCATCCATCCATCCTTGCATCCATCCATCCTTGCATCCATCCATCCATCTATCCATCCTTCCATCCATCCATCTTTGCATCCATCCTTGCATCCATCCATCCATCCATCTTTGCATCCATCCTTGCATCCATCCATCCATCCATCCATCCATCCATCCTTGCATCCATCCATCCATCCATCCATCCATCCATCCATCCATCCATCCATCCATCCATCCATCCTTGCATCCATCCATCCATCCATCCATCCATCCATCCATCCATCCATCCATCCATCCATCCATCCATCCATCCATCCATCCATCCATCCATCCATCCATCCTTGCATCCTTCCATCCATCCATCCATCCATCCATCCATCCATCCATCCATCCATCCATCCATCCATCCATCCATCCATCCATCCATCCATGCATCCATCCTTGCATCCTTGTATCCATAAATAATAAATAATAAATAATAAATAATAAATAATAAATAATAAATAATAAATAATAAATAATAAATAATAAATAATCTTTTTAAAATGTCATTAAAGTTATTTTCTGGTTTAAATGTGTTTATAAAGTACAATAATTAAATGTGTGATACGTGTACTTGTGACAGTACTGTAGTGAGTATTGTTGCTGAAGCAGTATTTGTTCTGCAGGATGAGCTCCGAGCTCGCAGGAACCAGGAACGAGCAGATCGCGAGTGGAGGAGGAAAGAAAGGGAGGAGGCGACGAAGAAGGCGCAGGACGAGGAGAAGCTCCGAGACGCTCGACTGCAGCAGGTTCAGCGGAAAGAGAAGCTTCTGTCCATGGAGGCGGCGAGAGAGAAGGCGGAGTTCCAGCGTCTGCTGAAGTAAGACTCGAGAAGATGTTCCAACAGGTGTGTTAACAGGTGTGTGTTCAGGGTCCAGCAGGAGGCGCTCACGAGCAGGAGGCAGGAGGAGGCGCAGCAGAGAGAGAGGATGCAGAGACACTCGCTCGCCCTCAGGCAGCAGGTGAGGGAGGTGGAGAAGGAGGCGCTGGAGAGGAGGAAGGAGATCTTCAGGGAGGGCGAGCGGCTGAAGCAGGAGGCGCGTCAGAAGAGAGAGCGCCTCCTGCTGGTCAGAGACAAGAAGCTGCAGGAGCTCAGGTGAGCACAGGTGACGTCAGACGTTATTGTTGAACATTCAAGTGTTTCTTCTTCAGAGCGACTGGACTTCCTGAGAAATACTGCAGCGAAGTTCAACGAAAGATCGAGATCAACAACAACAACAAGGAGGAGACATGAATATAAACATAAACAATAATATAAATATAAACATAAACATGAATATAAACATAAACAATAATATAAATATAAACATGAATATAAACATAAACATGAATATAAACATAAACAATAATATACATTTAAACATGAATATAAACATAAACAATAATATAAATATAAACATAAATATTAACATAAACAATAATATAAATATAAACATAAATATAAACATAAACATGAATATAAACATAAACAATAATATACATTTAAACATGAATATAAACATAAACAATAATATACATTTAAACATGAATATAAACATAAACAATAATATAAATATAAACATGAATATAAACATAAACAATAATATAAATTTAAACATGAATATAAACATAAACAATAATATACATTTAAACATGAATATAAACATAAACAATAATATAAATTTAAACATGAATATAAACATAAACAATAATATACATTTAAACATGAATATAAACATAAACAATAATATAAATATAAACATGAATATAAACATAAACAATAATATAAATATAAACATAAACATGAATATAAACATAAACAATAATATAAATATAAACATGAATATAAACATAAACAATAATATAAATTTAAACATGAATATAAACATAAACAATAATATACATTTAAACATGAATATTAACATAAACAATAATATAAACATAAACATGAATATAAACATAAACAATAATATAAATATAAACATGAATATAAACATAAACAATAATATAAATATAAACATAAACATGAATATAAACATAAACAATAATATAAATATAAACATGAATATAAACATAAACAATAATATAAACATAAACATGAATATAAACATGAATATAAACATAAACAATAATATAAATATAAACATAAACATGAATATAAACATAAACAATAATATAAACGTGAATATAAACATAAACAATAATACAAACATAAATGACATAAACATGAATATAAACATAAACAATAATAAATATATACATAAACATGAATATAAACATAAACAATAATATAAACGTGAATATAAACATAAACAATAATATAAATATAAACATAAACATGAATATAAACATAAACAATAATACAAACATGAATATAAACATAAACATTAATATAAACATAAACATGAATATAAACATAAACAATAATATAAATATAAACATAAAAATGAATATAAACATAAACAATAATGTAAACATGAATATATACATAAGCAATAATAAAAACATAAACATAAAAATGAATATAAACTTAAACATTTATACAAACATGAATATAAACATAAACATGAATATAAATATAAACATAAATATAAACATGAATATAAACATAAACATTGATACAAACATAAATATAAACAATAACATAAATACAAACATAAACACAGACGTCAACAACGGAAGCATCAAATATAAGTAAATGTTGTGAAAGTTATCGTAGAAAACTGTGTATGAAAGTATTTTATTGTTGTTGAATAAACTTTTATTTCATTATTTTATTCTTTTTTTTTTAAATAACTGAATTAAATGCATTTTACATTTTAAGAATTTAATATTCTGACGTCACTGAATGTAAACGTAATCATAAATGTAAACTGACGTCATTAAATCTTAATCAGTAACTGTACACAGAATTAAAAACAGTTTCTGGCTCCATCTAGTGTCAGAAAAGTGTAACTGCAATTTCGAGAAACCTGTTTCCACGAACAACATTTACATTTGTTTACAAAACAAGTTAAAAGTTGTTAGTTTATAGTTTTATCTACAGGTGTGTTTGAAAGTGTGTTGGTCACGTGACTCTCACATGACTCAGGTACATTTTAACAAACAAGAGAGGTCTGGGATGATTTGAAAACCAAGACCAAAAACAGCACAAGACCTCCTGCAGTTTGTCTACTGACCAGCAGGTGGTGTAGAAGATCAGCTCCTGCATCTACTCACACCTGGATCAAGGAAGCGCTTCAGTGAAGATCCTGTTCCTGGACTTTTCTAGAGCCTTCAACACCATCCAGTCCATGACACAGATGCATGTGGACCCTGGTCTGGTCTCCTGGATCTGATGGACCACAGTATGTCAGGCTGAAGAACATCACGTCTGACACTGCAGGACAGGAGCACCTCAGGGCACAGTACTGGCTCCTCTTCACCATCTACACTTCAGATTCTGCTACAACTCTGAGCAGAGTCTCGTCCAGAAGTTCTGCTGACAACACTGACATTGTTGGATGAATCGTTGTTGGATGAATCATTGTTGGATGAATCATTGTTGGATGAATCTTTGTTGGATGCATGCAGAGGGATCAATAAAGTTTATCCATCCATCTATACATCCATCCATATATCCATCCATCTATACATCCATCTATACATCCATCCATCCATATATCCATCCATCTATACATCCATCTATACATCCATCCATCCATATATCCATCCATCTATACATCCATCCATCCATCTTTACATCCATCCATCCATCTTTACATCCATCCATCTATACATCCATCCATCCATCTATACATCCATCTATAGATCCATCCATCTATACATCCATCCATCCATCTATACATCCATCCATCCATCTTTACATCCATCCATCTTTACATCCATCCATCTATACATCCATCCATCTATACATCCATCTATACATCCATCTATACATCCATCCATCCATCCATCCATCTATACATAATAATAATAATGTCTATTTATATAGCGCCTTCCATCCATCCATCCATCCATCCATCCATCCATCCATCCATCCATCCATCCATCCATCCATCCATCCATCCATCCATCCATCCATCCATCCATCCATCCACCCATCCATCCATCCATCCATCCATCTATACATCCATCCATCCATCCATCCATCTATACATCCATCCATCCATCCATCTATACATTCATCCATCTATACATCCATCCATCCATCCATCCATCTATACATCCATCCATCCATCCATCCATCCATCCATCCATCCATCTATACATCCATCCATCCATCCATCTATACATCCATCCATCCATCCATCCATCTATACATTCATCCATCTATACATCCATCCATCCATCCATCCATCTATACATCCATCCATCCATCCATCTATACATTCATCCATCTATACATCCATCCATCCATCCATCCATCTATACATCCATCCATCCATCCATCCATCCATCCATCCATCCATCCATCCATCCATCCATCCATCCATCCATCCATCCATCCATCCATCTATACATTCATCCATCTATACATCCATCCATCCATCCATCTATACATCCATCCATCCATCCATCTATACATTCATCCATCCATCCATCCATCCATCTATACATCCATCCATACATCTATCTATGCATACATCCATCCATCTATACATCCATCCATCCATCCATCCATCTATATATGCATCCATCCATACACCCATCTATACATAAGGTAAGGTAAGGTAACTTTATTGATCCCTCAGGAGGTCTCCTTCGGGAATTTTTTTTTCCAATAGCCACGGAAAATACAGCAATTTTTCATAAAATAGAACAGAACATCCAGATACTTTCACTCCACTCCTGCCCCCGAACTCAGAATTGTACAATTTAATAGCCCGAGGGATGAATGAGTCCCTGAGTCTATTTGTTTTGCACCTTGGTAGGAGCATTCATGCACTCATTCTGCTTCTCTGCTCACTGATGACAGTGTTCAGAGGATGACTGTCATCATCCATGATGGTCAGTTTGTCCTGCATCAGAGTGACTGGATGGTGTTGAAGGCTCTAGAAAAGTCCAGGAACAGGATCTTCTCTGAACCGCTTCCTTGATCGAGGAGGGAGTAGATGCAGGAGGTGAAGGATCTTCTACACCACCTGCTGGTCAGTAGACAAACTGCAGGGGGTCCATCCATCCATCCATCCATCTATACATCCATCCATCTATACATCCATCCATCTATACATCCATTCATCTATACATCCATCCATCTATACATCCATCCATCTATACATCCATCCATCTATACATCCATCCATCTATACATCCATCCATCTATACATCCATCCATCCATCTATACATCCATCCATCTATACATCCATCCATCTATACATCCATCCATCAATCTATAGATTCATCCATCTATACATCCATTCATTCATTCATCTATACATCCATCCATTCATTCATTCATCTATACATCATCCATCTATACATCCATCCATCCATCTATACATCCATCCATGCATCTATACATCCATCCATCCATCCATCAATCCATTCATTCATCTATACATCATCCATCTATACATACATCCACCCATCCATCCATCCATCTAAACATCCATCCATCTATACATCCATCCATCTATACATCCATTCATCTATACATCCATCCATCTATACATCCATCCATCTATACATCCATCCATCTATACATCCATCCATCTATACATCCATCCATCCATCTATACATCCATCCATCTATACATCCATCCATCAATCTATAGATTCATCCATCTATACATCCATTCATTCATTCATCTATACATCCATCCATTCATTCATTCATCTATACATCATCCATCTATACATCCATCCATCCATCTATACATCCATCCATGCATCTATACATCCATCCATCCATCTATACATCCATCCATCAATCCATTCATTCATCTATACATCATCCATCTATACATACATCCACCCATCCATCCATCCATCTATACATCCATCCATCTATACATCCATCCATCCATCCATCTATACATCCATCCATCAATCTATAGATTCATCCATCTAAACATCCATCCATTCATCTATACATCCATCCATACATCTATCTATGCATACATCCATCCATCAATCTATAGATTCATCCATCTAAACATCCATCCATTCATCTATACATCCATCCATACATCTATCTATGCATACATCCATTCATCTATACATCCATCCATCTATACATCTTAGACTGCAATAAAGTGCAGTCTAAGTCTAAGTCTACATCTATCTATGCATCCATCCATGTATACATCCATCCATCCATGTATACATCCATCCATCCATCCATCTATACATCCATCTATACATCCATCCATTCATTCATCTATACATCATCCATCTATACATACATCCACCCATCCATCCATCCATCCATCCATCCATCCATCTATACATCCATCCATCAATCTATAGATTCATCCATCTAAACATCCATCCATTCATCTATACACCCATCCATACATCTATCTATGCATACACCCATCCATCAATCTATAGATTCATCCATCTAAACATCCATCCATTCATCTATACACCCATCCATACACCTATCTATGCATACATCCATCCATCAATCTATAGATTCATCCATCTAAACATCCATCCATTCATCTATACATCCATCCATACATCTATCTATGCATACATCCATCCATCCATTCATCCATTCATCCATACATCCATCCATCTATACATCTTAGACTGCAATAAAGTGCAGTCTAAGTCTAAATCTATCTATGCATCCATCCATCTATACATCCATCCATCCATACATCCATCCATCTATTAAATGTGATGCAACAATCAAGACTCGACTCTTGTTCATTTTAAGTGTTTATTCGGGTTAATTGTTAATTATTTTCCCTTCAGTTTCATCATATTCTTATCCTGACCCCCCTTTATTTATTCATGACCCCTTTATTTATTCATGACCCCTTTATTTACTCATAACCCCTTTTATTCATGACAACAGAAGTGAGTGAGGGGTCGGGGTCAAGTACATCAAGGTAAATACTCTTATTTCTCGCCACAACAAACGCGTAAACCTAAACTCACCTACACACAACCTACTGGAGTGTTAACCTGCTCGACCTCATCCTGTCTTCCTCCAGGAAGAGGGGGAGGAGGAGGAGGAGAGAGGGAGGAGGGAGGGAGGAGGGGGGGGGGGGAGTCATGGGGGAGATTTCTCATCATAGTTTCTTCTTCTAGTGACTTCTGTACAAAGTCACGGTGACCGAACATCACGACACCTGCCATACCTGGGAGAGTAAATACCCACACACACACACACACACACACACACACACACACACTGACCACAGCACGAGAGGTCACCGGACACACACACACACACCGAGGGGGGTTCTTACACACACACTATCATGTGTCACTATCTATGGAAACACAAAGACACCAGAAGCTTCAAGTCCAGCAGCTCCATGAAGGACGTGGTCATAAATATGGAATGTTGTCGGGAGAACAAACACAAACGAATGTTGTCGGGAGAACAAACACAAACGAATGTTGTCGGGAGAACAAACACAAACGAATGTCCTCAGGAGAACAAACACAAACGAATGTTGTCGGGAGAACAAACACAAACGAATGTTGTCGGGAGAACAAACACAAACGAATGTTGTCGGGAGAACAAACACAAACGAATGTTGTCGGGAGAACAAACACAAACGAATGTTGTCGGGAGAACAAACACAAACGAATGTCGTCGGGAGAACAAACACAAACGAATGTTGTCAGGAGAACAAACACAAACAAAACAATAAATATTTCTCTGGTCACAGTAAAAAAATAGGAGGACGAGGTGAGACGGAGGTTCAGGAATCGTCCGCGACGGAAGCTTCACATGCCGTAACCGAAGCCGGGCTGAGGCTGTGGAGGAAAACCTGGAGCCGCCGTGTAGCCGTAACCGTAGGCCTGCTGGGGGGGCACGCCCCCGCTGGTGCCCGCCGTCAGCATCAGCTGGGGGTTTCCTGTGACACGGACCAGACGTTTACTGAGATGCAAGGACTTGTATCAGAGATTACAGAATCAACAACAACAACAACAACACTCAACAGTGTAACCGTTTATTTGCTGAGGACCAGAGGATACAGTTGACTCTGATTATTCTTCCTTTAGTTCTATTAATTCAACCAAAAGATTTGAACAATCACAAGATCTGACTAAAGTTCAGTGTCTTCCAAAGATCGTTACGAAAATATATGCAAGTTTATCAAAATAAATCGTACCTTGAGCTAAATTAATCGTATCAAAGAGTTTCGTCAATTTAATCTACCATTGAATCATATCATGGGTTTATTTGATCAAATCATGAGCAGAATATCATGCATGATCAAAGTGGAACTGATCAAGCTGAATTATTCGAATCTAATCGTATCGTGAGATGATTTAATCGCATCAAATCGTATCGTGAGATGATTTAATCGCATCAAATCGTATCGTGAGATGATTTAATCGCATCAAATCGTATCGTGAGATGATTTAATCGCATCAAATAGTATCGTGAGATGATTTAATCGCATCAAATCGTATCGTGAGATGATTTAATCGCATCAAATCGTATCGTGAGATGATTTAATCGCATCAAATCGTATCGTGAGATGATTTAATCGCATCAAATCGTATCGTGAGATGATTTAATCGCATCAAATCGTATCGTGAGATGATTTAATCGCATCAAATCGTATCGTGAGATGATTTAATCGCATCAAATCGTATCGTGAGATGATTTAATCGCATCAAATAGTATCGTGAGATGATTTAATCGTATCAAATCGTATCGTGAGATGATTTAATCGCATCAAATCATATCCTGAGATGATTTAATCGCATCAAATCATATCCTGAGATGATTTAATCGCATCAAATTGTATCGTGAGATGATTTAATCGCATCAAATAGTATCATGAGATGAATTAATCGTATCTTGAGATGAATTAATCGTATCGTGAGATGAATTAATCGTATCGTGAGATGAATTAATCGTATCGTGAAATGAATTAATCGTATCTTGAGATTAATTACTCGTATCATGAGATGAATTAATCGTATCATGAGATGAATTAATCGTATCGTGAGATGAATTGAATTAATCGTATCGTGAGATGAATTAATCGTATCGTGAGATGAATTAATCGTATCGTGAGATGAATTAATCGTATCGTGAGATGAATTAATCGTATCGTGAGATGAATTAATCGTATCGTGAGATGAATTAATCGTATCGTGAGATGAGATGAATTAATCGTATCGTGAGATGAATTAATCGTATCGTGAGCGGATGTTATCGTATCGTGAGATGAATTAATCGTATCGTGAGATGAATTAATCGTATCGTGAGATGAATTAATCGTATCGTGAGATGAATTAATCGTATCGTGAGATGAATTAATCGTATCGTGAGATGAATTAATCGTATCGTGAGATGAATAATCGTATGTAGAAAAGATTATCGTATCGTGAGATGATGAATTAATCGTATCGTGAGATGAATTAATCGTATCGTGAGATGAATTAATCGTATCGTGAGATGAATTAATCGTATCGTGAACGACATGCTCACCGTAAACGATGGGCTGCGACTCTGTTGCCTGCTCCTCCTGCTTCCTCAGGGACTCGGAGGCCTCGAGCTTGTCCACCTGTGGGGGGGGACAGGTGAGCAGGGGTGAGAGCTGGGCAGGTGTCGGGGGTGAATGTGGGGGGAGGGGCAGCTCTGGAGGAGCCACAGCTCAGACTCTTGTCAGACTGACCTCTGGGTAAGTTCACGGGCGGACGGACGAGACCCTTCCTGACGGCGGAGACGAGTACAGTCCACTTAAAATAACGAGTCCACGGTTCGACTACAGTGAAGCTACAGCTACTAACTAGTGACTACGAAAGTAGGTTTAGTGATCACACTAACTAGAGTGAGAGACTAACTATTACACATGTCAGTGCTGCCAATCAAACATTGAAAAAGAGACACGTTTTACAAACAAGATTGAAGAGATTTGTTGCTCCCTCTAGGGTCAGAACCATGTCACTGCAATGTCGTCACACAACGTTATAGGTGTAAGAAATGATCAATACTTTTGGAGCTTTTAAATATTGATATTGATCATAGTTTTATGGCTTAGATTTAATAACTTGTGTGTAAAAATAAAATAATTTGTTCATTTTTGTTTTGAAATTAAACTTCCGGCCTCTAGATTGCAGCAGTCGTTACGTCCTCCACAGCTAAAGGAAGAATGATGACTGAGGACGAGAGGATACAGTGAGTCCAGCAGCTTTTAAAGCTGATGTTTGCACATATTTTGGTTTGAAAACGAAAGAAAGTAGTTACGACTTCGTCAAGAGTCATGTGGTCTGTAAATACTACAACACCAGAGTCAAGTACTGGACAATACTACACATATATACTTGTTACTACACTATCACAACACCAGAGTCAAGTACTGGACAATACTACACATATATACTTGTTACTACACTATCACAACACCAGAGTCAAGTACTCCACAATACTACACATATATACTTGTTACTACACTATCACAACACCAGAGTCAAGTACTGGACAATACTACACATATATACTTGTTACTACACTATCACAACACCAGAGTCATAGTACTGGACAATACTACACATATATACTTGTTACTACACTATCACAACACCAGAGTCAAGTACTGGACAATACTACACATATATACTTGTTACTACACTATCACAACACCAGAGTCAAGTACTGGACAATACTACACATATATACTTGTTACTACACTATCACAACACCAGAGTCAAGTACTGGACAATACTACACATATATACTTGTTACTACACTATCATAACACCAGAGTCAAGTACTGATAATACTACACAAGCAAACCCCCACAAACAACTCGACACAAAACAAACCAAAACAAAAGAGAAAAAAAAAGGGAAAAAAAAAAATATATACTTGTTACTACACTATCATAACACCAGAGTCAAGTACTGATAATACTACACATATTTATACATTGTTACTACAGTATCACTATACATCACTATATATCATATCATTGTATGGTGATAGTATCACACATTCTTGATAATACACACGTCTATTACAAAATGTTACTTCAATAACAACTCATTTCTCTTAAGTCCAAACTCATTGTTTCCTAAATGCGTGAAAAGTCTCAGATTCTCAAACCTCATGTTCACTCGATCAATTTAAAGTCATGTTTGCCACAATATTGACGTTGAAACTTAAACATACAAGACTTTAAGAATTTATCTGCAGCACTTGAAGAAAAGTCTGGGAATAATTCAGTGTAAAAATCATGGACTGATAAGAGTAGCATGAGAGTAGCAATCAAGCATGTGGAGAACTGAACACACAACCTGCTGCTCTTCAGTGTTTTCAACCTCAAAGGTTTATATTTTTCTGTTTCATTTGAAGTGTTTCCTACAGTGAAGAACACAGAGATTCTTCTGTTTTTATTTTACTCTTTCATTTTCAACCACCGACTCAATTTTCAAAGCATAGGCTTTGATTAAAAAAATAAACAAAGGAAAACATGTTCCATTAATAAAAGTGTTTAGTAAATCACAGAAAATAAAGTTAAGATCCTCATGAGTGATTCATTTGATCTTATTCAGCTTTTTGCAATTTCTCTGATATTCATTCAATATTCAAGTGTTTGTTATATTGTTCATTCCTAGTGTTAATAAAGTTTTATTTGTACATTTAGAAAAGTATCAATTCGATGTTTTATCCAAATCAATTCAACTCAGATCATCTTCATATGAAAGTGTTGTACAGTCGACCAAAAGCATACAAAATGGAATCGTTATATTGGTAATAAATAAATAAATAAATGGCAATTGAATTGATTCCTACAATCTTTTAGCCGGAGTCGAAGAAACAAGTTAAACCCAGCAAGCGAGGGGAGAAGATGGAAGTTTGCCTCGAGCTGGAGTTGAACCTCGAACCTTCTTGAACCCGAGTCAATGTTCTGAACGTGAGATCAGGACTTTGTGTGAAGAGCAGCAGAAGGTCGGGTCGGACGAGGGGTCGAGGGTTCAGTTCTCCACTCAGAAGAGTCAGAGGTTCGACAGAAACATGCTGAAGCAGTTCAACCAGAAGATGCAAGAGAAGGAGAGTCAAGAACACCCAGAGAGGAGGGAGTGACTGGAACAGCCAGGTCAGGGGTCACAGCCAACAGCCACGACTCTCCACCGAAGAAGGTTAAAAAAGTCATGCTTTTGAGTTCAAGGTTTTATTGGATGGCGTCAACATCCACAGGCCAAACATCTCCTCACACTCGTGTTGTTGTTGTTATGAGTGATGAGGATCAACATGTCCACCTCATGCTACGTCAGTTAAACTCTGGTGAGGATCTAACTGACCCCCTCAGGTGTGTTCAGTGACCTCTACTCTGTCCATGTCTAGAGTGTCAACGTTCACTACACGTGTAACCAAAGCTTCTAACGGTCGTGTATCAGCTCAACCAACTGAGATTTAGGATCATCTTTCTCTCGCAGTTACAAGTTATAACCACTAGAGGGTGCTGTCCCCATTTGTAATCCCATTACAGTAAAGCCCTTGAGTAGTTATCAGACAAACTTTATTTGTTCTTTTAGACACACTTTTCGTAGGAACTAAATTAACAGAACTTAATTTACCGTATTCTTCAGACAAAAGGTGCATTTATATTCCTTTAATCTTCTCAGAAATGTATCTAATTCTGTCCTGAAAGACTGAGGAGATCATTCCTCCCTCATCAGACTCTTCAACCGACTCATGCCATTCTTTTTAACCTTTTTATATATATATTTTTATATATATATTTTTTTATTTTATTTTTATTTTTTATTTATTTTTAGACATATGTTTCAGTATATTTTAGACTGTACATAACTTGCACTCTCGTAGTTTTCCTCCACGACTCTCGTAGTTTTACTTCATGATTCTCGTAGTTTTCCTCCACGACTCTCGTAGTTTTACTTCATGATTCTCGTAGTTTTACTCCACGGTTCTCGTAGTTTTACTCCACGACTCTCGTAGTTTTCCTCCACGACTCTCATAGTTTTACTCCACGACTCTCGTAGTTTTACTTCATGATTCTCATAGTTTTACTCCACGACTCTCGTAGTTTTCCTCCACGACTCTCATAGTTTTACTTCATGATTCTCGAAGTTTTACTCCACGACTCTCGTAGTTTTACTCCACGATCTCGGCGACGCGCCGCGTGGTTTTCCTCCCCCGGCTCTCGTGGTTTTTTCCACGACTCTCGTAGTTTTACTCCACTACTCTCATAGTTTTACTTCATGATTCTCAAAGTTTTACTCCACGACTCTCGTAGTTTTACTCCACGACTCTTGTAGTTTTACTCCACGATTCTCGTAGTTTTACTCCAAGACTCTCGTAGTTTTACTCCACGATTCTCGTAGTTTTAATCAGTGATTCTCGTAGTTTTACTCTATGATTCTCGTAGTTTTACTCCATGATTCTCGTAGTTTTAATCAGTGATTCTTGTAGTTTTACTCCACGACTCTCGCAGTTTTACTCTGCGACTCTAGTAGTTTTACTCTGCGACTCTAGTAGTTTTATACCACGACTCTTGTAGTTTTACTCCACGATTCTCGTAGTTTTACTCCACGACTCTTGTAGTTTTACTCCACGATTCTCGTAGTTTTACTCCACGATTCTCGTAGTTTTACTCCACGACTCTCGTAGTTTTACTCCACGATTCTCGTAGTTTTACTCCACGACTCTTGTAGTTTTACTCCACGACTCTTGTAGTTTTACTCCACGACTCTTGTAGTTTTACTCCACGATTCTCGTAGTTTTACTCCACGACTCTCGTAGTTTTACTCCACGACTCTTGTAGTTTTACTCCCACTGATTCTCGTAGTTTTACTCCACGACTCTCGTAGTTTTTACTCCACGATTCTCGTAGTTTTACTCCACGATTCTCGTAGTTTTACTCCACGATTCTCGTAGTTTTACTCCACGATTCTCGTAGTTTTACTCCACGATTCTCGTAGTTTTCTTGACTCTTGTAGTTTTACTCGACTCTCGTAGTTTTACTCCACGATTCTCGTAGTTTTACTCCACGACTCTTGTAGTTTTACTCCATGATTCTTGTAGTTTTACTCCACGACTCTCATAGTTTTACTCTGCGATACTCTTTGTGTATTTCAAAACATTTCAAAGACTGTATGTAAGTTAAATAAAATAACACATTGAAGTATGAATTTAAATGTTGTAGTTGTTGAATCTTAACAATGGTTCAAAGGTTGTTGATTCTCTAATCTCTAAATGTTTACACGTGTAGACGTTGACACCCTAGTTAAGAGCAAACTTATTTCCTTGTGTTTACACAGAATAATATATAAAAAGGAACATTTATTCAATTTAAAGTCTGATCAGCACAATATGAACTAATATCAGGCGTGTGAGTTGGGATCAGTTACACGTTTGATTATTCAAATCATCAACACGTCTTTTAAAATGTCTGGAACTGAAGTCAGTGATGAGTCGTGATCCAGAGAAACTTTAACTACTGTATGTCGTGTTTGAAGGTGAAATTGTACTAAAACATATTAAAGACCATCGAAGTAACGATGTTAGCAAACATGTGTGTGTGTGTGTTTGTGCGTGTGTGTGTGTGTGTGTGTGTGCGTGTCCACTTGTGTGTGTGTGTGTGTATGTGTGTCCACGTGTGTGTGTGCGTGTCCACGTGTGTGTGTGTGTGTGTGTCCACGTGTGTGTGTGTGTGTGTGTTTGTGTGTGTGTGTGTGTGTGCGCGTGTCCACGTGTGTGTGTGTGTGTGTGTGTGCGTGTCCACGTGTGTGTGTGTTCGTGTGTGTGTGTGTGTGTGCGTGTCCACGGTGTGTGTGTGTGTGCGTGTCCATGTGTCCATGTGTGTGTGTGTGAGTGTGAGTGTGTGTGTGTGTGTGTGTGTGTGTGTGTGTGTGTGTGTGTGTGTGTGTGTGTGTGTGTGTGTGCGCGTGTCCACGTGTGTGTGTGTGTCCACGTGTGTGTGTGTGTGTGTGTGTGTGTGTGTGCGTGTCCATGTGTCCATGTGTGTGTGAGTGTGAGTGTGAGTGTGTGTGTGTGTGTGTGCGTGTCCATGTGTGTGTGAGTGTGAGTGTGTGTGTGTGTGTGTGTGTGTGTGTGCGCGTGTCCACGTGTGTGTGTGTGTGCACGTGTGTGTGTGTGTGTGTGTGTGTGTGTGTGAGTGTCATGTGTGTGTGTGTGTGTGAGTGTGAGTGTGAGTGTGTGTGTGTGTGTGTGTGTGTGTGTGTGTGTGTGTGTGTGTGTGTGTGTGTGTGTGTGTGTGTGTGTGTGTGTGTGTGTGTGTGTGTGTGTGTGTGTGTGTGTGTGTGTGTGTGTGTGTGTGTGTGTGGTCCGAGCCACACACTGGTGTGTCGAGGTCTCAGTGTTACGATCAGGAGCAGCAGTGACACATGGGAGTAGTTTTCATGCAGTTGGTTCTAGTTCGACTCCCAACTACAGGCTACGGGACAGAAGGGGTGAAACAAAAGATCATAAACGGGGTTCAACGTTCACCTTTTCCTTAATCGCATCAACCTGGAAAAGAGATTCAGAGAAGCAACTTGAGGAGAGAGAGAGAGACTTGTAACAGTATTGACTGAGGAGAGAAGAACATCTTTGACAAATGAAAACAACTCTTTTGATACAATGTTGTCCTGGAGTGTTTGTTCAGAGTCTGAAGTAAACCCGCTTTTATTGCTTTGACACCATCTGTGCAGATCAATCATTGTTTGGTTTAAAAACATGAAAGAAAAGTCTAAATGTTATACAATTCTTCTTCACCTGGTGATGGTAATAATTCCTGATTAAAACCATGAAACAAGTTTAAAAAGTGATTTCTACGCTGCTTTATGAAAATGTTATGGTTTTGAAAAGATCTTTTTGATCCAATTTAAGTTTCTTAATCGACGACACTTTCATCTTTTGCTCTACAAGTAACACTTGATATGAAGTAGAGTCTCCACCTCAACCGGCTCGGGGGCCACATGAGGTCCATTCTTGTCAAACTGGGCCATGGCTCCAGGGATCTGGAACTTTTAAATCGCGAAGGAGTCGTTTTAAAATGATTCTGTTTCTGATCAAAATGTGACTTCAGTTGTTGTTGTTCCATGTTTTGTGGATCTTTGTTTGGTTTCATGCATTTGTTCCATTTTTCTAATTGTTTGTGTTTTTGTTTCCCTTTGGTTGGACTCATGAAACACTCCAGGAGCTCATTTGTATGGAAAAGTTTGGTGCAGATAATAAAATGAAGTGAAGAAACAGGAGGATGAGAGAAGCGAGGGATGATGGAGAGAAGAGAACATCCAACTCAAATGGTTCGTTTCCCGTTTATATTAAAACTGATTCTTTCTTTAAGTTCTAAGTTCCTCGCGACACCTGAACAGGTGACCCACCTTCGACAGGTACTCCCTCATGACCTGGATGAAGTACGGCATGGAGAAGTCCATGAGGTTGTGCCTCCAGGAGGTCTCCATCACCACGTCGGGTCGCAGCAGGTCGTAGCAGGTGAAGAGACAGGCGGCGAAACACTCCTTCTTGTCTTCGGTCAGGAACCAGGCCAGCAGCTCCTCCGCCAGCTCCGTGTCTTTGGACTCGGACGCGTACTGCATGGCGTCCTGCAGGGGGCAGCAGCGCATGAGTGGAAGCGCCCCGCAGGATGGAAAGGTTCGTACCTTATAGAGTTTATCCTTCTTGCACAGCTCCACGCTCTGCTTCCAGCGGTTGTTGCCCTTGAACAGATAGGCGGCGATGCGTCTGAACTCGATCAGGTCGTGCTGCTCCAGCCCCTGAGCGAGCGAGATGTTGTCGAAGTTGTCGTAGGCGTCGATGGAAGTTCTTAACGCCTGGAAGGATCAGGAAATCACGTCAGAGGCTCGGTGGAAACATCACCAACCTGTTGCTATGGCGACAACAAAGGTCGACTGAAACAACACGACGACGACGTCTTACGGCGAAGTCTTCCTCCACGATGAAGAGGTTGTTGAGAGCCTCGTTGACAGACTTGTTGTTGTGACTCTGGACTGAGCGCAGGTATGGTTTCACCAGAGGGAGCTGTTTGACCTTCACACACATTAATAACACCTTCAATATTAGTGGATTTACTTTAGTACAGACAACAGCGTAAATATAAATAAATGCCTACAAATAAAACATCAAGATCATACATTTACAAATCTTAGAATATTATTTGTTTTGAATAAAGGGAAACAACATCTCTTTTTCAACTTCTCCATCATGACATCAGCATGACATCATCATGACATCATCATGACATCATCATGACATCATCATGACATCATCATGACATCATCATGACATCATCATGTCATCATCATGACATCATCATGACATCATCATGACATCATGACATCATCATGACATCATCATGACATCATCATGACATCATCATGACATCATCATGACATCATCATGACATCATCATGACATCATCATGACATCATCATGACATCATCATGACATCATCATGACATCATCATGACATCATCATGACATCATCATGACATCATGACATCATCATGACATCATCATCATGACATCATCATGACATCATCATGACATCATCATGACATCATCATGACATCATCATGACATCATCATGACATCATCATGACATCATCATGACATCATCAACCATGACATCATCATGACATCATCAACCATGACATCATCATGACATCATCATGACATCATCAACCATGACATCATCATGACATCATCATGACATCATCATGACATCATCATGACATCATCATGACATCATCATGACATCATCATGACATCAACATGACATCATCATGACATCATCATGACATCATCATGACATCATCATGACATCATCATGACATCATCATGACATCATCATGACATCATCATGACATCATCATGACATCATCATGACATCATCATGACATCAACATGACATCAACATGACATCATCATGACATCATCATGACATCATCATGACATCATCATGACATCATCATGACATCATCATGACATCAACATGACATCATCATGACATCATCATGACATCATCATGACATCATCATCATGACATCATCATGACATCATCATGACATCATCATGACATCATCATGACATCATCATGACATCATCAGGACATCATCATGACATCAACATGACATCATCATGACATCATCATGACATCATCATGACATCATCATGACATCATCATCATGACATCATCATGACATCATCATGACATCAGCATGACATCATCATGACATCATCATGACATCATCATGACATCATCATGACATCATCATGACATCATCATGACATCATCATGTCATCATCATGACATCATCATGACATCATCATGACATCATCATGACATCATCAGGACATCATCATGACATCATCATGACATCATCATGACATCATCATCATGACATCATCATGACATCATCATGACATCATCATGACATCATCATGACATCATCAGGACATCATCATGACATCATCATCATGACATCATCATGACATCATCATCATGACATCATCATGACATCATCAGGACATCATCATGACATCATCATGACATCATCATGACATCATCATGACATCATCATGACATCATCATCATGACATCATCATCATGACATCATCATGACATCATCATGACATCATCATGACATCATCATGACATCATCATGACATCATCATCATGACATCATCATGACATCATCATGACATCATCATGACATCATCATGACATCATCATGACATCATCAGGACATCATCATGACATCAACATGACATCAACATGACATCAACATGACATCATCATGACATCATCATGACATCATCATGACATCATCATGACATCATCATGACATCATCATGACATCATCATGTCATCATCATGACATCATCATGACATCAACATGACATCAACATGACATCATCATGACATCATCATGACATCATCATGACATCATCATGACATCATCATGACATCATCATGACATCAACATGACATCATCATGACATCATCATGACATCATCATGACATCATCATGACCTCATCATGACCTCATCATGACATCATCATGACATCATCATGACATCATCATGACATCATCATGACATCATCATGACCTCATCATGACCTCATCATGACATCATCATGACATCATCATGACATCATCAGGACATCATCATGACATCATCATGACATCATCATGACATCATCAGGACATCATCATGACATCATCATGACATCATCATGACATCATCATCATGACATCATCATGACATCATCAGGACATCATCATGACATCATCATGACATCATCATGACATCATCATGACATCATCATGACATCATCATCATGACATCATCATGACATCATCATGACATCATCATGACATCATCAGGACATCATCATGACATCAACATGACATCAACATGACATCATCATGACATCATCATGACATCATCATGACATCAACATGACATCAACATGACATCATCATGACATCATCATGACATCATCATGACATCAACATGACATCATCATGACATCATCATGACATCAACATGACATCAACATGACATCATCATGACATCATCATGACATCATCATGACATCATCATGACATCATCATGACATCATCATGACATCAACATGACATCATCATGACATCATCATGACATCATCATGACATCATCATGACATCATCATGACCTCATCATGACCTCATCATGACATCATCATGACATCATCATGACATCATCATGACATCATCATGACATCATCATGACCTCATCATGACCTCATCATGACATCATCATGACATCATCATGACATCATCATGACATCATCATGACATCATCATGACCTCATCATGACATCATCATGACATCATCATGACATCATCATGACATCATCAGGACATCATCATGACATCATCATGACATCATCATGACATCATCAGGACATCATCATGACATCATCATGACATCATCATGACATCATCATGACATCATCAGGACATCATCATGACATCATCATGACATCATCATGACATCATCAGGACATCATCATGACATCATCATGACATCATCATGACATCATCATGACATCATCATCATGACATCATCATGACATCATCATGACATCATCATGACATCATCAGGACATCATCATGACATCATCATGACATCATCATGACATCATCATGACATCATCATCATGACATCATCATGACATCATCATGACATCATCATGACATCATCAGGACATCATCATGACATCATCATGACATCAACATGACATCATCATGACATCATCATGACATCAACATGACATCAACATGACATCATCATGACATCATCATGACATCATCATGACATCATCATGACATCAACATGACATCATCATGACATCATCATGACATCATCATGACATCATCATGACCTCATCATGACCTCATCATGACATCATCATGACATCATCATGACATCATCATGACATCGTCATGACATCGTCATGACATCGTCATGACCTCGTCATGACATCGTCATGACATCATCATGACATCATCATGACCTCATCATGACATCGTCATGACATCGTCATGACATCGTCATGACATCGTCATGACATCATCATGACATCATCATGACATCATCATGACCTCATCATGACCTCATCATGACATCATCATGACATCATCATGACATCATCATGACATCATCATGACATCATCATGACATCATCATGACATCATCATGACATCATCATGACATCGTCATGACCTCGTCATGACATCGTCATGACATCGTCATGACATCGTCATGACATCGTCATGACATCATCATGACATCATCATGACCTCATCATGACCTCATCATGACATCAACATGACATCATCATGACATCATCATGACATCAACATGACATCATCATGACATCATCATGACCTCATCATGACATCATCATGACATCATCATGACATCATCATGACATCATCATGACCTCATCATGACATCATCATGACATCATCATGACATCATCATGACATCATCATGACATCATCATGACATCATCATGACATCATCATGACATCATCATGACATCATCATGACATCATCATGACATCATCATGACATCATCATGACATCATCATGACATCATCATGACATCATCATGACATCATCATGACATCAACATGACATCATCATGACATCATCATGACATCATCATGACATCATCATCATCTGACATCATCATGACATCATCATGACATCATCATGACATCATCATGACATCATCATGACATCATCATGACATCATCATGACATCATCATGACATCATCATGACATCATCATGACATCATCATGACATCATCATGACATCATCATGACATCATCATCATGACATCATCATCATGACATCATCATGACATCATCATGACATCATCATGACATCATCATGACATCATCATGACATCATCATGACATCATCATGACATCAACATGACATCATCATGACATCATCATGACATCATCATGACATCATCATCATGACATCATCATGACATCATCATGACATCATCATGACATCATCATGACATCATCATGACATCATCATGACATCATCATGACATCATCATGACATCATCATGACATCATCTATCCTCTGTAGGTGATTCAACTTGAATCATGTTCTTGTAGGATTCATGTGAACGAACATCAAACCTTGATCTTCGCTCACAAACTTATTTTAACTGGAAAAACACTTTTCCTTAAATTAATTGAAGCTACAAATTGTTCAACTTCTTAAATGAGACGAACTGAGGTTTTTAAAAAGTCGTTCTATGACAAAATCTGTTCACATTCGTTTCGTTCTAGACTTTCTAGCAGCAGCGTGACTGTGATTATTCAAGTTTTATTTGTATATTCTATAGTTGTAAATGTTACACTTTATAGATTGTAGGTTGTTTGTCTTGTTATACTTCTGTTATTATTACTTTTTTTATTACCATTTGTATGTTTGTCGCTGGAGGGAAAAAAGTATCAACATATTGTAAACTGTATTTACAGGAAACATAAATGTATAAATATACTTTCAAACACACAAACCTTGCTGAAGTAGGTGACGGCGCGCGTGTGATCCAGTCTGGGCGAGAGAACCATCAGAAGGTCGTTCAGTAGCAAGGGTTTGAACTCCAGGTAGAACTGCACAGCTTTGTAATACAGCTCCACGTTCGCCACCTGAAGGGAACACGTCGCACGTTTATGACATCATACCATCTGTTTCCTGACGAGGTTTTCTCTTCCTCACCTTTGTGACGATGTCTTTGAACTGTCCCTCCTTCCAGGCGTCGGCCGGATGACTCATCATGGTGAGGATGGCGTTGTCGTATTCTTCGTACTTGTCGTAGAGAAACACCAGCTCACCCCACAGGTGAGCCTGCTCTGCTGCCCTGAGAACCTGCCACACACACACACACACACACACACACACACACACACACACACACACACACACACACACACACACACACACACACACACGCACACACACACACACACACACACACACACACACACACACACACACACACACACACACACACACACACACACACACACACACACACACGCACACACACACACACACACACACACACACACACACGCGCACACACACACACACACACACACACGCACACACACACACACACACACACACACACACACACACACACATGCGCGCACACACACACACACACACACACACACACACACACACACACACGCACACACACACACACGCGCACACACACGCGCACACACACACACACACACACACACACACACACGCACACACACACACACACACACACACACACGCACACACACACACACGCACACACGCACACACACACACACACACACACACACACACACACACACACACACACACACACGCCACACACACACACACACACACACACACACACACACACACACACACACACGCGCACACACACACACACACACACACACACACACACACACACCAGTTAATGTCTTTGATTCAACCCTCATCATCATCAGACTCAAACTTGCTGGAATAATAAACACACATTTGTGGTTTGGCTGCTACAATATTGTGTCCTCTCGTGTGATTGACAGCTGTGATCATTGACGATGGATGGACCCACCTTGGGAATGTTGACTCGGGACCAGAAGAGCTCCAGGTGCTCCCTCATCTTCTGTGGTTTGAACTTAGAGTAGAGAATGGCCAACTCTGTGAACATCCCCATGTGTGCTCGCTCCAGTCCCAGCGCCGCCTCCAGCATCGTGATCAGCTCCTCGAAGTATCCTCGGTCCTGTGGAGACCAACTCGTGAAACACCCACCTTACTTATGTAAGTAAGTCATTTGAATTTGTAGAGCGCTTTTCCAGACCAGGGTCACAAAGCGCTTAAACAATCAAAACAATATTCAATAAAGTATATACTTTAAAGGTCAAGATAACACTGAGAACAACACAGGAGTTCCAGAAAATCAAGGAAAAGCCTGAACAAATAAAAACGTCTTAAGATGTTTCTTGAAGGAGTCAGTAGATCATCAAACACAGATGTTTCTTAAAGGAGTCAGTAGATCATCAAACACAGATGTTTCTTGAAGGAGTCAGTAGATCATCAAACACAGATGTTTCTTGAAGGAGTCAGTAGATCATCAAACACAGATGTTTCTTGAAGGAGTCAGTAGATCATCAAACACACAGATGTTTCTTGAAGGAGTCAGTAGATCATCAAACACATATGTTTCTTGAAGGAGTCAGTAGATCATCAAACACAGATGTTTCTTGAAGGAGTCAGTAGATCATCAAACACAGATGTTTCTTGAAGGAGTCAGTAGATCATCAAACACAGATGTTTCTTGAAGGAGTCAGTAGATCATCAAACACAGATGTTTCTTGAAGGAGTCAGTAGATCATCAAACACATATGTTTCTTGAAGGAGTCAGTAGATCATCAAACACAGATGTTTCTTGAAGGAGTCAGTAGATCATCAAACACAGATGTTTCTTGAAGGAGTCAGTAGATCATCAAACACAGAGATGTTTCTTGAAGGAGTCAGTAGATCATCAAACACAGATGTTTCTTGAAGGAGTCAGTAGATCATCAAACACAGATGTTTCTTGAAGGAGTCAGTAGATCATCAAACACATATGTTTCTTGAAGGAGTCAGTAGATCTCAAACACAGATGTTTCTTGAAGGAGTCAGTAGATCATCAAACACACATGTTTCTTGAAGGAGTCAGTAGATCATCAAACACAGATGTTTCTTGAAGGAGTCAGTAGATCATCAAACACAGATGTTTCTTGAAGGAGTCAGTAGATCATCAAACACAGATGTTTTTGAAGGAGTCAGTAGATCACAAACACAGATGTTTCTTGAAGGATCAGTAGATCATCAAACACAGATGTTTCTTGAAGGAGTCAGTAGATCATCAAACACAGATGTTTCTTGAAGGAGTCAGTAGATCATCAAACACAGATGTTTCTTGAAGGAGTCAGTAGATCATCAAACACAGATGTTTCTTGAAGGAGTCAGTAGATCATCAAACACACATGTTTCTTGAAGGAGTCAGTAGATCATCAAACACAGTTTTGAAGGAGTCAGTAGATCATCAAACACAGATGTTTCTTGAAGGAGTCAGTAGATCATCAAACACAGATGTTTCTTGAAGGAGTCAGTAGATCATCAAACACAGATGTTTCTTGAAGGAGTCAGTAGATCATCAAACACAGATGTTTCTTGAAGGAGTCAGTAGATCATCAAACACAGATGTTTCTTGAAGGAGTCAGTAGATCATCAAACACAGATGTTTCTTGAAGGAGTCAGTAGATCATCAAACACACATGTTTCTTGAAGGAGTCAGTAGATCATCAAACACAGATGTTTCTTGAAGGAGTCAGTAGATCATCAAGAGCAAAGAGAGAGAAGAATGTTCCAAAGCTTGGAAGGAGTCTCTTCCCCGTGGTTCCTGAAGGAGTCAGTAGATCATCAGACACAGATGTTTCTTGAAGGAGTCAGTAGATCATCAGACACTGATGTTTCTTGAAGGAGTCAGTTAGATTATCAATACACAAATGTATTTATTTAAGGAGTTATTTAGATCATCTAACAATAATGTATTTATTTATTTATTTTTATTTATTATTTATTTATTATTTGTCGCTAAAATTTATTTATTTTTATTTATTCTGTCGCTCAGTAGATCAATTTATTTATTTCAGGAACCATCAGTAGTATTCTGATCCACAGACCTCAGAGCCCGAGCTTGTGTTATTTGTAGGTCTGGATCAGATCAGTGATGTAAGGAAAATGGTGAACTAGTGACGGCTGATTTGTCGCTACAATAATGTATTTATTTATTATTTGTCGCTACAATAATGTATTTATTTATTATTTATTTATTATTTGTTTCTTATACAATAATGTATTTATTTATTATTTATTTATTATTTGTCGCTACAATAATGTATTTATTTATTATTTATTTATTATTTGTCGCTACAATAATGTATTTATTTATTTTTTATTATTTGTCGCTACAATAATGTATTTATTTATTATTTATTTAATGTATTTATTTATTATTTGTCGCTACAATAATGTATTTATTTATTATTTATTTATTTATTTATTATTTATTTATTATTTGTATAATTTATTTATTTATTATTTGTCGCTACAATAATGTATTTATTTATTATTTATTTATTATTTGTCGCTACAATAATGTATTTATTTATTATTTATTTATTATTTGTCGCTACAATAATGTATTTATTTATTATTTATTTATTATTTGTCGCTACAATAATGTATTTATTTATTATTTATTTATTATTTATTATTTATTAATAATGTATTTATTTATTATTTGTCGCTACAATAATGTATTTATTTATTATTTATTTATTTATTTGTTTATTATTTGTCGCTACAATAATGTATTTATTTATTATTTATTTATTTATTATTTGTCGCTACAATAATGTATTTATTTATTATTTGTCGCTTATTATTTATTTATTTATTTGTTCGCTATTAACAATAATGTATTTATTTATTATTTATTTTATTATTGTCGCTACAATAATGTATTTATTTATTATTTATTTATTATTTGTCGCTACAATAATGTATTTATTTATTATTTATTTATTTATTTATTATTTATTTATTTGTCTATTTACAATAATGTATTTATTTATTATTTGTTTATTATTTGTCGCTACAATAATGTATTTATTTATTATTTTATTTATTTATTATTTGTCGCTACAATAATGTATTTATTTATTATTTATTTATTTATTTTTGTCGCTACAATAATGTATTTATTTATTATTTATTTATTTATTTGTCTTATTATTTACAATAATGTATTTATTTATTATTTATTTATTATTTGTCGCTACAATAATGTATTTATTTATTTATTATTTATTATTTGTCGCTACAATAATGTATTTATTTATTATTTATTTATTATTTGTCGCATTTACAATAATGTATTTATTTATTATTTGTTTATTTATTTGTCGCTATATTTATTTATTATTTGTCGCTACAATAATGTATTTATTTATTATTTATTTATTATTTGTCGCTACAATAATGTATTTATTTATTATTTATTTATTATTTGTCGCTACAATAATGTATTTATTTATTATTTATTTATTATTTGTCGCTACAATAATGTATTTATTTATTATTTGTCGCTACAATAATGTATTTATTTATTATTTGTCGCTACAATAATGTATTTATTTATTATTTATTTATTATTTGTCGCTACAATAATGTATTTATTTATTATTTATTTATTATTTGTCGCTACAATAATGTATTTATTTATTATTATTTATTTATTATTTGTCGCTACAATAATGTATTTATTTATTATTTGTCGCTACAATAATGTATTTATTTATTATTTATTTATTATTATTTGTCGCACAATAATGTATTTATTTATTATTTGTCGGGCTACAATAATGTATTTATTTATTATTTGTCAAGCTACAATAATGTATTTATTTAAAATTTTTTTTTAAAAAAAATTTTTTTTTTTTTTTTTCCCTTTTTTTTCTCTAAAAAACCCCCCCGGCGGCGGGGCGGGTTTTTTGGGCCCCAAAGCACTATGAAACTGTTGAGGTTGTTGAGAGAAACGACACATCATATGCAATGTTGAGTTTGAAGATCAAATCAATGGTCAATACTTTGTGTATTTGTTTAACGCAACTAACACCAGATTTCTATCCAACACATCTTATCTAACCGTGAGCTGTGAGCAGATCATGTTCTCCTACATAAGTTCAGAACATACCTGGTAGTAGTTGATGAGCTCCTCCAGCTCATCGGCGTGAACCACGATATGAAGGCCACACATCTGGGCCAGTCGGAACTCTTTTCCTTCCACGCAAGCGAAACACACCTGGAAGCAAACGCCTGTTGAATCCGTCCTTCAAACACGCGTGTGGAGCGTCGTGGTCGAGTCTCACCTCCTTCCACGTGCGAGTGCTGTTGGCCTTGCGGGCTCCGTCCACGGCCGCCTGGTACTCGCCCAGGTGGACCAGCGTGGAGGCCAGGCGACCGAAGTTGGACACGTTGTTGTAGAGCAGCTTGGCTGCGTCGTACATCTTGTCGTCATAGCAACGATCCCCAACCTGAGAGAAAGAAAACAAGTTGCTACACAGATAAAGACACGCACACTCACACATATACACACGCACACATATACACACGCACACATATACACACGCACACATATACACACGCACACATATACACACGCACACATATACACACGCACACATATACACACGCACACGCACACATATACACACGCACACATATACACACGCACACATATACACACGCACACATATACACACGCACACATATACACACGCACACATATACACACGCACACGCACACATATACACACGCACACATATACACACGCACACATATACACACGCACACATATACACACGCACACATATACACACGCACACGCACACATATACACACGCACACATATACACACACACACACACATACGCACACGCACACATATACACACGCACACACATACACACACACACACATATACACACGACACGCACACACGCACACATATACACACACACACATATACACACGCACACGCACACATATACACACGCACACATATACACACGCACACATATACACGCACACGCACACACACATATACACACGCACACATATACACACGCACACGCACACATATACACACGCACACGCACACATATACACACGCACACGCACACATATACACACATACACACGCACACATATACACACGCACACGCACACATATACACACGCACACATATACACACGCACACATATACACACGCACACGCACACATAAACACACGCACACATATACACACGCACACGCACACATATACACACGCACACACATATACACACACGCACACACGCACACACACACATATACACACGCACACATATACACACGTATACACATATACACACGCACACATATACACACGCACACATATACACACGCACACATATACACACGCACACGCACACATATACACACGCACACATATACACACGCACACATATACACACGCACACGCACACATATACACACGCACACGCACACATATACACACGCACACATATACACACGCACACGCACACATATACACACGCACACGCACACACCTGCTGGATGTGAGCATTGTTGGGTCCATTAATAAACTCCTCCAGCTCCGCGAGGCGGTTGGTCTTGGCCAGAGCGAAGATCAACTCGGTCTCAACATAAGACTCTCTGGCTTTTTTTCGTGCCATCTGCAAGAACTTCACGAGGTCCTCCCAGTTTCCTGCAACAAAGAAAACCAGGAATTATGGAATGAACTGAAATAAAGTATATCAGTGACGTCATCGAAATCATTGTTTTAATGTATCTAACATTAATATTTCAGTTTTTAATAATTGATTCCAATTTTCAAATGATCAAATTCAATCATTTGAATTTTGAAAAATTAAATAGAAACATTTCAATGATTTCATTTAAAATGAATAAGAAATGTTGTACATATAAAGTTTGATATTTTAAATCCATTAATTTAAAAATACAAATTCTAAATTCAGCATTTTTTAATTCGCCGTCTCTTCAACTCAATTTAAAAATGTTGGTATAATATTGACCCCAGACAGAACCAACAGAGCACCGAGCTACTGGATCAGTTTATTCAACTTTCAGCCAATCACGGTGGAACTATTACCATTAAAAAGGCTAGAAATTAAAATAAGTCCTTTCTTTAAATTAAAAGAAATGTATTAATTAAGTTTCAACATTTGAAATGTTCAACTCTCTCTGTAACAAACCATGATGTCACAAGATAAATATACACATTTTGGCAAATATGAGCATGTTTTGTTTAATGTTTGATGCTCCGTAAATGATGTCATTATATATTCTGTTTGTGTATTTTGTTTTGAATGGCGGGAAATCGTGGGGAAGTTTTTTTAAGGGGTTGAGGGGAGACACCTGTGGAACCAGGGGCACACGAACAGAAGCACGATGCAGGTGGACAAACTATCCGTGCACATCAACCAGGGATTGTTCATTCTTTCATCAGCCGGCTCCACGGTTAAATAGTTTTTCCATCGATCGTTGACGCGTCTTCACAGCAGACCAGCGTCTGCACCTCGCTGTGGGGGGTTTACTTTTGGAGTTACTGCTCGCTGATCGCAGCCTTTTTTTTGACCCCAAGTTGGACAAGAACATTGGACTTTGATCGCGGGGTTTTTGACTGAGGGGTTGTCGCGGGTGTTTAAGTTGTTTTGTTTCCTGTTTATTTAATCCCTCCGTTAAGAAGCGCCTTTTGTTACATTTCCTGATTAAGTTAATAAGTAAAGACATTTTGATTTTGACATTTGGTCAGTTTCATTTGAATTAATGCTGTCACTCTGGAGCACCAGAGCTCCGCCCCATGAAAAATGTGTTTGTGACGATCTCTCTCTGAGTTATTTGAGACGGTCCGTTACATCTCAAAATTCTGATGACACTGATGTCCGTTCATAGCAGGTGGTTCTGAAGGTTCCTCACCGCTCTGGGCTGCAGCCTGTCCCACCTCCATGTAGGCGGACGGATCGTCGGCCTTGATGTACGAGTCGATGGCTTCCTTCACCAAACCTTTCTGCAGCTGAGCCTTCGCCAGCTGACTCCAGACCGGAGGCTCGTTGCAGCGCTCGGCGAACTCGTACGCTCTGTCCAGGTTCCCGATGTGCTCGATGAGAACCTGCGAGCACAGAAGTCCACGTGATCAGAGCCACGACCCGCGGTCAGTGTCGACATCTGCACGTCCTCACCTGCACCGCAGACGTGTTGACGTCGAACTTCCTGAAGATAGCGAAGGCCTCCTCGAACAGCTCGTTGCTGATGGCGATGTTTGCGATGTCTGGAGCGTCGTAGTTGTCCAGGCGGTTGATGTACTCCATGACCCGCGTGCGGTCGGCTTTGATCGCCGTCAGGATCAGCAGGTTCTGGAGGTTTCTGGAAAAATCCTTTTTTATCAATACATTTTAGGATCTCAGGATATTGGACCGATCTCGTACCTGTGCTCGCTGAAGACTGAATTATCCAGAACGATCTTCTCCAGAAGCTCGATGAGCTCATTGGGAAGGTCCGCGGTCATGAAGGCCTTGACTGTGACCGACACCTCCTCTGGATCCTGCGTCTCCGTCAGAGCCGTCTGCACGACCTGGTCATGCAAGAGTCCAGGTTCAAAGTCCAGTCTTAACTCTACGTTCATCAATATATCAGTTTGTATTAAGATGTACCAGGAGTCACTCGAGTCAAACTCAATCCCTCAAGGAGCCAAAACCATTTCCTGCATCAGTCCAAGTCGTGGTCCAAACAAAAACGATGTTTACTTAACATGAAGAGTCTGATTTTTATATTGTTTTTTCTTTCTTTGAGACTCAATTCATCTTAATTATCTCTGTGTTTGTTCTTGTTCAACACAGTCATTCCTTTACTTCCACATCAGTTTTACTCTCAACATTTAAAATCTTAGTTTTCTATCTACTATCTATCTTCTAGAAGACTGTCTGGACCACATCAATGGACTCGATGGTTTGACTCCCTTGAACTTGACACATGTAGCAGCGAGTCAACCTGAAGATTATGTTAGGTCAGGTTAGGTAGAACTTAATTGATCCCTCAGGAGGTCTCCTTCGGGAAATTGTTTTTTTAACAACTATAACTAGCCACAGCAAATACAGCAATTATTCATAAAAATACTAACCAGAACAAAGAGAAATAAAGAGAAAGAAAAAAATCATGACTAAGTTGATTATTTTAACACAACAGATATTAAGACTTCTATGACTATATATTCTTTTTTATCCCGCAGACTGGTTTCCCTTTGAAAATAGGAACATTCTTATTGGATACTTTTACAGACCTGGTCAATAAGAGGTCTTCTGTAGTTGTTGGTCTCCAGCAGAACACTGGCCCATAACTCTGGATCCTTGCGGCGCACAAGATAGCGCGACAGACTCTTGAACAGCGAATTCTCATTGCAGACCTAAAACAAAGAACATTTAATTCACCAAAGAAGTCGTTAGGACGTGAACAAGAGTATTTCTTTGAGACGTATCGGACTCACGCTGATGAGCTCCTGGTCACACTGGCCCCTCTCGTAGGCCACACAGGCCAGGTGAGGGTCTCTCTTCTCGCAGTACTTCCCCACCACGCGGCTGTCGTAGAACGGGTTCTCCCTCAAGAAACGCTCCGGATTATTGTTGCTGTCGATGTAGATCTTTGCCAACGCGTTGTGAGTCGCGGGTTCTTCACAACCTTCATGAATACGAGCCTCTAACCAGGGCAGCAGCAGCTTCAGTCTGGGGGAGACGTTTTATGAGCTGAGCTAAATGACACGAACATACCACACAGCTTTGTTGTCCTTCGAATAATCCGTCTCACCGGTTTCTTTTCTCCACCTCGGCGACCAACTCGTCCGTGGAGAACTGACCCCTCACGACCAGGATCAGGTTCTTGATCACGTCCTCAGCACAGTCCACGTCCAGCAGACCTCCGATGACCACCGGCAGACGACTGGGGTTGACCTGGAAGATCAGACACCATTATTATCAAAACAGTCATGAATGAAAAGAGTTTACATGTCGAGTTCAGGTGTTGGTTGTGTACCTTCTGCACATAGATCTCAATGTACTTCTGCAGACTGTTGCGGTACAAGTAGAGCACCAGATCGTGCACGAAGTCGAAGCGGTCGCACACGATGATCAGCGGCAGCTGGTCCGTCAGTTTGGCTTCCTGCGGGGAGAGGAGTGTGAAGAAAGGTTGTGTGTTTGAAAACAGATCCGTTCAGGAGAGCAACGGTTCATTCTTGCCTTGAGGAAGTTCTTCACGCGCTCAGGGTCGTAGCAGTTGCTCTCCCTGCAGATTCTTTCCACCTCTTTGATCTGACCCGTCTTGCAGGCCGCCTGGATGTACTTGAAGTGGACCTCCGGGTCCTGGCTGAAGTTCACGATGGAGCCCAGGAAGTAGAACAGACCTGGAGAGATCAGATATAGTTTCTATTAAAGCTATTCATTCACCATCATCCCAGTTTACCTTCGAAGCTCTTGAAGGACTCGAAGAGCTCAGTGAGGGACTGAGTGCTGAGCTGTTCGTGGTACTTGGAGGCGACCTGGACGCAGATCTGCAGGTTCTGGCGGATGTTGGCGGACAACATGGCCCGGAGACACTCGAGAGAGTCTTCCACCGACAGGGAGCCGAAATAATTCACCAACCACTGCGAGAGAAGACGTGTCAGCAGGAGTCAACCCTCGCTTCGAGAGCTTGAGTTGATGAAAACCTCACCTCTGGATTGAGCAGGTGTGTGTGAACCACCGCACGTTTGATGTCGTAAAGGTCGGTGTAGTGCTCCAGCGCCCTCTGCAGGAGACCTGCCTTCTCACACAGCTGAGCCACGTGTGCGCGATCGTAGTGGGTGAACATCTGGTTTCCCAGGATGGCGTCTGCGACCTGAAGGAACCATAAGAATTATGATGGAAGTCCTTCTTATTCAGATCTCATTTTTCTGTTGCAATTAAACTGTTGACCACTAGACTAGGTGGCAGTCATTTCGTCCACCACAGAAGGAAAAATGAAATGAGATCCTAACAATTTCCCGAAGGAGACCTCCTTCTCTCTTGGTACTCCACAATACTACACATATATACTTGTTACTACACTATCACAACACCAGAGTCAAGTACTCCACAATACTACACATATATACTTGTTACTACACTATCACAACACCAGAGTCAAGTACTGGACAATACTACACATATATCCTTGTTACTACACTATTACAACACCAGAGTCAAGTACTGGACAATACTACACATATATACTTGTTACTACACTATTACAACACCAGAGTCAAGTACTCCACAATACTACACATATATACTTGTTACTACACTATCACAACACCAGAGTCAAGTACTGGACAATACTACACATATATAATTGTTACTACACTATCACAACACCAGAGTCAAGTACTCCACAATACTACACATATATACTTGTTACTACACTATCACAACACCAGAGTCAAGTACTCCACAATACTACACATATATACTTGTTACTACACTATTACAACACCAGAGTCAAGTACTCCACAATACTACACATATATACTTGTTATACACTATCACAACACCAGAGTCAAGTACTGGACAAAACTACACATATATAATTGTTACTACACATATCAAAAAGAAAAGAAAAAAAAAAAAAAAAAAAAAAAAAAAAAAAAAAAAAAAAAAAAAAAAAAAAAAAAAGAAAAAAAAAAAAAAAAAAAAACCTTTTTACTAGAAAATTAAAAAAACAACAGAAAATAATACCACAATACTACACATATAGTACTTGTTACTACACTATCACAACACCAGAGTCAAGTACTCCACAATACTACACATATATACTTGTTACTACACTATCACAACACCAGAGTCAAGTACTCCACAATACTACACATATATACTTGTTACTACACTATCACAACACCAGAGTCAATTACTCCACAATACTACACATATATACTTGTTACTACACTATCACAACACCAGAGTCAAGTACTCCACAATACTACACATATATACTTGTTACTACACTATCACAACACCAGAGTCAAGTACTGGACAATACTACACATATATACTTGTTACTACACTATCACAACACCAGAGTCAAGTACTCGCAAATACTACACATATATACTTGTTACTACACTATCACAACACCAGAGTCAAGTACTCCACAATACTACACATATATACTTGTTACTACACTATCACAACACCAGAGTCAAGTACTCCACAATACTACACATATATACTTGTTACTACACTATCACAACACCAGAGTCAAGTACTGGACAATACTACACATATATACTTGTTACTACACTATCACAACACCAGAGTCAAGTACTCCACAATACTACACATATATACTTGTTACTACACTATCACAACACCAGAGTCAAGTACTGGACAATACTACACATATATACTTGTTACTACACTATCACAACACCAGAGTCAAGTACTGGACAATACTACACATATATACTTGTTACTACACTATCACAACACCAGAGTCAAGTACTGGACAATACTACACATATATACTTGTTACTACACTATCACAACACCAGAGTCAAGTACTCCACAATACTACACATATATACTTGTTACTACACTATCACAACACCAGAGTCAAGTACTCCACAATACTACACATATATACTTGTTACTACACTATCACAACACCAGAGTCAAGTACTCCACAATACTACACATATATACTTGTTACTACACTATCACAACACCAGAGTCAAGTACTCCACAATACTAAATATATGCACAACACCAGAGTCAAGTACTCCAGAATACAGTAGTCTTACTGACTTATGTACGTCAGCACACACTTTATACATAGCGATTTTTTAAGAACAGCTGATTGGCGAGTACCACTTATCTTGTACGTCCAAATGTACTTGATTTATATTCAATAGCACTATATTGATAAATAAACGAAAATTATTAGTACTATTATTATTTTTGTGTCGGACAATACTACACATACAGTATTTCCTTGTTAATACAGTGTCAATATTTCACAATATATCGTATCGTAGTATCGTGATACTTTTAGATCCAGAAATTTTAAATTAATATTTATTTATCAACTTGTGGATAAATGTCATCTGGCTTCAAACATGGAAGATATTTTTAAAATCTTAAAACTGCTTTGTACCTGAGGCGCATGAACCAGGTTCATCTCCAGCAGGCGAGTCTGAAGAGGTCCTTCCATGGGTCTGTTGTTCTTCAGAGCATCGAGGAGGAACGACGTGCACTGCTGGATCAAGTTGTACTCCATGAAGACGTCAACGATCTGAAGGAGGAACAGGATTTCGTCAAGCAGAAAGTATTTAAAAGAAGAACATACTATTGATCAAGTTTTCAAAACCTTTGAAGGTACAACAAGAAGATGTTCTGGTTCACTTACCTGCGTGATGTCAGCAAGTGGCTCCTCATCTTGAACCAACATTTGAGAAAACTGCAGACCTTGTTCTGGGCTGATCCGCATCACATTCCTCAACAAGAAGATCCAGTCTGGGGTGTAACCCACCTGAGAAGTGAAGGAAGACACAACTTTTATATGAGACTTTATTAAACAATGTTCTTTCCTAGTTAAGTCAGTAAAAACCTCTTTGAAATGACACATACCGTATTTTCCGGACTATAAGTGTCAGTTCTTTTTCATAGTTTGTCCGCGACTTATACTCTGGAGCGACTTATGTGTGAAATTATTAACACATTATTAGCAGTATATCATTTCACATGTTATTTTCACACTAAACCACAAGAGGGCGCTCTAGGCCTGTGTTGATCATTTCCACGTAGAAGAGGAAGCATCTTCTACCTCCGGAGTTAGTTAGTTGTTTAAAAGTGACACGAGGATGAAGAGTTATTTGGAGTTACACGGATGGTTTGGTAAACTTGTTAGTTATTGATGCTATAGTTCTCTGAATAACTCTTCATATGTTATGTTAACATACCAGGTTCTCACTTCATGTAACGTAACATTATTCTGTTGTTGCCTCTAGTTTTATTTTAACTTGTCTTTCAAGATCACATGTCTGTACTTGGATTTTATCAAATCAATTTCCCCCAAAAATGCGACTTATACTCCAGTGCGACTTATATATGTTTTTACTTCTTTATTATGCATTTTATGTCTGGAGCGACTTATAGTCCGGAAAATACGGTAATTCAAATAGAACAATGTGAACAAACCTTCTTGGCGTACAGGACAATCTTTTGGAACTGCCCAGTTTCTGCAAAACACTGAATGACCTTGCTGGGGACGTTGGCTCGGAGGTAGACGCTGAGGGCGAGCGTGGGGTCGACGGACTTCACCAGATCTCCGAGTTCTTCAGAGCACTCCAGCTGAGACGGAGAAGATGGTCTGAGAGATCGTTCTTCATCAACTCACACTGCTAACATCTACAAACCTTGTCTTCTTTCAGCCATTTCTCCAGCAGCTGTTTGCGCCCCTGCTGAAGAACAGGTCTGCACAGCTCCAGCGACTCGAACTTATTAAGCTGGCCTTGATCCAATAATATGCCGAAGTACTGGAGCAGTGGAGACCTCTGGCCCGGTTGAGCTGGAACACTCTGAAATCTTCGTATTGTGTCTGGGGTTCGGAGGATACCCTTAAAAAAAAGAAAAGTTTTATTTTGAAATGTCGTCCTCGAGGTGAGCTCTGGCTGCTACCTTCGGTGCGTTGGCTGCCACCTTAGCAGCTTCGGAATAATTCCCGGCTGCGAAAAGCGTGTTGAACTTGCGAGCGAAGAGCTCTTCAGCACCAGCAAGGTTGTTGCGGACGGCCATTCGAAGGGCGAGGTCGGGATTCTGGAGCACGTTTGTGATGTAAGGGATGATGTTTTCCTCCTCAACACACACCGAGAGAACCTGAACCGACAGAGTTTCAATGAAATACAAATATTCTCACTTATATCAACAGGTGTGTTTGATTCCAACTCTCGTTATACACTGCGTTTGTGTTGCTTAAATATATTCCAAAATATATCAGTGGGACTAAATATCGGTTGGATTATATTAAAGTAATACATCGTTCTGAAAATATTCCAGAATATTTCGGTCAGAATTCATCCGACCGGACATTTACTGTCAGAATATATCCATCAAAATGTATCAGTTGAAATACATTCCTGTATTTATCGGTCGAAATATATCGCTCTGAAAGTATCAGTCGGGATTTATTCCTAAATGTATTGGTTGTAATATATCCCAGAACATATCAGATGGAAAATATTTGAGAATGAAACCGTTGGTCCATTATGTTCCAGTATATGAGGTTTTATGAAGCGAAACAAACAATATTACTAAGACAGGAGTCAGTATTTCACAAACATACACATACAAAAGTCAAACGTAAATAATAATTCGTGACAGAATAGATACCTGTCCTTTCCTGTTCACCCCGATGATGCCGGCGGTGGGCTCGTGGGGGGCCGTGACGAAGATGGTCTCGCCACTGATCCTGTTCATGTAGATACAGGTGCCGGTCTCCAGGTCGTACAGGTGGATGTAGCCGTACTTGGTGATGAGGAAGACCACGTCCTGCTTGGAACTGATCTATAGGAGGAAGAAGAGGGTAGAAACGGAACACACATCCATACACACCTGTCTCATTGAATTCATCTCGTTTCATTTACCTGCATGGCGACAGGAAAGTCGTTCTGGGCTTCAGGAGGGAAAAAAACGTCGACCGCCTTCTTAGGAAAGGGTTGGTTTCCAGTCGGTGGCGTTCCCACTTCAATAATGTGCAGCTAAATACACAAGAAAGTACATAAAGGATTTTAGATAATGACAATTACAATGGTTATTGTTTTACTGTCGTCTCAAGATCGTACTTTTCCTCCGGCCTGTCCTCGCACGGCGAAGCAGAAAAGTGTGGATTCTTCCGTGTTGTCCTCCATCTTGAACTGAGCGAAGCCGGCGGCGTGACCTTCGATGGGCTGAGACACCTTCCTGTCCACCGAGTACAACTGCATCGCTCCCACAACACGGTTTTGCTGAATCACAAGAACAATTCATTCAGTCGCGAACAACCCTGTGAACATGACCTGAAGTCAGGTCGGAGAACTGAAGCTGAAATTGATACCAGGGTCGTCAGATATTGAATGAATTTTACATCTCATTTTTTTTATTGAAATGTATTTTTAAGCATCGAGTTATTATTTTTTTAATAGATGAATTCAATCACTTCTATAATGAACGTTTGAATTTTTTTTTGTATTGCTTGTGTTGCCTCTGGGTCAAAGGTCAATGACCTCTCAGGCTGTTCAGGGGTGGAGGTCGTTCATCTTGACCCAGAGGCGACACAAGGGATAGCAAAAAACACATTTGTTTTCGGGCCTTAAAATAACACAAGGGTTAATTGAATGAAATTGAAATTGTTTGATATTTTCAAACAATTTTTACACACAGAGTTTAATATTCTAATTCCAATAATTCTAATAAAGAAATGTTCTAAATGATTCTTTTTTTAATTCAATATAAAACGTTACTATAACAGAGTCACCAGACAATACCAGAAGAGTACCGAGCTACTTGAGCTCAAGCCAATCATGCGAAGCGCAGACGGTCATGTGATGATGTAGCAGCACTCGTGAGTAGAAATGCACGAGTGGATCAGTGTCGATTGGTTAGTCTGGTAAGATGGTATATTATACCTTCAATATTCCGACATTACTACTATCAACTCTAGTCACATGATCACCTCTAGTCACATGATCACCTCTAGTCACATGATCAACTCTAGTCACATGATCAACTCTAGTCACATGATCAACTCTAGTCACATGATCACCTCTAGTCACATGATCAACTCTAGTCACATGGAACCCCCCCCCCGCCCGGGGGGGGGGGGGGGGGGGGCCCCCTCCCCCTTGCGGGGGGGGGGGGGGGGTGTGTTGGGGGGGGGGGGGGGGGGGGGGGGGGGGGGGGGGGGGGGGTGGGGGGGGGGGGGGGGGCCCCCCTCCCCCGGGGAAGGGGGGGGTGGGGGGGGCGGCGGCGGCGGCGGGGGGGAGGAGATCCACTGCCGGAAGGCGTCGTCGGGCGGTGGTGTGCGCCTTCATCTTGCTCTTCATCTCGATGTTAAAGATCTGCAGCGTCTTGGCGGCTGAAAACACTCAAAGGTGAGGAATCGAACCGAAGAGCGCGATGACACTGAAGCGACCACGATGATGCCACAGGAGAGGAACACGAGAGAGACGCTGGTCTAAGTCACAGCAAAGCGACACACACTAGAAACACAAGACAAGACCAACAGACGGGGAAACACTCGGTGGTGGATCTGCATTCAGTGAAGCTCAGGGTTGAAATGAAGAAGTACACTTGGTTACACTCGAGGATTTATTTGATTTTGGGTTTCATTTAGGAATTGTTGTTTGTTTATATGGCTATAATTCACTCATTCTGAAGAATAGACCAAATGTATTCATTTTCCCCAAATTAATACAAGCTTCAAAGTGATACTTCACCCCAAAAGTCAAACGTCAATCATTTTCTACTCACCCTCATGTCAACTAAGCTATTATTTTCAGAGTATTCTGTTCTTTCTGGAGCCAATAATCTATGTTCTTATGATGCTCGTGACCAGAGCTCATATTTATTGGTCCAAAAAGACACTTGAAATCATCCAGATGCCTCCAGACTGCTGGTCTGTGACGTCATCTTGGATTGAAGCTCCACACGAGAAGAAAATAAATTAAACAAGTCTGTTTTTAAGATGCTTTTTAGAGGAAGAAGAAGAAGATCCCAGTCTGACAGGGTTAATCCCATGGATGCACAACGACACCAGCGATGTGTGTGTCAGTGCGAAGACACTGGGATCTTCTGCTATAATATTAAAATATAAACCTAATTTTTCTGAACATTTCAAGAGGGACGTTTCAGTCGAGCAGTCTGGAGGTATTTGGATTCTTTTAAGTGTCTTTTTGGACGATGATGTAGACGAAGACAACCAAGCTGCAGTCGCTACATTAAAATGAACAAACATTTTTGTCTATAACTCTAAAAAGAACAGATTACTGTGAAGATAATCAATCGACATGAAGGTGAGCAGAATTTTGTGGGAACTATCACTTGAAGACAGACGTGGATATATCACGGGTGTAACAGGTTGAATCTCAGGTGTGAGAGGTTGAATCTCAGGTGTGAGAGGTTGAATCTCAGGTGTGAGAGGTTGAATCTCAGGTGTGAGAGGTTGAATCTCAGGTGTGAGAGGTTGAATCTCAGGTGTGAGAGGTTGGATCTCAGGTGTGAGAGGTTGAATCTGAGGTGTGAGAGGTTGGATCTCAGGTGTAAGAGGTTGAATCTCAGGTGTGAGAGGTTGGATCTCAGGTGTGAGAGGTTGAATCTGAGGTGTGAGAGGTTGGATCTCAGGTGTGAGAGGTTGGATCTGAGGTGTAAGAGGTTGGATCTCAGGTGTGAGAGGTTGGATCTCAGGTGTGAGAGGTTGGATCTCAGGTGTGAGAGGTTGGATCTGAGGTGTGAGAGGTTGGATCTCAGGTGTAAGAGGTTGGATCTCAGGTGTGAGAGGTTGGATCTGAGGTGTAAGAGGTTGGATCTGAGGTGTGAGAGGTTGAATCTGAGGTGTGAGAGGTTGGATCTGAGGTGTGAGAGGTTGGATCTGAGGTGTGAGAGGTTGGATCTGAGGTGTGAGAGGTTGGATCTCAGGTGTGAGAGGTTGAATCTGAGGTGTGAGAGGTTGGATCTGAGGTGTGAGAGGAGAGGTTGGATCTGGATCTGAGGTGTGAGAGGTTGGATCTCAGGTGTGAGAGGTTGGATCTGAGGTGTGAGGTGGGCTAGGGAGAGGTTGGATCTGAGGTGTGAGAGGTTGGATCTCAGGTGTAAGAGGTTGGATCTCAGGTGTAAGAGGTTGGATCTGAGGTGTGAGAGGTTGGATCTGAGGTGTGAGAGGTTGGATCTGAGGTGTGAGAGGTTGGATCTGAGGTGTGAGAGGTTGGATCTGAGGTGTGAGAGGTTGGATCTCAGGTGTGAGAGGTTGGATCTCAGGTGTGAGAGGTTGGATCTGAGGTGTGAGAGGTTGGAGGTTGAATCTGAGGTGTGAGAGGTTGGATCTCAGGTGTGTGAGGTGTGAGAGGTTGGATCTCAGGTGTGAGAGGTTGGATCTGAGGTGTGAGAGGTTGGATCTCAGGTGTGAGAGGTTGGATCTGAGGTGTAAGAGGTTGGATCTAGGTTGGATAGGTGTGAGAGGTTGGATCTGAGGTGTGAGAGGTTGGATCTGAGGTGTGAGAGGTTGGATCTGGAGGTGGTCAGGAGTGAGAGGTTGGATCTGAGGTGTGAGAGGTTGGATCTGAGGTGTGAGAGGTTGGATCTGAGGTGTGAGAGGTTGGATCTGAGGTGTGAGAGGTTGGATCTGAGGTGTAAGAGGTTGGATCTGAGGTGTGAGAGGTTGGATCTCAGGTGTGAGAGGTTGGATCTCAGGTGTGAGAGGTTGGATCTGAATGCAGATTCAGGGAAACAAGACGGCGAAGCACACAAACAGACGTGACGATGGAAGGATGCTGGACAGATGCACTCACACCCTTCAGTCCAACACAAGGATTGTTGGTGTGATCAAGTTACACAAAAGCTTATTCACACACTTTTAATCTAATACATTAAAATGAATGTAGATTAAAAAACAAAATAATAATATTAATGAAGATCCTTCAGGAACAACATCTCACTTCTTCAAGCCTTCAGTGGTGACCAAGAGCATAACTTTAATGGTTCACCTGGAATTCACTCACGTTCTCTTCACCTTCATGTCGACTAATGTTGATTATCTTCAGAGTAATCGCTTCTTTTTAGAGTTAGAGACAAAAAAGTTTGTTGATTTTAATGTAGCGACTGGAGCTCAGATGACTTCGTCTTCATCTTAGTCTAAAAAATCACTTAAAAACATCCGCATTTATGGAGACAGGGAGGTGAGTTCATTTGGACCCAGAAGCAACACAAGGGTTGAGACGAGTCTCTTTTTGGACGAAGATGAAGACGAAGACCACTGAGCTCCAGTCGCTACATTAAAATGAACAAACACTTGTGTCTAGAACTCTAAAAAGAACAGATTACTCTGAAAATAATCAGTCAATTAGTCGACATGAGTGAAGAAAATGAGTGAAATTTCAATTTCTAGAATATAATCCTCACAGTTTTATTTTATTAGGTGTCAAATAATATGTCAAATGTTTGTGTTCACAGTTACTGTCACAGTGACCTGAGATATTTGAACAGTTGAGTCGATCAAAATAACAGCTTTAGAATTTATTTGTAGCAAAAACTTTTTTCAATCAAATAAATAAACAAATGTAATGTCCATGCATTAGAAATTCATGTTTGTCTGATTTCACTCATCATTTAATATTTACGTTTCTATCCGACTATAACTCTATTTAATGCTACATTATTTCATTATTTTCATTTCAGAGTTTTAGTCCTTAAACCCACGTATTGATTTATTAGTGAGTCCCTAGAGAATGATGCTCAATTGTTTATGGTTTCAAACATAGAGTTGAATAGAAACAAAGGGGAAACACAGGAACTTATAAAACTCTATAAAGGTTTTGTTTCTGTGTCAAACGAAAGACTTGCAGAGTAAACAAAGCAGAGATAACGTCGTCAACCTTTACATCACTCTGCTTGTGTTGCTTCTGCTTCACAGGCAAAACTCTCTCTTGTGCACAACATTCACGACAGTGCAGACAGGGTTACATGTGGACGACTGTGATATGGAAAGTTCAACTCACCATCTGAGAATATAAGAAAGCAGTAAGGAAAAAAAAAGAGCAAAAACAGGCAAAATAGACAAAGGATTCATGATAGTGTGACAATCATAAGTTTCTGCTTGAACATGAGGTTAATCTAAGCATCGTCATGTGTTATATTTACATGCTGGACGAGGAGAAATGAGGCGTCTCGTGTGCATATTTCCATGAAAGCAGACTGTTTACATCTACACACTAGACTGACGACACAAACAGAATGTGCTACACAAGCTGTGAAACTAATCAATGTGTTTGTGATGTTTGGTGTGAAAACATGAACGTCCAGACTTACCTTTCAGGGCGATGACCTTGCTGGCCGGGTTCATGATGGCGCTGTCTGCAGAGATGGGCCTGCGGATGGGGTTGTTGGGGTCGGCCATGTCGATGATCACCACCTGCGCCTGCTCGCCCACCTTCTCCCGGATACAGATGAACTTATCCGACTCCATGGTCAGGGTGCTGAACCCGATGTTGGCGGGATTGATGCCCAGGTTCTGGAGCTGCAGTGAAGGAAACACTTGGTGAATCACAAATGAAAGATCAGTTGTATCAGTTATATCTGCTTTTTATGTGTCAAACTATATAACTCAAATAGATATGTTTATTTACTATTTACAGGGAGTATGAGCCTGATTTCAACATCATATTTTCATTGTTACACAGACAATTTATTGAAGTTATATCAGTGTTTTTTCAACAAATAAACTCCTTTCCTTCAAAATCAGTTTAACTTGAATCGTTCCATCATCTCTGTCCCTTATCTTATCTTAAACACAGACACCATGTCAACATGAACGTTCATCTACCTATATTGAGACAAACATCCAGGAGCCACACAATATAACTTGTAATTCTACTTTTAAACTCTTACTAGAACAACAACAACATCCACACATATAAATATCTCGATTGATTTTTCTCACGATAGAACAAGGAAGATATGATTCTATAATGAAAACAAACTCATGGTTTAACTTTTGTTTAAATGTCTTGATGTACAAGTTCTGAGAAAACAGTCTAGACTAACATCTTCTGCAAAATAACTATTGATCATTTACTCATTGACGACCAAATATTGTGAAGCTGCACATCTTTATTATATATAAATATAATCTTTAGTGATAAAATATAAATCGATCACTGAAAATCATGTTAATAAATGGTATGATCATCATACACATCATGATTTTAATCTGATTCGACAACTTTTATGTCATTTATTCTATTGTTGCATTTGTTCTACACTGTATTACACTAAAATACTTCCTGATGGTGATTTCTATGAGATAACACAAACACTTGTGTTCCTAAATAACACTATAAGAAGTGTAAACACACTTTCTCTCTTGATGAAGGCTGCTTTGAACGATGACCTCTGCTGTGACTTCACATCCATGTCAGATGGAGTTTGATCCGTTACTCACGTGATAAACCTGACAAGCGTCGGAACCGTTCATGATTTCATCACATGATTGTACACACAAGTGTATCTTAATCAGTTAATAGTAAAGATTAAAAAAAAAAAGAAGCTCAGTCTCTAGTGTTTTGTTGCTGCCAGTGTTAACATAAAAAAAAAAACTTTCTTTTTCTGAAGTATATCAGTGACAACCACAACAAAAGAGCTACTATAAAAATGTATATAATAATTTGACAATCTAATGGTTAAATACGGTCAGAATCTCTGGTCTTAAGAATCTTTGTTTTGAAGTTGCACTAAGAGTTCAATTGCATATTTATGTGTTTTCAGTTGGATTTTTACATTTTTATTGTTGCACGACTGTATCAAAGAAGACTCCTTAATCTGTGACTTCAAATCCTAAACTAATGCTTGTGACAAACACAGAAGTTCACAGAGCGTCTGCACGACCGTCCACTCTAGGTTTTATCATTTCAACTTTGAACTCACCAGGCAGTAATAGTCGAGGAGGAAATACGCTTTTTGGAAATGTTGAATAATCAGTTGGATACACACACTTCTGTGTATATTTATCTCCACCTTGCCTTTTAAATTTGTGAACTTGTATCAATTTAAACGTATTCTGATACATTTTTTCCAGTCAACTGAGGATCAGGTTTAAGGAGAAACACTGAGTCTCGTTTTTAAATCGCCTTTTTATTTCCTAAAGATGGCCCTCGTGGAGATCCATCCTTCCAGCTGGTCCTTGAGCAAAAACCAAATCTTCAACACAAGCTTCTAAACTCTGATCCATCTTATCTGCAAAACCATAAACCAACATATAAAACACATCAGAAATAAAGAAGACACGTGTAGATGTTTTTAAAATAATGTTTTCTTGTAATGTCGTGACCCAGCAGCCTCCGTGACGTCACTGCAGCTGACAGCTCCAGCAAACTGACGAGCATCTCTAGTATAACTAACTAGTATCTCCAGCATCTCTACCTCCTCACCCCAGTGTCATAAACACACAACTTACACACAAATATTACACATTTAACTCAACTCGGACGAAAACAGTATTTTTAACAGATTGACTTCGGTGACTCAAGATGTCAAATTTGACATATTTTTAAATAAATGTGCGACTTTACTAACGTTTATTAATACAACGACATAAATAAACATAAAGCGTTGCTTGTGCAGAGCTGACATGATGGATGAGAAGCTAGCAGAGGAGCTAGCAGAGCAGCTAGCTGCTAGCAGGGGGAGGGGAGGTCATTCATTTACATGGACGACAGATGCTCAACAAGAAGACGTAAAACATCACAATAGTTCCTATCATCATATATCCGTCAACATACCTGCAGGTGCTCCTGGAAACGGATCGGCAGGATTTGCGCCATGATGGATAACCCTCGCTCGTCCAGCGATATTAGCCGCTAGGCTAGGCTAGCTAAGCTAGTTAGCAGCGCGCTAGCCGCGACCTCCTCGCTGTAGGTCGGAGCTTCTCGGTGATAAACACAACAAATAACCCCGAGCTGTGGTGTTAGGCGCGTGTCCCGAGTCAGGATTCAGCATAAATGTTGGACGTTTCTGCCTCCTTGGTGTGTCTTCTGCACCGCATCGAGTGACAGCAGCGGCTGATCCTACGTCCAGAATCCGCAATGGCGGCGGAAACAGCTCAGCCTCCCGAGCCCGGAAGCATCGAGGCAGCTCTGGAAGATGATGCTGAGGAGACTCTGACTCTGATGCTGATGCTGAGGAGACTCTGACTCTGATGAGTGAGGAGACTTGACTCCTGATGATGATGCTGAGGAGACTCTGACTCTGATGATGATGCTGAGGAGACTCTGACTCCTGATGATGATGCTGAGGAGACTCTGACTCCTGATGATGATGCTGAGGAGACTCTGACTCTGATGATGATGCTGAGGAGACTCTGACTCTGATGCTGATGATGATCCTGATGATGATGCTGAGGAGACTCTGACTCTGATGCTGATGCTGAGGAGACTCTGACTCCTGATGATGATGCTGAGGAGACTCTGACTCTGATGCTGATGATGCTGAGGAGACTCTGACTCTGATGATGATGCTGAGGAGACTCTGACTCTGATGATGATGCTGAGGAGACTCTGACTCTGATGCTGAGGAGACTCTGACTCCTGATGATGATGCTGAGGAGACTCTGACTCTGATGATGATGCTGAGGAGACTCTGACTCTGACTCCTGATGCTGAGGAGACTCTGACTCCTGATGATGATGCTGAGGAGACTCTGACTCTGACTCCTGATGCTGAGGAGACTCTGACTCTGATGATGATGAGGTGAGGAGACTCTGACTCTGATGATGATGCTGAGGAGACTCTGACTCTGACTCCTGATGCTGAGGAGACTCTGACTCTGATGATGATGCTGAGGAGACTCTGACTCTGATGATGATGCTGAGGAGACTCTGACTCTGACTCCTGATGCTGAGGAGACTCTGACTCCTGATGATGATGCTGATGAGACTCTGACTCCTGATGATGATGAGACTCTGACTCTTGACTGATGAGACTCTGACTCCTGATGATGATGAGACTCTGACTCTTGACTGATGAGACTCTGACTCCTGATGATGATGAGGAGACTCTGACTCTTGACTGATGAGACTCTGACTCTGATGATGATGCTGAGGAGACTGACTCTGACTCCTGATGATGATGCTGAGGAGACCTTGACTCCTGATGCTGAGGAGACTCTGACTCTGACTCCTGATGATGATGCTGATGAGACTCTGACTCTTGACTGATGAGACTCTGACTCTGAGGAGACTCTGACTCCTGATTGATGCTGAGGAGACCTTGACTCATGATGCTGAGGAGACTGACTCTGACTCCTGATGATGATGCTGAGGAGACTCTGACTCGTCAGTGTGAAGACTAACACGTTACCCAAGATTTTTCTAACATTAATTCTGGAATTTAAAAAATGGTAAGAGCTTTCTCAGGGGCCACATTATACACTCAGGGGTCCCCAACATGTTTTGTTTTATTCTCTTATACTCTACTTACTCTTCAGGTAAACTAGACCAAAACAGCATCTTGACATGTCAGGAGTCACATTCTCATATGAATGTTTTCAAACAGTCATAATCAATCAATGGAAATGATATAGTTTTTCTCTCTTTGCTGCTCCATATCAAATGCCCCGTGGACCTGATGTTGGGGACCCTGATCTAATGTTTGTCAAATCACATCCGGGTGAGAATTTTCAAATTAATGCATTTTAACTGCAAAGGACTTGAGATGTAAACACATTTGTAAAAAGTGGTGAATCAAGAAAACAATGTTAGTGACGGCATCAAATCAGTAGATTGACGTGAAGATCGTCATGGAAACTTGTCTTTAAATGTCTGAATTGGGTGGAATTAAAAAGAGAATTCATTTTTTTCTTCAACCAGGCGACAGAAATAAAACTCCAGACCCCAAGTGTGCATTTCAAAAAGCAGCTGTATTCGACTATAAATGCATCTCTAATCCAGTGTCTCTAAGCTGTCGTTCTTATATTTCAGTGTAAAAATCCTAGACTCTATCAGAAAAAAGAAACGTTCAGCCCAAACAACAATGAAAACAATCGTCAAAAGGAAAGAAAAGCCCATTCACCAGTCATTTCAATTAAAATAGAAACACCATTTCATTCTCTCTTAACATTTCCCTCAAAACAAATATATATTTTCCATATATATATATATTTATATATTTATTCTCAAGGCAGTTGCTCGTGGCCAAATTATTCGACCTCATGGCCATTATCACCATTGTTTTCAAAAACAAAACACGTAGAAAACAAAGTTAGAATTGAGGAAATTAAGTAGGAGTTCTTTACTGGCCAACTGGGATCTCTTTTTTGAGTGAGGGGACAAGTCTGTCAAGGCAGTGGCACAAAGTCACACTCGACTCCGGAACAAGTGCAAAGCAAAGAATATACATTTTCTCACACGTCACTGATCGACAACAACGCTCCTCGTTCACAGCTCTCAGGTCGTCCTTTTGCTTGTCTGGGGCTCCAGGAGTGATGAAGTCTTTCTGTCCTTCACCACCGTGGAACGGTTAATCCACTCGGAGGGTTAGTCGTGTGGGGGGGAGGAGGTCCACTGATCCGACGGCTTCGTGGCAGTGAACAAGTCGGTTCTCGTGACGGTCGAGGGTCGTTTTCTGACTCCAGCATCTTGATGTTACAGCAAAAGTAAAACTAAGTCCCTGAATACTGCGATACCAGCAAGTGCCGCGTCTGATGGCAGGAGTCACAAGAAGCAGGTTTTATGTTTTAAAAAAAAAGGAGAATGAGAGACATTTCATTACGAGCTGATGAATGTGTTCAGATAAGGGACCGTGAGGAGTCGACTCTCGACACGAGTCCGGCCTGAGGAGTTCCCTGGTTACCTTGAACATGAAGCATGTTTGATACGTTTGAGCTCAAGAGTGTGAGAGAAGAAATAGAAAAGTGGAGGAGAAAATGAGAAATCCCTGGGCTACATATGAGGGTGTTGAGGAGGTGCCGGTGGCCTTGACCTCCTCCTCCGTCTATCACATCCCTCTTTAAACACCTGATACAGAACTATGTTCCTCTCTTCTGCAGCTCGCTTATGAAGGCTGGGAGAGAGAGAGAGAGAGAGAGAGAGAGAGTTTGCATTAAATCAAATGGATGTTCAGACGTTCAGTTCCATCTCACCTCCAATGATTTCCTCTTTTACTTTTTGAAGTTCCTTTCGAACCTCCTCCAGGATCTCCTGCACAGAAATTAAACACATGGATTTGTAAGTATGATTTTTAAATGTCATATACAACACATGTATTGAAGATACAGTATATAAAATTAACGCTAGAAACTTCACATTAGACAAAACAGCGAAACAGTGTAAAGGTAGTTTCATCACAAGTCAAAAACATAATAATATAATAAGAAAACAAAAGTACATTTGACCTAAACTTTCCCCTTTAAAAAATAGTTTAAATAAAGATATTATATTACAAAGTAACAAAAAAACACTGTCTTAACACAGTACATTCATATGAACATCATTTTATATTTTTTTCTAAATAAATATAGGCTGAAATCTTTTTATTTACATTAGGCAAAATAAAGTGTATTGTCAAGACTCTGGCAATATGAATCGTATGCAAATACAGCTATAATATATATAAATATATTGTGATACTGTGTGAACAAGGATTTATAGAGTTTCTAATAAAGAAACTGCAGTAAAACTGTCACAGCATATACACACAATGATGCTTAACATCAACTCAGAACAGATATTTGTGCTTCACAAGAGAATACAAATAAAGTGAATATTTGTATGTTAATTGTAAAAAAAACAAAACAAAGACATCAATTCAGTTCTGTTGAATATCAAAACCATACTGTGAAAAAATATTGTAATAGTTTAGTGTCTGGATATTTGATCACACTCCTGGTGATTCCACAGTTAGACCTCATCAAGTCCAGACATGATTCTATAACTCGATCAGGAAAGCCAATAAAAGAAAAGCCGTGTCTAGGAATGTTTACGTCTTCACTGGCCTACATAATAATAATAATAACAATAATTCTTACAGTGAACGAGAGACGTACCTGTTTCATCTTCTCTAGATCAGAGTCATCGTTTCCGCCCGAGTCATTACTGTTGCTCGCAGCTTTTGTCCTGCGAGAAGACGAAGAAGAAAGAAAAGGATGTTTTAAGTGTGATCACAACACTAGCGTGGTGGTCCACAGACGAGCCCCTGCACCAGGAAACCAGTCACCGCACAATGAAGTCAAGCTGCAGAAGAAGAAACTACTGAAGATTCACATGTTTTTTCTGATATTTAACACAACACAACTACACATCCTAATGCACGTCAAGACGAATATTACTCTCTACTTATTATTATTACACAATTTACCAAAGGAGATCTCCAGAGGGATTAATAAAGTCAATCCATCCATTATTATACTAGAATCATTATACTTTCTTTGATACTTAAACTTTATGTTAAATCTAATACTCATTTTGTTATTTAACACAACAAAACACAAATGGTGTTAATCAATAAGTTGGTTATTGACAGATTCATTTACATACGTTAGGAAAGTTGAAAAAAATGACAGTAAAATCTGACATATTTGGTAGAATTATAGTAAAATATAATTTAGTATATATTCTATGCATTTGTCAACTTATCTATGATTAAAGTGTTGTGCTCAGGCTTTTATTCTTCCTATATTTCTCTTTCAAAACACCTCAGAAAGTTTCGCCAATGAGACTCATTTCAAAACAGTTCCTGTAATTCGTGCCAGGATCCACGAGATGGCGCTACAGGCTACATGAAGCAGGGCAGCTACAGGACAGCGTGTATACCTGGACGTGTGAGACAATGAGGAAGTGGAGGAGTCCAGGCTCTTGGGGACGGAGTTATTCCTGTTAGTGAGACACACACTCGGGTCTTAGTGACACATTCAGAAGGAGGTGTGAGGAGGTGTGAGGAGGTGTCAGGGCGACTCCCGACACCACCCTGGGGACCAGACCGAGGGTGAGGAGCGAGAGGGCAGGATTACCTGGGCAAGGTGGACTTCTCCCACGGTCTCTTGATGGAGTCTGACGACAGAGAGTTCAGTTAAAGGTCGTCATGAAGACAGAGCAGCTGAAAGAGAGACTCACCTCCGTGGTTATGAGACTCGGAGTCTTCCTGTGGAGGAGCAAACAAGTGAGTCATCACAGGAGCCATGAGTCATCACAGGAGTCATGAGTCATGAGTCAGGAGTCATGAGTCATCACAGGAGCCATGAGTCATGAGTCAGGAGTCATGAGTCATCACAGGAGCCATGAGTCAGGAGTCAGGAGTCATGAGTCATTCATGGAGTCATGAGTCATCACAGGAGCCATGAGTCATGAGTCAGGAGTCAGGAGTCATCACAGGAGCCATGAGTCATCACAGGAGTCAGGAGTCAGTAGTCATGAGTCAGGAGTCATGAGTCATCACAGGAGTCATGAGTCATCACAGGAGCCATGAGTCATCACAGGAGTCATGAGTCATCACAGGAGCCATGAGTCATCACAGGAGTCAGGAGTCAGTAGTCATGAGTCAGGAGTCATGAGTCATGAGTCATCACAGGAGTCATGAGTCATCACAGGAGCCATGAGTCATTCATGGAGTCATGAGTCATCACAGGAGTCATGAGTCATCACAGGAGTCATGAGTCAGGAGCCATGAGTCATCACAGGAGTCATGAGTCATCACAGGAGCCATGAGTCATCACAGGAGCCATGAGTCATTCATGGAGTCATGAGTCATCACAGGAGCCATGAGTCAGGAGTCATCACAGGAGCCATGAGTCATCACAGGAGTCATGAGTCATCACAGGAGTCATGAGTCATCACAGGAGTCATGAGTCATCACAGGAGTCATGAGTCATCACAGGAGTCATGAGTCATCACAGGAGTCATGAGTCATCACAGGAGTCATGAGTCATCACAGGAGCCATGAGTCATCACAGGAGCCATGAGTCAGGAGTCATCACAGGAGTCATGAGTCATCACAGGAGTCATGAGTCATCACAGGAGTCATGGAGTCATCACAGGAGTCATGGAGTCATGGAGTCATGAGTCATGGAGTCATGGAGTCATGGAGTCATACGGAGTCATGGAGTCATGGAGTCATCACAGGAGTCATGGAGTCATCAGTCAGGAGTCATGGAGTCATCACAGGAGTCATGGAGTCATCACAGGAGTCATGGAGTCATCACAGGAGTCATGGAGTCATGGAGTCATGGAGTCAGTCAGGAGTCAGGAGTCATGGAGTCATACAGGAGTCATGGAGTCATCACAGGAGTCATGAGTCATCACAGGAGTCATGGAGTCATACAGGAGTCATGGAGTCATGAGCAGGAGTCATGGAGTCATACAGGAGTCATGAGTCATCACAGGAGTCATGGAGTCATAGTCAGGAGTCATGGAGTCATGGAGTCATGGAGTCATGGAGTCATGAGTCAGGAGTCATGGAGTCATGGAGTCATGGAGTCATGGAGTCAGGAGTCATGGAGTCAGGAGTCATGGAGTCAGGAGTCAGGAGTCATGGAGTCATGGAGTCAGGAGTCATGGAGTCAGGAGTCAGGAGTCAGGAGTCATGGAGTCATGGAGTCATGGAGTCAGGAGTCAGGAGTCATGGAGTCATGGAGTCATGGAGTCATGGAGTCAGTAAGGAGTCATGGAGTAGCAGAGTCAGGAGTCAGGTATGGAGTCATGGAGTCATGGAGTCACAGGAGTCATGGAGTCATGGAGTCATGGAGTCAGGAGTCATGGAGTCATGGAGTCATGGAGTCATGGAGTCATGGAGTCATGGAGTCATGGAGTCATGGAGTCATGGAGTCATGGAGTCATGGAGTCAGGAGTCAGAGTCATGGAGTCAGGAGTCAGGAGTCATGGAGTCATGGAGTCATGGAGTCATGAGTCATGGAGTCATGGAGTCATGGAGTCATGGAGTCAGGAGTCATGAGTCATGAGTCATGAGTCATGAGTCACTCACGCTCTCTTGTGTCTTCAGCGGCACCTTCTCTCCAGTGTTGGCAGCTTTTCTCCTGCGAACACAAACACTCTTGTCATTGATGAAAGTGTCTTGTAGAGTCTGATGCTGCGTCACATACCTGCGAGCCAAGATGGCGCTCATCTCACCCATGAGTCCTCCTCCCCTCCACCTCCTCCACCTCCTCCTCCTCCTCCACTTCCAGCCGAGGAGCTGCTGTTACGGTTGGAGTCGCCTTTAGAACCTGCGTCCTCCTGCTGATGCAGCAAAACACACAACATTACAACCAACAACAAACTTCATTAGTTGATATAAAACATTCACTTCTTCAGTTGTTCAGAGACTTCGTTCACACAGAAGATACAATAGAAACAAAAACAAACTCATAATAAAGTGATTACAATTGAATACAAGATATCAACACGTTTAATTATTGCACAGGAAGAATGAGGTGGTGACTGAGGACGAGAGGATACAGTGAGTCCAGCAGCTTTTAAAGCTGATTTTGGACATATTTTGGTTTGAAAACAAATGAAAGTAGTTACGACTTCATCAAGAGTCATGTGGTCTGAAAATACTACAACACCAGAGTCAAGTACTGGACAATACTACACATATATACTTGTTACTACACTATCACAACACCAGAATCAAGTACTGGACAATACTACACATATATACTTGTTACTACACTATCACAACACCAGAGTCAAGTACTGGACAATACTACACATATATACTTGTTACTACACTATCACAACACCAGAGTCAAGTACTGGACAATACTACACATATATACTTGTTACTACACTATCACAACACCAGAGTCAAGTACTGGACAATACTACACATATATACTTGTTACTACACTATAACAACACCAGTGTCAAGTACTGGACAATACTACACATATATACTGTACACTAACACCAGATTAAATTACTGGACAATACTACACATGTATACTTGTTACTACACTATAACAACACCAGTGTCAAGTACTGGACAATACTACACATATATACTTGTTACTACACTATCACAACACCAGAGTCAAGTACTGGACAATACTACACATATATACTTGTTACTACACTATCACAACACCAGAGTCAAGTACTGGACAATACTACACATATATACTTGTTACTACACTATCACAACACCAGAGTCTAGTACTGGACAATACTACACATATATACTTGTTACTACACTATCACAACACCAGAGTCAAGTACTGGACAATACTATACATATATACTTGTTACTACACTATCACAACACCAGAGTCAAGTACTGGACAATACTACACATATATACTTGTTACTACACTATCACAACACCAGAGTTTGACCAAGTATGACGAGTCTGGCAAATATTCCACAGGTTTACGACTGAGAGTGAATCATTAAACCACGTCTGCTTCATGCTTACTTTGGATACTTTGCGCAGCTTAGCCGCCGCTAGCGCTGCAGCCAAGCCGCCAGCTCCTCCTCCTCCTCCTCCTCCTCCTCCAGATCCTCCTCCACCACCAGCACAGATGTCTTCCGAGGGCAGGGGCGGGGCCGGGGGAGGTCCTGCGGGAGGAGGTCCGGGAGGGGGAGGGATGCCTGAGCCTGCTGCAGGTCCACCGAGGGGAGGAGGAGGACCAGGGGGTGGAGGGGGAGCAGGTGGAGGGGGAGGACCACAACCACCAGGGGGCAACGGTGGCGGAGCAGTGACTGCAAACGTAAAGGAAGTATTAGTCGCAGTAATCCTACATCACACAGCAGTGTTTTGATTTAGACGTATTGAAACATTTGACTGTAAACGTTTGTAAAACATGTATAAAATACAGAAAAGAGAAAGAAAAATAAATCAAATAAAGGCAAATAAAAAGAAAACAACAAACAAAACACTGTTTTTTTGGAAAAGGAGTAGAAAGAAGTAAACAAAACCTTGAGAAAGGAATACATAACATACATAAATATTTGTGGTATAATAACATATAATAATATTATGATATAGTATATGCATGAGTTGAGAAAATACTATATAATACCCATTTACTATATAAAAATATACACATAAAAACTGCAGTATTATCCCTCTACACATAAAGTAATTGAATTGCAATATAACACTATTATTTACTAGATTGATCTTAGTTCTCACACACAGATCTTATATATACAATTACCCATGAAAATATTCTTGTACAAAGTACTTTTCATTTACCTGCTGCCGCTTGTCTTTCTCTCTCTTGTCTTTCTCTCTCCATCCGCTCTTGTTTCTCTCTTTCCTGTCGTTCTCTCTCCTGCTGCTCCAGCCTGTAGAACATTTGAAAAATAAATGTTATCATAGTTTAGTCCAAAAGTAGGTGAAATAAATGAAAAGGAAAACACTTGAATCGATCAATAATCAATCACAATAATCTCATTACATTTGATCATTCTATATCAGAACAAACATTCATTGGATGTAAACCATGGGTTATGGTTATGGTTATGGTTAGGGTCCATCACAGACCACAGATCGAACCAAAGACTCTCATCTGGAAACATCTGACACACGACTCGACTCAAAATCATCAGTTTGTCGTGAACTAAGACGAGCCCAGGAGAGCAGAGGTTGTTGGATCACATCCTAAAGCTGGAAGCACGATTCCGTTCATGCACGCAGACAGTGAAAGTGTAATTAATGTGGACCAGCGACTACATCTGTGCTGGATTTCAAAGGTTTTACTCACTAAGCCAGCACATGTTTACTAGCGATCACCCAGTGATTTGATGGACAGCTGCTCCGACCAATCACAGCCTCGCACAAATGTGTCACATATTACCTTTTAGTCCAAATGGGATTAAAAGGTCGGAGGTAAGTGTGCGCATGTGTGTGCATGTGTGCGCATGTGTGCGCATGTGTGTGCATGTGTGCGCATGTGTGTCGCTGAAGGAGCAGATCAATGGGCGGAGAGAAGGTGCTGCGCTCCAATGTGTCATCTTTGCTGTCTGTTTAACCTTTGACCTGCAGGGGCCACTCTGGGTTTAGCCGTGTCAGACTAATGCCAGCAAATCCTCCATGTATGCGTGAAGCAAAACTGCCAACTGGACCACAGCGAGGCCGAGAGGCTCTGTCTTTTTTGGACTATTATGCAACGATGAGATTTAGCCAGAGTTTAATCAAAGTGACGACGGGCTCGTGCACACATGAGCGCACGAGACGGCGTGAAACAGAAGAAGAGATGGTCCGATCATAAGATCTTTGTTCTGGTTTCTACCTTCGCTGTTGTTCGATCTCTTCGGCAGACGGTCCATTGGATGCTGGACGAGGAAGTGTTGCGTAGCCTATGAACACATGGTTATCACACGGTTAACAAAAGATACATTTGTCAAGTTATTCCTGGCAATAAAATGAAGATGCAATAGAGAGACAGAGAGAGAGTTTATCAAATTGTTTTTTAAAGCATTTCAATCATTATTTTGAATTGATTTCAATTATTTGTATTTTTTAATAACATAATTGAAAATACTTTAAAAAATGAATAATTTTCTTTATATGCTTGCAGTTTGATATTTACAATAACTCAAAAATATATTTTTCTGAATTATATGAAGTATTTTTCATTCACAGTCTTTAAAATATAATGTGAAAATGTTTCTAGTTGAATATAAACTAGTTCCACCAGACGATACCAAAGAAGCACCAAGAGCTACTGATCGTGTTCTTTGATCAATGTCACATAGTAAGTAATTTTTATTTGTATAACACTTTTCCAGACCAGGGTCACAAAGCGCTTAAACAATCAAAACAATATTCAATAAAGTATATACTTTAAAGATCAAGATAATACTGAGAACACAACAGGAGTTCCAGAAAATCAAGGAAAAGCCTGAACATGACCGTCTGTGTGTTGCATGATTGGCTGAAAATTCAACAACGTAATTAGTTGAGATTATTCAAATAAATAATGAGATGCTTAATAACGAAAATTTAATTGTTCAATATTCTGATGCCACTGATGCACTTCATCATCTGTGAAGATGCAACAAATGATCACAAAACTATCGATCATTGAAGCATGAAACAAACATGACCTCGTGTTTAAACTGTCGTAGGGTCTCGTACCTGCGTCCGCCATGGAGTTAAGGACGTCCAGAGCATGTTGCATTCCGCTGGCGAACAGCGTGGCGTCCTCTTTGCTGCCGAAGTTGAGCCCCCACACCTGCCGGGCGTCTCTCCACTGGTGGAAGTTGGGCGTGGCCTGGTTGTACTTTAATCCTCTCACTATGGGGCAGTTGATGACCACCTGAGGAGAGATCAGGCACGTTTGTTCAACTCTTTTCAAAGATGGGATCGTCGTCTGAAAACAAATGAACAGTAGGGCTGCACGATATATCAGAAAAACATGTATATCACGATATACAAAAGAAAACATGTGATCATTTATCATTTTTTATTGTTTAAATAAAACATTTCTTAAATGATCACTTCGGCCAATCAGTGTCACGTTCTGTAAAGTTGTCAATTTGTACTTCTATGTCTCGTTGTTGTTTACGTCTCCGTCCGTCTGTGAACTGTGCAGCTTGTTAGACTCGGTTGCTATGGTGACGCGTCTTGGCTCAGTATATAAACAGAAGTAAAACCAACTTATGATCTAGTCAAACACTAGTGATCCAGTGAAGTAATACTAACTTATGATCTAGTCAAACACTAGTGATCCAGTGAAGTAATACTAACTTATGATCTAGTCAAACACTAGTGATCCACTGAAGTAATACTAACTTATGATCTAGTCAAACACTAGTGATCCAGTGAAGTAATACTAACTTATGATCTAGTCAAACACTAGTGATCCAGTGAAGTAATACTAACTTATGATCTAGTCAAACACTAGTGATCCAGTGAAGTAATACTAACTTATGATCTAGTCAAACACTAGTGATCCAGTGAAGTAATACTAACTTATGATCTAGTCAAACACTAGTGATCCAGTCACTCGTCTCTTTCAACCTCCTTTGTTAAAGCAACATATTGTAAGAACTTTTCATCTCGTCTCAGTTGTTTTTGTAGAAGATCGTGAACTTCCAAACAAACCTGTCCGTCTTCACCGTATGCTAACGAGCTAAGTTGTTTATGTTTAAAGCGTTGTTTATAAAGTGTTATGTGTGCGTGTACAAGGAGGTGGATTTATTATTGATTTGGTGATATCGCGACGGGCCGGCGGCTCCTCTCTGATGTCGCTCATGTTTGTGGGAAACCGATGCAAGACCTCAAAACTGAAGTGATATTTTTCTACGATCACGTCAGCACAGAAATAAACGAAAAGGGGAAATATCGCCTTGTTTTCCTTCTCTAAAAACCTGGACCTCCACAACAGTACTAGAGGCTCAGTTTTTAGGTGAAAGAAAAAAAACATCGCACATATTTCCAATAGCGTGCAGACCTAAAATGATCAGTAAAACACTTAACAAAAAATAGAGAATTTCCAACTTGAAGGCTCGACACGTGAATGAAAATATAGATCCGGCTCTTTTACTTCCCAGTTGTTAGAGGAAAGTCAATACACTCTGACAAACAGGATAATAAAATCACTTCTGCATCAACTTCTACACCAGGACTGATGATCCAGAGGGCAGCTGCACAAACAGGAGTGACACCTATAATAATATAAGAATAATAATAATAAAGAACGCAAACACATGTGGAGCCTCTTTTAACATCCATAAAAATTGAAACATTAAGCTTCAATTTACAGATGATCGTTCAAATGGGAACATATTAGTGCCTTTGAGAAACAAAGGAGGGATGATTCTTTTATTATTTTTACAATTAGTGAAAAGATGAGATGCTCATCAAAGACATTTGTTCTTCAAGGAAGACCTGGATCGAAGAAACCTGTTGGTTTAAACCTGATCAAAGGATGTTTAGCACAAGAGTTCACGTGTCTGTGCTTTTATTAGAAACGACTGTCTGAACACATTCTCATGAAAGCCTCTTAGCATGAACAAAAGAACAAGTATGGACCTCAGAAGGAGGTCAATAATATACACAACTCTAAAGTGTAAACATTTGTACATCATAAGTCAGGCTTGTCCAGTGTCAAGGCCATTTCAACCCCTCGGTGAGGATTTATATAACCTTGTTGTCAGTTTTTCACCAAACACTGACACAGTAAATATATGTTAACTGAGAGTCAAACATTTCCTTTGAATGTCAAATATCTTTAATGTGTGTTTTTTCCCATTTCAACCAATTGTGATGATTATTTGAAAATATCTTTATGGAAAGTGCCAGTTTTACTTTTATTGGTTTCTCACTTTATTTACAAATACATTTACATGAGGACAAACAACAACAATTACTTAAATAAAATATAATACATTACAACTAATGGATAGATAAATCCATATTAGACAACTCCACTCTTTGTTAAGTTGGCAGCTGTGCACCCCATAGTTTAACAACATTTAATAAAGGTTTAAACATTTCTTTAACCTCCTTTTAACCCCTGTGTTATCTCAGGGTCAAGGTGACCCAAAGGCCCTGAAAACAAATGTTTTGTGGTATCCCTTGTGTTGTCTCAGGGTCAAAGTGAACGACCTCCCTGGCTTTCATAAATGCATATGCAGTGGTGGAGGTCGTTCTCCATGACCCAGACAACACAAGGGATACAGCAAACATTTGTTTTCAGGCCTTTGGGTCACCTTGACCCCGAGATAACACTGCGATAATAAGAGTGTAAGAGTGTAAATTAATGAAATAATGAATAACACTGATGTTTTTTTTCAGTCCAACTCAACATGTCATTTCTTTTTCATACATTTACAATCAATTTATTTCCTTTAGCACCAGGAGTCCAAAGATCTGAACCTTTGCAGTACCTGAACCAGTACCTTTGTAATCCCGGTTACTGGTTCAAGTTAAAATGACTTTCTGTTAGAAACATCTGAATAAGATCAATCTTGTTTGGTTGTGTTAATGTGCATCTATTCAGTGAAGAAAACGACTGGACTTTGGACGTCATAAATAATGTTTTCTCTCCACACACTGTCAGACATCGCTATCCATCCTTTCTTTTTATGTGCCATTGTCCAAAAACCTTCTTCCTAATGGACTTCCTTAAAACGTTCGCTACGATTAGACTCTTCCCCAATTTGTCACAGGAAACAAGTGCGTGGTCGGGGTATCTCACAGGAAACGACCACTTACGAGCGCTCTCTGGGGAACTCTGGGGAACTCTGGGGAACTCTGAGGAACTCTGAGGACATCCAGACCCGTGGGCAGTGAGTGAGCCGTCGATGGTGTCGCCTGCTTCCTGGTGATTCGCCACATTCACAGACGGATCATCTGACGAGTCACTCTTTGCTCAGAGAAATAAAACAAGTCTAAGCGCTCGATACGTTGCTCAGAGATAATGAAACACGACTGTCTGTGTTGATTCTGTGGATCGCAGTCGGTCAGATGAGGTTTTTATTATCAATCGAGGGATTCTTGCATCATCTGGATTCTGCTCCGGTCTTGAATTCAACTCGTGACACAAGATGATCCGTTAGGACATTTCTCATCCAAACTGAATCCAACTTGGAGTCGTTTTTAAATGACACTCTTGAAGAGTTTGTTTTAGGGCCAAACCAATAGTGAAAACAATCAAATTGCGATTATTTTCCCAAATATTGCAATTATTTTTTCAATGTCCTCTTTTTTATGCATTTCTTCTCTAATACAAGAAATGATTAACAATTTACAATAAAATGTCTTTCTTTGTGATGGTTTAGATAAAGTTATTAAGCGATTTTTAGATAAAAGTAAAATTAAGCATACTTAAAGTTTATAAAATTACTTTAATTACACTTCGTAAAAAGACATATTTATATATATATATAATAATAATAAAAAACAATGTCCTGAAGGAGACCTCCAGGGGGATCTATAAAGTTTATCCATCCATAATAAATTCACTGCAAATGCTTTAAAAACTCCTGCCAAACGTGTTAAATGTGATGTAAACACTTGTGTTTATGAGTCGGTAATAAATCACACAAAAGTGCAGCGTAAAGAAAAGTGAAAACACTGATCTTCGAGCACAGTCTTACACGGTTGTTACTCCGTCACATACAAATGCATGTCTTGTCATACATTATAATTTACACAATTTGAATTGTGTGATTTTACAGGGTAACAAACTTAGCACACACACACAACACACACACAGATGACACTAGAAAACGTCTCCATTCAAATTTACGAACCGATGTGAGGATGTTAACGTGTAAAAAACCCGCTGTAGTGTGATTTTAGATGCGCTCGGCGCCGCTCTTAAGTCACGTGACTCTATGGCGGCTTGAAATGAAATGAATATAAGATTAAATAAAATAGAAACCTTTGCGATATAATAATCACATATTTTTCATAACTCGATTATATCGCAAATGTGATCAATCGTTCCGCCCTAGTTTGTTTATTCATTCATTTGTTGTGCTACTTAAAATACATACATGTATAGCATTGATCAGTAAATAAGTAAGTATTATATATTTGTATAGCGCTTTTCTGGACCAGGGTCACGAAGCGTCATCACACCAGTGGCCAAATCACAGCACGAATGTATTTTCACAAAACTGTGATTAACTGCATGTACGAGTCTGATGGAGATATTTTTAAGAGGCTGCTCCTTATCAAACACTGACATCTTCATAAGTCAAAATATCAACATAATCGTCCATCTACTTTGATTTAAGACAATCATGCGGCACATAGAGTCAAGTGTCGGAGTTTAAAATGTGTGGAATAGATCATTTTAAGTCAAGTGGACCCGATTATTGACTGCACTGAGTTCTTGTTCCCTCTTCTTCCTCCCAATAGTCGGCAAATCACACAGTCTGGTTCTACTTGAGGTTTCTGCCTGTTAAACGTTTCTCCCTTGCCACTGTTTTTTTTAAACTCTAAAGTGTCTTGAGATAACTCTTATAATTCTACACCCTGATTCTCCATATGAAGTCTTTTGTTGCTCAGATAATATCCTTCATCTTTGAATGCTTGAATAATAAATGAGCCTCAAAGCAACAAATAAAAACCCGCGAGGACGAGCGACTCACCTGCTGGTCTGTTTGCATCTTGCGTCCGACTATCCTGAAGGCGTTGGTGGTGGGATTGTGATAGATCTGGACTCTGCTGAAAACCTGGGCTCCAGCACCTGCCGGGAGCCACTTCTTGTTGCCGTCATCATAGGTCATCACCGTGGCCCGAGCCTGGCAAATACTGGACTCACTGCGAGAGAAGAATATGGTATTTAATATGGTTGGTACAGACGGGAATGTACATCAAACACAAATATATTTTATGGTATTTCTGGCCAAGTATACTGCAGGTCCGTTTCATCTACTCCATGAATAAATAACATTCATCCTTTTCCTACATTTCTACTCATTTGAAGGTTTCTCAACACAACAAAACTTCTTATCTCGCCGACACTTTAAAAGCTTTTACCTGGAGAAACACGAGTTGGCTTTTATTATGAAGTCGCGACAGGTCAGCGACGGCTAAATTTAGTGCTAAGCATTTTCATAATGGTGCGAGAGAAAGTGCAGCACATTAAAGACCAGGGATGATGGAAGAGTATTTACAAGAAACACACCTTTGACTCTTTCACCGAGTCAGAGGCACTTGAAATAATGATTCAGTTACTAAGTCTGAAGTGAAATAAGTATTGTGTATTTAATACTTTGATGGCTTCACCTCATTTGTTTTAGACACACAGATGTGCACAGAAACAACCAACAAATGTAATAGAAATATAGATGAAATAAACTACAAAAATCTTGTTTCTTATGAACCTTAATAATGTCTGGAATTCCAAAGTTCATGTGGTTCTATTCAGACAAGAACAGGAAGAGGAATATTTGTAAGAAACAAAATAATCCAACAAACAAGATATAATCGACATTTTGTGTTAAATAATGTGTATAGTTTCACTGAAACTCACTGACCACTGACTTCGAATGAAAGCCTGAATACAGATCGTTCATCTCAGACCCTCAGTCTCTACTGTCTCTATTGTTCGGAGACAGACGTTCCGTTGAAAGAACCTTTCACGCCTGCTTGATCGATGTGGTCGAGGCAGATGTTGGTGTAAAAATACATGCGGTGAAATGAGTCACACTTGATCAGTTAAGACTCATCTTACATGTAAATAAGTAATATTTCTAGAGAGCTTTTCTAGAACAGGGTCACAAAGCGCTTGAACAATCAAAACAATACCCGATAAAATATATACTTAAAAGGTAAAGATAAAACTGAGACAAACACAGGGGTCTCAGAAAATCAAGGGAAATCCTGCACGAATAAAAGTGTCTTGAGATGTTTCTTGCAGGAGTCGGTAGACTCCATTCATGTTTTATTATTACAGCCAAGACAGTGTTGACTCTATTCGCACTTCTATTCGCACTGAAACAAAGGAGAACTCTAGAATGCGTTTCTGAAACGTCAAAATGCAGGCGCTGAAGCTGGTGTAGACGCCGTTCAAGGATGTAATCCACGAGCCACAGATGGACTCTCAAAAAACTACATTCAACAGTTTGGATTAATCTGTGATTATGTTCACCCCTGGGCTTAGCATCAGATAATTAGATCTGAAACTTGCGTGTTTGGAATCTCTGCCCGGATTGAAACACAACTTAACATAAACAGGATGTGAAAACCTCATGGAAAAAAAAAGGCTAATTTTTACGCCAACAAAACTGAGTCACGTTCAGGAGAAAAGTAGTTTGATCCGAAACCAGTTGCCAGCGAAAGAACAAAGAAGACCAACAAAGACAGGAAGTTGTGCAGAGCTCTGGAATCCTTCATAGACTTTATTTGGGGTAGAAAGTCTGGACATGAACAACATTTATAGACGGACATAAACCTGCACACAGGTTGTTTATTCTGTGAGACAGACGTCGTAGAATCCAAGAGAGAACAGGCTCAGAAGATTACAAATATAATTAAAGGTAGATGGTCCTCAACTTAAATACCCCCCTTAAACCACTAATCCTTCCCCCCCCCCCCCGATCTGTCTCCTTTACGATAGCATCTAATTCTTCCTGTGACACCGAACCAGAACCACAGCCCACTTCCTGTTGCCATCACTGCCTTAAAAGGCTTCATTTGTGGCAGTCGCCAAAAATCCTTTCATGAAGAACTCATCATGGAAGTCTCTGGTAAACTCATCAAATACATCCTGAAAGATGTCAGGCATTAAAGGCAAAGGTGGAAACAAAACAAACACCTGTTGTTGAGGAATCTAAAACTATGGTAACCATTTTAAGAATTGCCACACATCTTGGTTAGGTGACATTTGACTTGCAGAAAAGAACAAAAGGAAGTGTGTAACATTTGAAATGGTGATGCATGAAACCGAGTTGAGGTGAGGCAGACTCGAGTGATAAACAATAATATTCACCTTCATTCGAGTCCTGAAGTGAAGAAAGATCAGCTTGTGTACATGTTTGCAGACTAGGACAATAGATATCTTACAAAAGCATCAACCACATTTAAGGATATTCGTCATGAAAGAGAGAACAAATGAGCTCTTCACTTTCATTTGTAGAATGTTTTAAATTTAAAATAGTCTGTGTGGAAATGGATCATATCTATCAAGTTGTTCCATTAAACGTTCTGCCGTTTGTTTCTAATTAAAGTTATTTTATAACAACATTTGATGTTCAGGTGTTGAAGTTCAAATTGTCTTGCTCTTGTCGTCTCTGCTGCATCTTGACTTTTATCAAAGGATTCCAGGGTCAGTGGAATGACCTTGTCAGGGTCAGTGGAATGACCTTGTCAGGGTCAGTGGAATGACCTTGTCAGGGTAGGTGGAATGACCTTGTCAGGGTAGGTGGAATGACCTTGTCAGGGTCAGTGGAATGACCTTGTCAGGGTCAGTGGAATGACCTTGTCAGGGTAGGTGGAATGACCTTCTCAGGGTCAGTGGAATGACCTTGTCAGGGTCAGTGGAATGACCTTGTCAGGGTAGGTGGTTCCATACAAGTATCGTGTCACTCACTAAAGTGCAGAAGCACCGATTCAAGATTCATTTTATTACGTTTGCATGTAAAAGTGTTTTCTTAGCACTCAATTAATGATAAATATCCCAGGATTAACCAAATATACGTTAATGGAAGTGAGATGTTAATGAAGACCTATGGAAGTATATAAGAGAAGATCAGTGTCGTCATCATTTTAAAACTTTGATTTAAGCATTTATTTAGATTTAATTTTTGTCCTATATTGATAGGTTATTTCTTTATTTTTCAATTATATAATTACAAGATTTAAATACTTCCGACTTAGCTACAACAAGTGACATCACTTCAGTCCAAGAATGAGAAATACTGCAGCACTTCCTGGTCTGATGAGCATCAGCCATATGGTTGATTTGCAGCGAAGGCTTCTGGGAACTGGGAGGGGACAGAGACTCGGACCTGGAAATGGATGCATATTTAATGGCAGAGAAAGTGATGGCGAAGATGTGGGACTGAGAGTCGAGCAGCTGCATAATTGATGGTCGTGCAGACACCGAGACTCTAAGAGCTTCACGTAGATAAAGACCAGGACGAGTACACACCTGTCCACACCTGTCCACACCTGTCCACGTGTTGACCTTTGTGCCCCGGCTGCACAGGTCTGAAGAAATGCAGCCCGACAGCCTCTTCCACACCTCCGTCCAGATCCAAGACCACCACCGGTCGGTGAGGAGGGACTCGGCCAACTGACCAGCCAAGTTAGGAGCTTTGCACCAGAAATAGGTCAGAGGCCGACGCTCTGCTCCAGACTTAAGTCGACGAACTTTTAACTCCTCGAGCTCCTGATACTGCAGACGTGAGTCCATGTTGTGAGTCCTACCAAGTCCAAGAGCAGCTATGTTTACACCCTAGAGTGGCTCGTGATGGATCAAGATTCTATCTAGTTTAGTACAATCAAAGAATACTTTAAACTCTCCTGGAACTACACAGCAGAAGTTATATCAACAGTTACATCACTCACAAGAATGTCCCGCTCACTTGTTACTACACTATCACAACACCAGAGTCAAGTACTGGACAATACTACACATATATACTTGTTACTACACTATCAAAACACTAGAGTCAAGTACAGGACAATACTACACATATATACTTGTTACTACACTATCACAACACCAGAGTCAAGTACTGGACAATACTACACATATATACCTTTTTTCTACCCTTTCAAAACACTAGAGTCAAGTACAGGACAATACTACACATATATACTTGTTACTACACTATCACAACACCAGAGTCAAGTACTGGACAATACTACACATATATACTTGTTACTACACTATCACAACACTAGAGTCAAGTACTGGACAATACTACACATATATCTATTGTTACTACACTATCACAACACCAGAGTCAAGTACTGGACAATACTACACATATATACTTGTTACTACACTATCACAACACCAGAGTCAAGTACTGGACAATACTACACATATATACTTGTTACTACACTACCACAACATCAGTGTCAAGTACTGGACAATACTACACATATATACTTGTTACAGATATATGTAAACAAACCTCTTAACTTCTCCGTTGATAAAATGTAGTTTATAAAAGATTGCGATTTAATTAAAAGCAGTGAATGTAACTATATAAACAGTTTGTTACAATGTTTTTTGCTTTTATTTTAACAATGGCTTCATCAATTTATCTTAACAATTACAAAGAAGTAGATTTTATTGTGATATGAATTATTTGTATTAGAGAAATGAAAAGGACATTGAAAAATAGTTGTGCGATAAAAAAAAAATCGCACTATTTAATAACAATATCATGGAAAAATAATCACATTAGATTATTTCACATAATCTAAAAATATAAACTATAGTGAAAATGTTCCCATGTTAGTTGACACAAGTGGAAATACACTTTGATGGTTGGTATCTTTGATTACTGCTAAAAGAAACTGCTACAATTAATCAACCAACGACACTTTTTCTCTCGGAAGTAGTTGTACAAAATGTAAACATGCAAAAAGTAACAAACAAAAGTGTAAAGAAGGCTTTATAAACTTTGTATCCTTGATTATGTTGATGTATTATGTTTACACTTAAAGCATTAACAAAAAACAAACAGTATTTTGAAAAGTTACAGAGAAAACAATAAAACAGTTAGAGTGTTATGGTTCCATTATGAAGATATATTTAACATACATTAAACAAGAGTGAACAAGTGTCCAACAGGTCACAGCACGACGGGGTCACTTGCACTCTCACACATGTCTGTATAAGGCTCTGATCTCTGGGCAAGTCCATTCAGGTCCGGTGGCTTCACCTCCTCAGCAGCTGAACCGCCCATCGGCAGCATCGCCTCCAGTTAAAGAGGAAGCTCAGAACTTCGATAGCATTTATTTTAGTCTCCAATTCCTCCTCGCCGTCCCCAGAGAGTGGTCGGGTCGAGAAAAAGACCTGCCTAGTCAGAGTTATTCTGGGCGGCCGGAGGAATAACTCTCTGTGGGTGGATATCAGAGGGTGCAGCCAGACTCAATAAGACGCTGATTCACACGACTTCAAGATAAGGAGGGAGACATGTTTGGATTAGTAACACTCTGAACAAAGAACTTGACTGTGTTCATCAACAAGTGTCTAAACCAAACCACTTCTCCTCTCTTTTCACACCTTTTCAAATCACAGCGTATTTTTGGCTCCGAGAGCAAACAGAAGAACCGACAGGACGTGCGAACATTACAAGACTGTCACTTGTACAGAAAGAAGAAGTCCATCTTATCTCATCACCACAGACAAGAAGCAAGAAACAAGAGAGAGTTCTTTGAACAAAGCATAAAATATAAGAGCAGAAATAAAGGAACTTCCGTTCTCTTGTGGAAGTGGTTGAATCTTCTGATGCCGAGTTTAGAAAAGATGCAGGAAAAACATGGTGACATTTGTGGTTTAGATGTAAACATCACTGTCACTCAAACGTTCTTTTGCAAATGGAAATTATGTTTCATTCATTTTCTTTGGTAAGAAAACAGCTTGTATTAGAAATTTACCAAAGATGAAAAATATGTTGTATACGTGTAATTTTATTTTTGTAATAATAGATCATGTTAAAGTGATCTATGAAAAAAAAGTATCATTCAGGAACTGGTATTGTAGTATTCGAAGGTATCTTTATAGAAGAATTTCAATACATATACTATGTGATCCCTCTTCAATTTTAGATGAAATATATATATATATATATCGGTCGTCTGTTTCAGGGACAGATGATTGTCCTACTCTGATCAAATGCACAGCTACTCTTTGCTATAGTGTTTTCTTAAAGTCTTAAAACATTAATTTGTTTTGAAACTTTACACATTGAGTGCAATATTCAAGGAACATCTACAGAATCGATCCTGAGAAGAACATCAACCACTAAAGTGCATCAGTTGAGCTAAAGAGCTGTAACACAAGCATCTGATTGTATTTGTTTTATTTCAATGTAAAGTTTATTGTCTTATAAATTGGGACAGAAAAATGACTTTTGTATAATTATTGTTGTGTGACCAAAAAGAAATGATGGCACAAAAGAGCAGGTTCATAGTTCAAGGGTGAGATACTGAACCTAGATAAAAGTTAAAAACCGTACTTTAAGTCCGAGTTAGAGACGCCAGATCTCGTGAGAAATGTTTTCATTTTTCACCGCGACGCCTCAAAAGATGAAGTGAGACAACAACAAAAATACCAAATTACAAAAACAGCAGATGCAGACAGAAGTGAGATGAGGAAGAACATCAGCAGGTTTCAGAACCCACACCTTATCTTCACCGTCGACTACTCACTGGAAATTAATGTTTAAGAAAATGGTTACACAAAACACAGCCGCCCACAACAAAACCTGGCATAACATGTTGAATAATTGAGTCACTGTTAACATCCCATTAAATCAGCAGTTTGATTATTAAAGAATATAAAGAAGATTACATTCTTAGACTCAGTTTTTTCTTCCATGTTTTTGGACGAGACCAAACTTATTTTGCTACACAATCTTCTACTTTTCCACCTCACAGGTTTGAGCACGCTTCACACACTCTCAGACACACTGGCTGCAGGCGACTTCTTTCTGCGTTCACTCGTTCCTTCTCTGTTCATTCGCACAATCACATCTTCAGCCTCAGACTTCTCATCGTATCCTGCGAGCTGACTCATCGTCTGGCTCCGAGGAGACTATTTTTTCATGTGGTAGGACGACCGAAGACCACTTTCTGTGTCATCGCTCACACAACTGTGTGTGTGTACGTGTACGTGTGTGTGTGTGTGTGTGTGGAGAGGGAGGGCACGACTGGCACACACTCGATGCCCATATTAGGAGCCGTTTCACCTCCGTCTTCCTCACTGAGCTCAATTCCTTTTACAGGTCGGAGCACATACTCCAGGAGAGCGAGCAGGGAAGTAAACTAAGCTGCCCCAACATGTACACAATTCTCTTTAAACCAGCAGTTTTTACTTCTTTGAAAAAAAACAACACAAAAGTAACAGGAAAAGCAACACCTAGATCACACTTCCTGCTAATGTCACCCTCAAAATGAATGTTTTCAAACAGATGAAGTGATCGGAGCAGAGAGAAAAAAAAGGAAAAACCAAAACTTAACACAACTCGCCTTAACGTGCAGCACAAGTGATCCATAGTCTGTAAAAACAGATAAATTCTAGAAATATTATAATATAGTTTGGTGATGATCAAAATATACATTACCACAGTTTTCAGATCCTGCCTCAATAATATGTATTTATGATCCATTAAAATGATGATTTAAAGAGTTTCTTACAAGCCATCGTTGTTGACTCTCCTTCAAAGACGTCACAGGCTGAACATGTTCTTATGAATCATCCTGATGTTTAGTCTGAGAAAAGTTCACTTGCTGAGCAGAGAAATATTTAAGAAGAACTCGAACTAATATTTGGGGATGTTGGTCACAACCCTTCAATTTATCAGCATGAATGGACACAAACATTTGGACATAAATATTTCCACTTGAGTTTAAAATGCCAAAGATGTTGTTTTTGCCAAGATATATTATTTGTAATGGATAACTTTGCTCAGATCTGAATCTTTACATTTAAAGAACCTGGATGTGTTTGTTCCATCATTAACATCACAGAAGCTTTATTTTATACTTAAATTAACCTTTCATTGAGACTAAATTGATATATAACTTCATATAAACTACAATAAATACAGAATTGTTATAAATTGTGTCTAAATCTCCAACATCTATAGAGTTAAACATTTTTAAAGTGTAAATATGACATTCTATAACTGGGTTTATGTTTGTATCGTTACTATATCACCATAAACAGTTATATTTTGCCCACATGGACGAGCGAAGATACCGACTCAGCAGAATCTCTTTCTGCTCCCAGTTCAGTTTCTCTAGAGTGCTGGTGACTTTTTACATTTCTCGGACTCTACAAGAACCTTTGCATGAATTCAGTTTTTTCATTTTCTACCGACGTGGTTGAAGTCTATCCCAGCTACATGGGGTGAGAGGCAGGGGACACCCTGAACAGATCACCAGCAGGACACAAAGAGAAATCCAATGAACAGCCAGTCACAAACCTATGGATACATTTGAATGGTTCAATATTCTGTGTATGTTTTAGACTGTGGGAGGAAACCAGAGTACCCCGAGTAAACCCATGCAAGCATGAGAGAACGTAAAGTTTTGAAAGATCTTTTCTCCACAGGAAACTATGGCTGGAAACATTGAACAGTTGCTACTGAACCTGTATTTTTGCTGGATTAGAAAACGTGACGCAGACGATCGTGGGTCAGTTCTTGTTCCAACAGTGTTTACAAGCACAAGTGCATCCTCGCTCGCTCCATCAGAACCAGACGCTCAAGAGTCCGACGGACGGGAATTAAGACGTCGAACACCATAAATGAGAATTTATATCCACTGGTACATTACGCTCCATTAAGCGAGTGCTGGTCAACCAAATGCATTTGTGCGGCCATTAGTCGTGCTGAACACACAAAACACCGTCACGAGCTTTGGTTTCACTGCGATGATGCACACTCGCTGTCCATCAGGCGGGTGATGTCACTCCTTCCAGAGCCTCCAGACCACTTTATGTTTGGTCGTGTTGTTGCACCGGCTGTAAGTCTCCCTCAGATGTCGTCTTAAAAGCTAAATTGGACGCCATGCTTCACGTGGGACCCATAAAGGTTTATCTGGTTCCATCTTTGGAGGATAGTGAGTCGCTATAAAACGTGTTTGATGACGGACGACCCGACGGCATCAGATTCCATACGCAGTAGATTTATATTCCTCATTTAATAAAGACTAATGCGTTTTAATCCGCAGGATTAGCCAAGAACCACAATCTAGTTACGTCATAATGATTTTCCATAGAATTTAACTATCCAAGCCACAGTCGGCGGCGAGTCTGTAAACCAAGACGACGTGAATCACTGGTTCTCAGGTCGGTCGGACTCATGGGTTCCTCCTCGTACAAGAGAAATAAAACATTTAACGTGCGTTAAAATAAGGTTACATGTATCTTAACCTGACTGTTCAAATTTGACGGTGGAAAAGCAACAGCTCCGAGGCTCAATCAAAAATGACTTAACAGCAACAATAGAAGTTTTGTACATTCAACAAGTTCTAATCCAGCAGACTGACCCGAATAATGACCCGTTTATGAGAACGAAACCAGGAGGGCTGAGAGGCTGACGGACATCAGGACACTCACATTCAATACAATCCTGAGGTGGGTGAGACTATTAGATTCAAAACTATGTTTGTCAGATAAATAAAGAGCACAAATCAAGTCCAAAGAAACCAGGATTAACGTCTTATTCTATATTTTAAGAAGCTTGAATTAACAAAACCCTCTAGTGATTGTAGATGAGAGTCAGTATCATGAAGAGCCTCTTGGAACAGATATAAAGAATGTTAGTACAAGGGTGTGTATTTGGAACAGTGTGTAACAAAGTATGACATCAAAAACAAACAAACTAAAATTACCGGAACAAATCCAAGTAAAGATACTAACTAGTGCTGTGATGATAGAAGTTCAAAAAGACAGATTAATCAATAATTATTATCTGTAATCACTTAAAATAAACTTGTGTCTGAATCATTAGAAAATACATCGAATCAAACATTGAGTCTAAATAAAGTGAAGTAAGTTAACACAAGTATTGTGACCATTGTTTTCATCCAGACAACACAAACACAAGGAGACAACACACAGAACAGGCAAACAAAACCGTGAAGTTGACGTTTAAACTACATTTATTCGTTTTGTAAAAAAGAACTTCAGTATTTTGACTCATTAAATCGCAATTAATGGCATTTGACGAGCCTACTAATAACACACTTGCTTACATGGAAGGATTAAGAGCAGAAGAAAATGTTATTGTTGTCAAAAGAAAGGTTAATAGATTATTTCCTACTGTATTTAAATAATATTCTTCTATTAAACAACCGTCGACCTGCAAACGTACTGAACAAAGGCACCGACTTCAGACTCCAGAAGACAGAATCTGACTGTGCAAAAGAACCCGTTCGTGTTGAGACACGACAAACATGCTCTGCAGACGCACCGTTGACAACATTACACAACTTGCATGAGCACATCTCTAACGCAACACAGTGTTGCATCTCGCTCTCCGGACGCAAGAATGTGCAACGGCGTTCATTCGGAAGTAAAAGTTTCAACGAAACCTGTGGGTCTGACCTACACAACTTTGATGAAAACGTTGCTTCCCTCGGCGTCGGTGAGTCACCGTGGATGGGAATCACCCTCAGAACACCAGTGAGTCACGCACAGATGGACGAGCGACACACACACCGGACCACAGGGCGAAACAGTGGGTTATTCTGCTGAATACAGCAGGGTGGGCGAGCACAGGGTCTCAAGAAGGAAACCAACGTTGTTGTGTTCATTTGAAAAGATTCTTGTGGAGCATGAACTTCTTAAAGCCAAGAGCATCACTTTGAAACTAAAGAAATAACTGTCTCTATAATTACTTTCTATCCAATGAATAATCTACTTAAAAGGCAACTTATTTGTTCATTTAAGTGTCTCTTAAATTGTTCTAGGACCTCTAGTATACTCTATTATACTCATCAGTTTCTTTTTGCACAAAACTCTCATTTAATAAAGATATTTATGTAGAAAATACGCTTAAGCCCCGCCCACTTAAAATGCGCTGTTTTGGCTGAGACTACTGCTGTGTCTCAAATCGCATGCTTGCGTACTCAAAGTTAGTATTTTTAGTACGTAAATTTAGTGCTCCATACACACTAAATTGTCACTAAAACGCCCACAAAACTGAGTATGGATCAATGGACACTTTCTACACTAAACAGCTCCATCTTAGTGACGATGTAAACGGAAGTTACGTCATATATATATATATATATATATATATATACATATACTTACAGGTGTATTTTCAGCAGCAGTAGAAGGATAAACACGTCTTCGCTGCTGATACCAGCTTAAATATCTCGCGAATATTTCGATTCTCATATTTTTTCTTTATTTCTTTTTCCAAACTTGCAAAATGTGCTGCCAGCAGGTGGCGATGGTGTTCCTACAGCTGGTTGAAATCATCCTTAAATAGTAGTAGAAGAAGAAGCTGTCACGTCATTTCCTGTTAGTGTGTAGCAGCAGAGTTTGATTTGAGACATACTATCTGTGGAGGATTAGTTACTAGTTAGTACGTACACTATCCTGATAATACTAACTTATAGTATACTAAGAGAAGTATGCGATTTGAGACACAGCATAAATCTCGTCCAAGCAACCACGCCCACTCTGCTCTGATTGGTCACAAAAACACGAGTTGCATTCAAAGACTTGCGTAAATTTCCAACTCACCCCTAAAACTCCCGTTTTGTATATTAAGAAGGAATAAGAAAAATAAGGTTTGCTGCTTAATGAACACGTTACAAAAACACCTAAAGGCAGAAGTAACTCTGACATGTTTACATAAATATTTATTTAGTTTATTAACATTTAGGTTCTTAACTGATTTAGATCTTCTAGAGACACCTGACAGAGTGAGTACAATGTTTACATTAATATTTATTTTGTTTATTAACATGTAGGTTCTTAACTGATGTAGATCTTCTAGAGACACCTGCACCAGAGTGATGTCACAATGTTTACATAAATATTTATTTTGTTTATTAACATGTAGGTTCTTAACTGATGTAGATCTTCTAGGGGAGGACACCTGCGCCAGAGTGATGACACAATGTTTACATTTATATTTATTTTGTTTATTAACATGTAGGTTCTTAACTGATGTAGATCTTCTAGGGGAGGACACCTGCACCAGAGTGATGTCACAATGTTTACATTAATATGTATTTAGTTTATTAACATGTAGGTTCTTAACTGATTTAGATCTTCTAGAGACACCTGCACCAGAGTGATGTCACAATGTTTACATAAATATTTATTTAGTTTATTAACATGTAGGTTCTTAACTGATGTAGATCTTCTAGGGGAGGACACCTGCACCAGAGTGATGTCACAATGTTTACATAAATATTTATTTAGTTTATTAACATGTAGGTTCTTAACTGATGTAGATCTTCTAGGAGGACACCTGCACCAGAGTGATGTCACAATGTTTAACTTAAACCGTGATCTCGTTTGAAGAGATTTCGAGAACTTTATTAAGTAATAACTTCAAATTGGAGCAACGTCATGATGAATAAACTACTGCATTTTGAACATTTACAACATGTTAATAAGTCAGGAGAGTTTTCACATTAGGTTCCCGTTAACAATACACAAAGAATGATGTCAACTAATGTTTGAAAAATATGTTAAACACAAAAGTGCTTCTGTCTCCAAATGTAACTTCTCGATACATTCATCAGATTTTCTCATTCCAGGGAAATTGCTGAACTTTTGACCAGTGACTGCTCTTCTATGTCAACATTTACATTCCTCCGGGACAAACCACAATGAACATGGACAGAGCATTCCAGCGTCCTGCACTTAAACAACATAAACTGCAGAGAAAGTGGCAGGAGAACGACAAGTATTCACATCTTGTTATTAACGGCTTTTGTTCATTTTCTAGATTTTTAACTTGAACGGCCCTTCGATGACTTTAATCCTCAGCATGATTTGTTTTTATGATTCTTTTGTTGTGTGAGCTCCAGCGCAGAAGCTCAGTCGCACAATTGACGACAACATTCAAGCGAGAGTCAAAACAATCTTTCCATGTTGCCAGTGCTAGGACTGGGTTTTGCACTGGGACAGGTTTACTGAACACAACCGAAATAATTGATAATAATAACGATAAATATTTGATGAGATCAATGCTAACAAAAATAAACTTATATTACACAAAGTACAAATCTTGAGTTTTGACCAAATACGTCACTAAAAGTGAAGTACATTTCAATATTCAGCACTAGTACCGAAGCATTTCAGTCGTCGCCTTCAAATAACCAAAGGTTTGATCTCCAGCCACGGTCCTTGCTCAAGAACACGTCAACAATAGAATATTCTTCCATGTATACAAGAAGTTTTCTTTCAACACGACAACCGTCCCACGCAGCAGAGTATGAGGTTGTTTCAATAATATACAAGACCTGGAACAAATACCAAAATACAGTAGCAACAACTTTTATCTATATCTCACTAAACCACATTCCTGCTGCAAAGAGGTTCAAGGTCATGCAGAAGATCAAAATCATCTTAATACTGTCTTCATCAAGGCCAACCCGTGGTTAAAGTATGAATACAACAAGAAAACATGTACATTAAACTACAATATGTATATATTTTAAGAGGAAAAGATCCAACGCTCATGAGAAGCTGAAGATAATCCTTAAAAACACAGAACCATGATCCAGATCAGGAGCCTCTTGCTCACAGACGTGGAGCAACAAAGTCATAATATCTTGTCACTTCACTAGAGTAATACTTCAGTACTTGTACATCATAGTTGTGTCACACGTAGACAGAACTTGTCACTATAATGTTCTCTTAGTCATGATCATCTCTTTGATATTGCTTTACTTTGGTCGTGTATCGTAACAGAGTCTTCACGACTGTATCACGACTGTATCACGAGGCCTCGTCGACACGATTGACGACCAGTTATGACGATGAAAGATTTAGACACAAAATACACACATACGTTGTTTTTTTTATACTTCAATCTGTTGAATTTATGTTAAATATTCTTGTGTTGCATTTACTTAAGTTGTACTCGACATACTATATTTTTGAACTTTTAATTTGAAATGTTTTGGCTCTTCACTTTGTGTTTTACTTCCTAATGTTCACTAAAGTTTCATGGTTCACTTTACACTCGCCTGCACAGAGTGAGGCCCCAGACTTGAGTCATGTGGCCCTTGTGACGTCAGAGTAACGTGTGGAGAATGAGCTCATGTTTGATTTAAGACTGAAAAACAGCTGAATTGCCATTAATGACAGAACAAAACAGGAGTGTGTCACCGTGTTATTGTATTCACTTTAAATACAACTCTTCTACATTCTTTGTTCTTTTTGTGGATATTTCTTTGAGTAAATATTGAGATCATATTCAGAAATATATATATATATAAATGTACGTATGTGTGCATTTCTTTTTTAGTTAGTTTGTAAATGTTTTATTGGCATAATTAGTTTTATTTTTATGTTGTTCTTTTTTTTCTTAATTTCCTTGTTTTTAAAAAGGTTTTCCATCATATTCTTCTCTCTTTCAAGTTCATCCATCCATCCCTCGTTTTGACGGCCCCTCACAACATTGACACAATGTGGCCCCTGAGGAAACGTTACTGCCACCTGTGGTGCTGGACTCAACACCAGGATCAGACTTTGGCTAAAAATATTTAATTTATTTGTATTAATTACTTATTTAAGTGCCATTAAATGGTAACGTTTACTGCATTTTATTTTATTAATCACCATTCATTTCATTCATATGACATCGTTTTTATATTCTGTGCAAATTCTTGTGTCGTGTTTACAACTTAACAAAGGTTTTCTGACATTACAAGTAGATAAAGATACTTCTAATGATAACATCTACTCAACAACACCTGTGTCTACATCACTGATGAACTACCTTCTCTTCCTGGTGCAACAATAACTGCTTTAAAACTAACAAACCTGGTTCAACAATGAACACAAATCTATTCTGAGACTCAACAGATCCGAGCTCAGTGGCTTTCAAAGAGCCAGGATTCTGGAGCTGACAGAAGTGGAGCAGGAGAAGGAGCAGGAGAAGGAGCGAGAGAAGGAACAGGAGAAGGAGCGAGAGAAGGAACAGGAGAAGGAGCGAGAGAAGGAGCAAGAGAAGGAGCAAGAGAAGGAGCGAGTGAAGGAGCAAGAGAAGGAGCAAGAGAAGGAACAGGAGAAGGAACAAGTGAAGGAGCGAGAGAAGGAGCAGGAGAAGGAGCAGGAGAAGGAGCAAGAGAAGGAACGAGTGAAAGAGTGAGTGAAGGAGCAAGTGAAGGAGCAAGTGAAGGAGCAAGTGAAGGAGCAAGAGAAGGAGCAAGAGAAGGAGCAAGAGAAGTAGCAGGAGCAAGAGAAGGAGCAAGAGAAGGAGCAAGAGAAGGAGCAAGTGAAGGAGCAAGTGAAGGTGCAAGTGAAGGAGCAAGTGAAGGAGCAAGAGAAGGAACAGGAGAAGGAACAAGTGAAGGAGCAGGAGAAGGAGCAGGAGAAGGAGCAGGAGAAGGAGCAAGAGAAGGAACGAGTGAAAGAGTGAGTGAAGGAGCAAGTGAAGGAGCAAGTGAAGGAGCAAGTGAAGGAGCAAGAGAAGGAGCAAGAGAAGGAGCAAGTGAAGGAGCAAGAGAAGGAGCAAGAGAAGGAGCAAGAGAAGGAGCAAGAGAAGGAGCAAGAGAAGGAGCAAGAGAAGGAACGAGTGAAGGAGCAGGAGAGGGAGCAAGAGAAGGAGCAAGAGAAGGAGCAAGAGAAGTAGGAGAAGGAGCAAGAGAAGGAGCAAGAGAAGGAACGAGTGAAGGAACGAGTGAAGGAGCAGGAGATCCAAGAATGTAATGCAGGCTGTGACAGGATGTGGAATTCATGAACTTTCCAAAGAGCAACATTCAGACTTGAACCCACGAGGAGGTAAAAGTGTGAAACATTAAATCAAAGCGATCTTAAAACAACTGATGAATCTGATCCACAAGTTGATAAGAATAATAATAAAAGCTTCTGAACATTCAATCGCAGTCACTTCATGACCTGGTTCTTCATGATTCTTCCCTCAAACCTCGTTCGCTCCAGAGACTCAAACTCGTCGAACTCTTGGAACCAGGAAATGACTCCGTTGAGGCTCCTTTGTGGACCTAATGGCGAGACCCGGATCAAGAAGACTCACCTCATGGTTCTCTGGAGCTCCGCACCCTCGCTCCCAACTTCGGCTGACTTCACGCCTCGAGTCCGCGCCTGGAAGTCTCTGGAATCGCCGGGAAAGAGGCGCAAAAGTCTCGCATCTACAGCCGAGGTCTGGTGAGCCTTCGGCGGGATGAAGGAGCGACGCCTCGTGCACTTCCTGCTTGGTGGAGCGGGAGCGCGCGCGGGGGGGCGGGTGTGGGGGGTACAGTAGTGGGTCTGAGCTCACCCGGGGTCAGGGGTCGAGGTAGAGGAGACGCGCTGGAAGTTCCCTCTCACGGGCTGAGGGTCTGGCCGCGGGTTCGAGTCCTGGACTCCAGGGGTCTTCAGTGCGGCCTGTCACTCAAGCCTCTGGCCACGCCCCGCCTCAAAGTGGCTTTCCCACGAGACGTTCAAGTGCGCCTCGGAGAGTTTCGTCTCGGCGTCACAAAGCTGCGAATATCTCCCAGAATACACCTGTTCTGTCGGTGAATATATCGCCATCAGATGCTCCTACATTTCGACAATAATAGTATTGATCGGTATATTTAATTATACACAATTCTAATTGTAATACTCGCTCGGCGGAAGTATCGACCGACGTTCTGTCGTGTCCGCAAAAGCATCAGATCAGCGTCAACAACATGACGTATCCTCTCGAGCAAAGTTCCTTTGACACATCAGAGTAACTTTTTAACTTGTTCTTCACAGAATAAAGACTTCTTTGTTCAAGTTGAACTAGATGATCCCGAAACTACTTTATTCTTCTCTTGGTGGAATTTGAGTTATTTCAGTAAAAAGATTAAATACACAATATGTTGACAATACAGTTAACATGATGAATACAACAACTAAAAACAATAATAGATGCTAATTTTAATAGAAAACATTCAAATAATAGAAAACAATAATACAAATAAATAAAATAATAACCCTGTCATCATACTCTGAACCCCCCGCACAGGAACTAGTACATATACAACTGCAATACAATCAATATAAGTGTATTTACCATGTATATATATATATACACCTTGTTATCCACTAGTTGTTATAATAATGTATTTTATTTAATGCATTTGAATCAACCATCTATTAATATTCTGCCGTTTATTCTCTCATGTAATAAAATAATAATAAACAATAACAATTTAAAAATAATGATGAATATATCAACAACAATAAACAGTAGTACAAAAAAAGACACACTACAAAAGTGTGTCAGTGGTGTGTGTGTATCTTGTTCTCTGTCTGGGATTCACAGTGAGATATGTGTGACCCAGACGTAGTGACTCACAACAATAATGAACACAACATAATTAAGTGAGACACGATTATCAAATAGTAACTCATAGTTGTGTCACACTTGACACACACAAACACAAACATTCATCATGTGAGAAGGTAAAAGTCATGAATCCAGAGGTATATATATATATATATATATATATATATATATATAGTTTTGTTAAAAATGTTAAAATACAACGTTTTTTTATTGCAGTTTTAAATAAGTTTGATTTTTTACAACCAACAAAAAAAAAATACTTAAAAATGTCATGTAAATCCAATTGTGCAAATATATGCATACGTTGATCTTTGTTGTCATCACTGTAACAACCCACGACCCCTGAACGCACCATCTAATCCAGCCAGGTTGTCTCCCCCTACAGGCTGTCTGGAGAAGTTCAGGCCCGTCTGAGGACTGACCAAAAACATCATCAAACGTCATTAGATCAAAATAAATATTAATGTTGTTGAACAAACACTTGGTTGTGTGTCTGCGATATACTGTTGGACACACACACACACACACACACACACACACACACACACACACACACACACACACACACACACACACACACACACACACACACACACAGTTAGTGTATTCTAAAGAAACACAGTGACACACTTGCTTATGAATGGAGACAAAAGAAGATGAGAAGGAAGAAAGGAATGCATTGCGTCTCCATGCCATGTGTAAACATCCAGAGAGCTAATACACACTCACACACACACACACACACACACACTCTGAGCAACAGTTGCTCTGGTATTTTTGAACCACACACTTCCTGTTAACTCGTCACTACACAACTCAAACTAGTTCAACTTAAGACAAGAAGTGTTTGTAACACAAACATGTGCACACACATCAAAGTAAGTGTTACTTTTAAACAGTTTTTTAAACAAAGTGTAATGTTTAAAAATAATATTTTTGGTTTATTACGCTTTTATCGCAGCAGGTTTTGTTTGTTGATATCAACACAAACATGTTCATCGTTTCTTGATGATGAAGAAAACAATTCAATCAAATCCGATTGTTGAGACTTGATGCAGTGTCTATGATTCTCCACTAGATGGTAGCAGAGACCAGTGAAGCCATGTCCCTCAACCACGTCTCAGTAGATGCAGTAATAACTTATATATGTCTATGGTTTTATATATATATATATATATATATATATATATATATATATGTATATGGTAGTATATGTATATGTATATGGTAATATCAACCAGAATGTTCGACGTCAGAACCGACCGTGAGTTTGAAAGACTTCAAATGTAAAATTATTATTGTTCATGAATTTTCTTATTAATTGAGGCAAATATTTTTTAGTTTCGTATTTTCGTTGCGACGATAAATAAAAACATTATTTTGCATCTGTGGACACTTTGGAAAATAACCTGAATCTAATTATAGAATAATATTAACATTAAATCATACTTTTTTGTATCATATTTATTGTTTAACAATTAACAGACAAGCGTCATTTAGGAGCTTTTTCAAGTGATGATTGAAATGTTTGTTCCTGAGACTGAAAAATGTTTTTATAAGAATTTGAAAATTAGAAAAATTCAATAATAAGTTAAAAGTGATTTTCGGCAGAAATTAAATAGTTAAATGAGAACATATTAGCTTGAGTGTGTGTTTTGTGTGTGTGTTTGTATGTGTGTGTATAAAGGTGACCCTGTCATCAGAACCCCCCGCACAGGAACTAGTACATACACAACTGCAAGAATATAAAGAAGATAAAAATGTAACTTGTTGTGATGAAATGATAGAATATAAAGAAGATAAAAATGTAACTTGTTGTGATGAAATGATAGAATATAAAGAAGATAAAAATGTAACTTGTTGTTGTTAAATGATAGAATATAAAGAAGATAAAAATGTAACTTGTTGTTGTTAAATGATAGAATATAAAGAAGATAAAAATGTAACTTGTTGTGATGAAATGATAGAATATAAAGAAGATAAAAATGTAACTTGTTGTGATGAAATGATAGAATATAAAGAAGATAAAAATGTA